>JAGFPH010000219.1:557824-604793 GCA_018207615.1 Philaenus spumarius | reverse complement strand
GTGGTTGGCTTGTGTTTACTTGGCGGGCTTGGCGACACGGACACAGTTCATTCATTCATTCATTCATTCATTTTTATTAAAGCCAAAAGACATTTTTGTGCATAGGCTACGTCCAATATAAATTAACATTTTTAAATATTACAATAATTGACAAAAATATATATTCATAATTCAAATAGAATAATTAGTATAAATACTACAACATATAACAATTTTATACCAAACAAATTTTATACACCCGAACAATTAAAAACATATAAGTTAACAAATAATTTAAAACACAATTTCACAAAGACAAGAAATCGTAACTATTAAAGCGGGGAACAAGCAATAAAATTTAAAATTAAACTAAAAATATAATATTCATAATTTAAATAGAATAGTTGATTTAAATACTACAACATATAACAATTTTATACCAATCTCGTTTTGAACAATTAAAAACATATAACAAATAATTTAAAACAATCATATAAACTACAACTAACATTCAATTTAAAATTGGAGAACACATCCAATGATTTCAATGCCGGCTACATTCTGTTGCTGAACTCCTCCACAGAGTAGAAAGATCTAGACAAAAGTAGCTGTCTAAGGCTGTTTTTTAAAGGGTAAAAAATGCTGCAAATCTTTAATGCTCTGTGGGAGCTTATTTATCAGTCTAGCACCAGCTTGTGCAGGAAGTTTGCTGTATAGATTTAGTCTGTGCTGTCTAGCACGATAATTATTAGCTTGCCTGGAACTATAACTGTGTATATCTTTATTTTGGATATGATCACATTTAAATTTAAAGTAGAGTATCACCTCAAATATATATATATACTCGGAAGTGTAAGAACTCCAAGATCTTTAAAAGCAACCCTACATGACTCAGCTTTTTTAAGACCTGCCATAAGCCGTATAGCTTTTTTCTGCAAGACAAAAACCCTTTGCATATTCCGAACTGACGAATCTCCCCAGAGAAGAATTCCACAGTTCAGATATGGATATACAAGACCATAGTAAGCCGTTAATAAAATAGTAGGATTGCAGTATAATTTCAAATTTCTAAGTATAAATATTCCTTTACTAATTTTTGCGCAAATATGTGCAATGTGATCAACCCAAGTCAACTTATTATCAATACAAAAGCCCAAAAACTTTGCACCATTAACCTCTTCAAGTACACTATCATCCAACATAACACTTGGTGTCTGATTTGGACTATGTTTCAAATTAAAAAACATGTACTTTGTCTTATTAGAATTTATTGTCAAATTATTTTTGGCAAAGTATTGGCTGGCCGCATTGACTTGTAGAAAAGCCTTATGCTCTAAATTTTGAATTGACTCTGCTTGGAAACTCAAAGTTGTATCATCAGCAAATTGAACTATGCTGTCTGCATGCACTGCTGATGATAAGTCATTGATATAGATTAAAAAGAGCACCGGTCCGAGAACTGATCCTTGGGGGACCCCATATCTCAGCTGTGTTAGTTTTGACAGCCTCCCTGCAACATTTACTCGTTGTGTTCTATTATAAAGAAATGATTTTAGCCACATAATCGGTACTCCTCTAATACCAATTGCTTCACACTTGTCCAATAATAATTTATGATCCACACAATCAAAGGCTTTGGAGAGGTCCAGAAAAATACTCATGACATTTCTTTTCTTTTCTAAACTTTCCAATACAAAGTCTAAAAGATCAACTGTAGCGTCTATTGTTGATTTACCTCTTCGAAATCCAAACTGAGAACCACAAAGGACATTAAACCCCTCTAGATAATTCAGCAGCTGTATTAAAAAAAGCTTTTCAAAAACCTTACTGAACACTGGTAGAAGAGAAATAGGTCTGTAATTATTTATATCATTTTTCCACCCTTTTTAAACAAAGGAATAACTTTTGCACATTTTAATTTAGAAGGGAAATTTCCCTCGGAAAAAGACGAATTAATTAAAATCAAAAGAGGTTTGACTAGTTCATCAGAACACTTTTTGATTAACCAAGGCGAGACTTCATCAAAGTCTGTCGCTTTCTTGTTTTTCAATTTGCTGATCACTATGGAAATATCCTTCCCACACACAGGTGACAGAAACATAGAATCCCTTATATTGCTCTTTTGATGTGTCGCCGATTCAAGAGATCCATGCTTGGTAGCAAAGTCTTTAACGAAAAAATCATTAAATAAATTTGCCACTGTTGATGGCTCCGTATGACTAACACCATCAATGTCTATATTAATTGTGCCAGTATCGTTCTTACTCTTGCAGACGTTATTTATAATTTCCCATGAAGTTTTACCAATATTATCTGCACTATTAATCAATTTCGACACATCATAGGCTTTGGCTGCAAGAATTACACGTCTATAAATTAATTTATACTTTCTATAAAATTGTTTAAATTGTTCACTATTAGTGGTTTTGTAAATTTCATAGTAAAATTTTAGTTTATTCCTTGAGACTAGAATTCCTTTAGTAATCCAGTTAGATTTTTTATTGGAATTCCCTCCTGCTCTTATTTTTTTCAACGGACAAGCAATGTTAAGAAAAAATATAAAAGAATCATAAAAATAATGAAATTTTTCATTGAGATCATTAATCTCATTGAGACAATCCCAATTTTCATTTTTTAATAGGTAATTTAGAATATGTATATTTCCAGGCTGACAGTCCCTAATTACTTTAAAATTTTGTTTTTTAATTATTGGTGAATAATTAGAAATATCTATCACCTGTGCATAGTGGTCAGCAATCCCCGATTGTACAATTTTGACCGATAAATTTTCACTAGAAATATTTGAAATAACATTATCTATTGCTGTTGCAGAGGACCCAAATACTCTAGTGGGAGAGTCTATGCACCATTCAAGATCATATGTAGCCAACAAATCCCTCAGTCTCTCCGTGGGCACAGAATCAATAAGAACGTCAATGTTAAAATCCCCACAAATCACATATTTAATAGTTTTAAAATGTAGTTTTTGTAAAAGAGAGTCAAAATGATCAAAAAATAGATCCAAATCTCCACTTGGAGCACGATAAATACCCATTACAATCACCACATCACCCCTACAATTTATTTTAGCACCAGTGATTTCAAAATTTTTTTCTACACATAATTCTGGATCTAATATATATAAGGCTCAAAATTTATATTTTTTTTTACAAAGATAATTACTCCCCCACCTTTATATATTGTTCTGGAAAAATTTGAAGCCAAATTATACCCTTCCAGATGAAAACAATCAATATTATTATTGTTAAAACCATTCTCAGACACAACAAAAACATCTGACTTTATTTCTAAAGAAAACAAATTCAGTTCAGTGACCTTGTTGGTGGCAAATTGTGCATTTTGATGTACAATACCTAAACGATTCTGCACCCCCCGGAAAAAACTGGATGTCCTCTCCTGCTCATTCCCCCGCCCAGGTACTAAGGAATTTTTATGTGTTTTATATCTACCATTGTTTTTTAAGTTTAACTTTTTAAAACTAGACAACACACCAGCATGATCGTAACTTTCTACGGAATGTTGGTGGTTTTCAGAAGCCACCTCTCTAAAAAAGTCTTCTTTGTAATGGTCGATTGAACACTTTGGCCATTAGTCGTTTCCGCAGCTGCAACCGCCCTCTTCACTTCAAGCCAATCAAACATAGTGGTTTGTCTCTGTTTTGATATTTTCTGGATCTGTTGATCCTTAACTGGACAGATTAACTCACAATATCTTTTACACAACACCCTTTTCCCAAGTATATTTAGGTGCATTCCTTGTCCAGTATAATGTTTCTTCTGCAATCTGGTATTTACAAAATTTACACTTATATTTTTAGCCACTTTATCTGCATAGTTATTTATGGTTCGGTGGATTATAGAATTTGCAAGTTTCACATCAGATTCAAAAACAGCACTGGAAGGTATCTCAGTAAAAATCAGATTAGTCACTTTCGACAAAGGCAGAACCTTGTGTAGAGCCCTACGAATGGTATACTGAAAAGGCCGTTCCCTATACACATCATTTGCTCCACCCATTATTATTATGAAATCATTTGTGTTAAAATCATTAGCAAGTGCATTAACATTATCTATCACACTATCAAAAAGTGCACCGGGTTTCACAATAGCACTCACATCATAATTTGCACTTAGACTGTCCTTCAGTACCCCAGAACAACCTCTACCATGACTGTCTGATAGGATCAAAACTCTATTTCTTTCCACAGCTGCGCCTGGATTAATGACCCTAGTGGCATTGGTATTATATTTTTTCTTGGTAGGGAAAATTTTCATATTTTCCACCTGGCCCTTATCATTCTTATTTTGTCCGTCATTTTCTACTAACGCTTGAAATTGATTATTAATTACAACTGGAGTCGAAATACCCTTGTCATTCAATTCTGTACTTCTTGTTTTGCTTCTCCTAGAGATTTGTTGCCAATCACCCTCTGAACTCCTCTCCAATTCATGTGAATTCAAAATTTCAGTTCCTTCATTTTTTTTTTTGCGATTCTAATTTATGTTTTAAATCTTGTATCGTATTTTTTACATCTTCCATATCCAAACGAAACATCTCAGCAGTTACTTTCCCCCAACAATCATTTTCAATGTTTCTATCTCCATCAATTTGATCATTTTGTTCCCTGTTGGATTGACTGTGATGTGATTCATCACTCCTTTCACAATTTTTACAAACCCAATTTTTCATTTTTCCATTTGTATTTGTACACGAAAAGTGAAATTTGACTTTACACTTTTCACAACTGATGCCTCCCACTACTTTTTTTTACAAATGCAATTTTTTTGTGGCATATTTCTTTTTTCACATGTATAATTATTTTCTTTCAGAAAAATTTCATTTTCTACCTCCAACTTTTTGATTTTGTCTCTGTATAGTTTAATTTTTTCATTTAAAATTTGGATTTTATTTTCATCTTGCTCTTCTTTCAATATCGCGTTTTCAACTTCTTGCTGTCTTCTGTTTTTTTCAAACATTAGACCAAGATTCAATTCTTTAATTTCTTCTAGGTACCCTAAATATCTGCACTCCTTTTCATCCACACATTTATATGATTCATTCAATAGATTTAGAACTTTAATTACAAAAGGAAAAATAACTACTGAAGCATCCTGATTAACACTGTCAGCAGACAAAATATTTTCAAATATATCATAAAACTCAGTTGCCAGTAGTTCAATTCTTGAATCCAGTAAATTTGTGTCAAAGTTTTGGGAAATAAAGTCAGTCTGTGATGCCATTGTGAAAAAACAAACAAATCAAATACACAATGACAATAATAAGAAATAATTTCCAACAGTAATACCAATATTGGATGCCCCAATATGTAATTCACTTAATTGCTCAATTGCACAATTGTGCACACAGGGCAGTTATAAGATTCTCTGCTCATTTTGTCTGCAACCAAAATATAAGCCAATTTGACCACCAAACTAGTTGGGAAAATTTTATTTTAAATAGGATATTTAAAGACAATATCTGAATATTATTGTTTTGAGTTTTAACAGTCAACAGTATCAACTAAACAAAATCAATGTGCATACTATGGGGCCTAAATAAACAAACACCAGAATATTGGTTCCAAGTCAACAACAGCTCACTTATCTCTGTTTGCTGAGTAAACAATCCATAAACTAGGCATGTCCTGATATTACAAGTACATTACTCAAAGTAATTAATTTAAAACTTTAAAAAGCTCATTAAATATGTATCACAAAGAAACACAAACCCGCTCGTCCTCTCTAGCACCAAAACAGTAAGCTTGTCAACAATTTCCACACAAAAACACTAAGTTCATCCACACTAAAACATTGAAAATCCAGGAGCAGTACAAAACACAGTACCACTCGCAGGTAGGCAATGAGTCAACATTGAGTCTCGCTGAAGCGGCTTATATCTCACATCAGCTCAGTCATATATCCCATACTTGACTGTCTCCCCCTTTTGTTATTCTAAAAATAGTTCAATTTCAATAGTAAACTGTCAGTTCCCACGGAAGTACGAGCGCTACGCATATCGGTGCTGTGTAAAATTGTCGATTAGTGAGTGCATTCTTTACTGTTTCTGTTAAAAGTTTTTAAAGTTTGAATTTTGATTGCGTTTTTGTAACGATGAGCGGAAAAGCCAAAAGAAAGTTTGTGTCAATTAAAACAATTAGAGGCATTGAAAAGACTACACAATCGTAACCTTGAAGAAAGTTGCAGCTGAGTACAGTGTCGGTGAAGTATCTGTAGGGGAATGGCGCTGTAACAGAGATATAATCGAACAATTTTCTACCATTAAATGTCCTAATATTTAGATTAATTAAAAGATTAAAAAATATATTATTCTTTATTTTTGCCAACTTCTCAGTGTATTCCGAGTTTTGTATAGACTACTCAGGTAAAACAAATTGCTCTAGACAATGACTAAACCCCCTATTTTCCAATGTAAAGTGAATGGGACAGTTGCGGTTTGCACTCAGTCACAGTGAAGAACACGATTTGCGGGTTTAACCGCACTCAGCACTGAAAGTGTTAATGTAATGTTAAGGCATTTAATTAAAACTCACAAAGGCGTTTTTAATCCGATAGAGTGGAAATTTCATACTCGACTGTTCAGATACTGGTACTGGAAGGAGTAAATGATTTCATACGTATATTTTAATAAAACACAAACTAACTACTTATTAATTTTATTAATCAGAATGATATTTTTTACAATATTATATTTAATATCCTGACTCGCTCACAACAGCAACAACAGTACTGTATCAAAGTAAACGAAAAACAACAATATATCAACAACAACCTTCCATTACAGTATTATGGTAAAATACCAACTTTCATTGTGTATATAAACCAATCGTAATATATTATATGAGTTAAAACACTTGAGTTATGGTACCGTACCGTAGATGTTGTTTGATTCTAAATATTAACTGGGTTCATGGTTTTATGGATATTTCAAAATGGTAAAACTGGAGGCATAGGTAATTTTTAAGAGACAGGAAAAGAACTTCAAAATTCATTATTAACATCTTAATTTTATGCATAGTTATTTGCCTCCTGAACTGCAGTAGTAAATTTAAATTAGGTTATATACATTAAGCATGGTTGACAATTCTAAAACGATGATTTCAGTGACAACCGGTTTCAAAAGTACCTCCCTTCCATTGTCAAGTCAATAAGAAACGTAACCCATAAAACATTACAAGACCGATAATAATAAATTACATAACACAGAACCTGTAATAATTCGCTAAATGAAAAACTGAAATATTCAAGTTTATTCAACGTATTAAAAGTTCTAGTAGCGAGATAAGTGATCTAGGTTAAAGCCCTGTGGACACTTGTTGCAAAAGGACGTGGGACGATGCATCATTTTCAGTCGGATACGAAAAAGTACATATGAACTGCTGTTGCAATGCACATGTGATGTAGATACCGCCAATGTCACTCCCAATAGTTATCGAGAAGGATGTACGTTCTTGTGAAAAGCGCATCACTTTCCCCTATCCCGATGCCTAGCAGTAACCTGCATGCTATCGGGCAGTGCACATTTGCATAGTTTTTAAAGTCTTTCAACGCTACGCCTGATGAAAATTTGGACATAGATATCTAATCAAAACTAGACTGTTTCCCGGCTGCCTGATCTCCTTACGAGGCGATGTTCCATGGCCACCTTGTTTCTTTGGGGATATCTCAAAGCTGAGGTTTACAAAGTTCGACCAAGGACCTTGGAAGCTCTTAAGGAGGCAATTACAGATGTCATCGCTGGAATATCAGAAGATATACTGAGAAGAGTTATTGAAAACTTTTTTGAACAACTTAATATGCGCATCGCTAGCCAAGGTCGTCACCTGGATGAACTAATTTTTAAATCCAAATGAAAATAAAATGGCATAGTATGTAGTTTTGGGAAATAAAAACGTTTTAAAATTATCTTTGTTTGTTCTTTTACAATTCAGCCTTCAAATCAGGGAGTCCATTCTGCCCCACCCTGTATTTACAACTTCAATCAAAAACTTCTTATAATGTCTGGAAGTTGATTATATTTGTATATGAGTTGTAGAACTATTGTAGGCTTTAATAGGTTTTATGATTGGTTTTAAGAATATAAATTGAATATAAATATACAACCTTTTACTATCAATTGCAGCACTATAAGCTGCAAATAGAATTAAGATTGTTTTCAATGTCGTTTCATACGAGGTATTCAGTCTATTAGTTCAAAAAATGCAGTAAACAGCACAAGTGAGATAACATCTGGTGTGATCAGGGTGGCAGAACATTACCATGAGATGGTAATTTAAATATTCTGGGTTTGAATCACGGTCTTGGTCCATGTTTTATCACTTGTAATTTAGCGGTTGTTCATATATTAAGACAGTACTTAGATTTGTTTTACCAATCAACAAAAAGGAGTCGACCTAACAAATTTCAGGTTTGAACGAATTCTGACTCAGAGATTTTGTGTTAGGTAGCGAGTCGGAACACGTTACAGAAATAAAACAATACGTTTGTTAGTAAACAAATATATTGCATCGGTTATTAAATCAGTATTTCCACAAAACCCAGTAAGATGTTTTGAAAGCCCTCTTAATAGTCCATAAAACCGCAAATTAAATATACATTTTACGTCTAACTCAAGTGTTTTATAAATAAACATTGTTTGAAAACGTTTAAATTTTCAATCATAATAATAACAGCTTACCGTATATACAAACAATGTTATGGTTTCACAGTATATTTCAAAATACCTAAACAAATTCAATACACAGAATTTCATAACACTTTATTTTGTAAATAAGTTGCACGTTAACATTTCAATATACAACTTTAAAAAATAAGAATATAATATTCAATATTTCTTTAAATTGGACAAATATTTCATTCAGGTTCAGTCGCTTTAAATCATTTAAATAAATAAAAAATCTCTTGGATAAGAAAAAAGCAACCGAAACCGATGAACATAGAAAATCTATGAAATTAGGTTTAGTTCTAAGCACAGTTTTTTCTGTATTATTTATAGATTGGGTTTATGTTGTATGTAACAGTGGCCTACCTAAAACCTGCCTGTTCAATTCCAAGGCATGGTGCACTGCCACTGATAATCATTTTTACAAAATTATGGAAACAATAATTTTTCTAATATTTCATTACAGTACTCAGTAACCAAAAAACATTCGCAACTCGTGCTATAGACTCAATAAACTGCTATTGCTTAGATCAAATTGCTTTAATAACACAATATTTTAACAACTTTAAATATTTAGAACTTGGTTTCATAATAAAGTGTGAAAAGTTGTTAAAATACTACAGGGAGTCACAAGGTTCGGGTTTAGGTGTCGTTATAGTCAAATTCAACTCAGAGTGAGGCGGAAGTTCAAGCCTACGGAGGGTCAGCACGGTCGACTGGTTTCCGCTCCACACCTACCTGAATTTTAATTGTTTATAGTAGCGTTATGCAAACTTTTTTTATAACAAGAAAATATAAAAATAAATCACATAACGTTGTGTATCATGATCGTCTGTTTATTTTGGTACCAAATTTGAAGTAAATCGGTAAATGTTGAGTAATTAAATAGTTCTTAGTTACATTAAAAGCTATGCCATTTAATTACTCAACATTTACCGATTTACTTCAAATTTGGTACCAAAATAAACAGTCGATCATGATACACAACGTTATGTGATTTATTTTTATATTTTCTTGTTATAAAAAAGTTTGCATAACGCTACTATAAACAATTAAAATTCAGGTAGGTGTGGAGCGGAAACCATTCGACCGTGCTGACCCTCCGTAGGCTTGAACTTCCGCCTCACTCTGAGTTGAATTTGACTATAACAACGGCCGGGTCAACTCAAAGGATGAGCATCCTGACCTGGCCGTAGGGAGGGGAAATTGCCGGTATAACAATGCTTGCCGCTGCACTATAATACAGCGACACCCTCCCCCCTGAAAATAACCAAACGAACCCGTGTGTATGAGCCTTGGCGTTACAGTTCACAGCTGTGATATTGTGGTACGTAAACAGTGAGCTTATTCCTTTGTGTGTTTATTTTCCTTTTTGATTTGTAGGTTATTTCAGGACGTGTAATATGAACTTTAAAAAGTAAAATCTGCTAATAAATAAATATGTAAGACATCATTGTTCTCAATGTTCGTTGTGTGTTTTCATTTATAATTTCTTTACATAATCCAATCTATCATCAAATTTATAACCCTATTATATCCTCAGTGATGTCTCAAAGCAGCCAAATTATTGTAAAAAAGCCTAAAAGAGGTAATTTTTACATTTGGTATCAAAAAACTTTGCAAACCCTAAGTATGTTTGAACCCCCGAGCTAATAATTCACCAGCCGCCACTGCCAAAAAGGTATTTTTTTTTACCAAACTTTTATTTTATTTTTTTTTGGGAAAGAATCACTTGAGGCTATGACCTCATAAATTCAGTAGTGTTTGAATTAATAAAATCAGCGCAAATATGATTTCTTGTATTCGATTAAAAGTACCTTCCATGCAAGTGTAGCGCCTTCTATGTTATAAAACCCTCAGTTAAGCAAAAGAGCAAGTAATATTATTTTAGTAATTCCCTGCGGACAATTTGGACATTGTTCGAGTCCAATATCCCTTAATCGGAGGAGGAACAGAAAGGCTGGAACGAGGATGTGGGAAAAAGTTATGAAAAACTGACAAGTTTGAAGAAAAAATGTGACATAAGATAAGTTTCTTGACCGCATCAAGAAATAAATGAGTAACTAATATACATCCTCTGTGCTTAACAATGTATCGTGTTTTTTCAAATCCAAGAGAAATAATTTCTGTTTAGATGCGCTCATAATTCGCGCACAAAGAACGTACTCTCCACAAAATTTACTTACACAAAATTAATTTTCCACAAAGTAATTCTTTAAACTAGCTGACAATATCTTATAGGCCTTTGTAAAACATCACACTATGAAATATCCACGATTTATTATATATACATATATATATATATTGTATACCTATATATTTCAGTTTTATAATTCAAAAATTGGTAGACAACAATAATAGGTCAACAGTAATATTATATGCATAGCTCATGATAAATTGTTTTAGTTAATATTAAACTCTTATAAGAATATTATTGCGAGACAAAAATTTGTACAAAAATCGAACTAGAGAAATAAAATAATATAAATAAATAATATATGAAACGGATCGCAATCAATAATATAAAACTAAACATTAAATATAATTGCACAAAATAATATACATCTCAATTATTCGCCCAAAACACACAGGCACTGATGAATATATACACCTATTATATAATAATGATAAAGACATTGATCTGTGTATGCTACATGGTAAGTGAGTTGTGTATTATACAATTAAATTATAATGTTTTTATGAAATACAAGTTAAATGAAAAAAATTATTATTTAATAAACTTATTTTCAAGTATCCAGGTCACTAATTGTACAGAATGATTCCATCACGCAGCTGAATCACCGACGTGAGTTGAGCGAATTTATAAAATTAAGTTTGTGTATTTTAGGGTGTAACCTATATGGGAAATTGGTCTACTCATGAAGGCGCTGAATGCTTGCCAGTGTATATGAAATATATTAGTAGAGTTTGTTTGCACCTAAGACTCCAGCCCCAATTCACGCGCTGCTTTATTCGGCTCACTTGCTACAAGTAAACTGAAACGATCAACTTTCATTGCTTCATTATTATTAGAGGGTGTGACCGGCTGCCAGGACACACTGCACCTAAACAATAAGGTCCTCTGTGCCCTTGTCCAAGCCGCAGTTCACAACAAACCTGCCCTTTTTGCGAAACGAAGGAACCATGGAGGCCTTCCTCTGTAGATGGTGTCAGGGTATCCTTGTCTCAGATATTTTTGAAAGGGCATCACATTCACACAGAACATGGAAAGAAGTTTCCTCCTTCTCTCCACACCTTCGACATAATGGCTTGTTCTCTAACCCCATCAGGTGGAGGTGTCCCTTCAGAGAATTGTGTCCTGTCAGTTATAGTAGAACGACCAACAACCTCACTTCCGGCCTGCCCAGACCCAGCAGTGACCATCCAAGCCATTAATGCTCCTACTGTCTCTCTCCATCTTTGTAAGTGTTCTATTTGAATATTTTTTCTTCAGCTTTCTTTCCCATAGCCTCTTGATATTCCTATCATCGGTTCTGGGCCCATCGGTGGAATTCCAGCTCCTCTTCTTGCAAGTTCATCTGCTATTTCATTCCCTTCTACTCATTCATGTCCAGGGACCCAAACAAGTCTTATTTAACTACTGTTTGACAGCCGATCCAGCAGTGACTGGCATTCCCAGACCAACTTGCATGCAAGTATTTCGTAGACCTAAGTTTGGAAGACCGTAGAGTAGAGTCCTAGCGACACTGAGTATCTTATCTGTGTGTACGGTCCTTTGAGCATGTACATTCCGTACAATAATAATAATAATATTTTTAACTTATTTTCATTATTCTTGGTTTATTATTCTTGGTCACTTTGAATAATAAATAAGATAATATAATTATTAAATATTAGCTCGATATTTGTCTGTCGTGTGACTTCTGTTGTTCGATTATTTAATTACGACGCGTTTCGGGAACGCATTCCCGCTGTCAAGTATACATTAAAACACTAAAAACACACTTTCAAAACACAAATACACAACACTTAAACACAAGTTTAAAAAAATGTGCGCACGATAATTGATTACGATGTACATTTTAATTACTGTTCAGATTTGTTCAAATGGAATTTGGTTTTCTAGTTGATCAATAAAACTCAACTCACGTGAACTCCGTGTTAGGGCTACATTTTCATGTACAAATTTAATTAAAAACATTTTATTTCAAAGTTTGTACGGAATACATTTTTGTCTCTTCTAAAACTGATAGTAGAGATACAATTTCATTTAGTTACGAATTCAAAAAGTTTCTTTGCGTTTAGGAGGAGATCCCCGTATACAAATCTTGTAACTAGATATATAAAGAATAGTATTACCAATTGAAACTTGTATTTCACAAAACGCTACTACAAATGTGCTGAAAGTATTTCAAATTCAAACACTGATTATTATATCTATAAAAGTTGTTATTGCAATGCTGTATTTGGATAACCTTAAACGTATTTATACATAGAATATTAAATTAAGGAAATATTAGCAACTGCTAGACAATGTAATAACAAATACATATATATAAGTACCAAACAGAGTAAGTCTGAGTAAAAATCATAGAAACCTACATAAAGAAACTTATTTCTTCACGTTATCGTAGTAATTCATTTTTACAGTTCGAGGTAGTAAATTTCTGCCTATGTTTTTAAAATTATCTAACCTTGATCAAATTCAGATTGAATGTTAAAACAAAGGAACAGAACATTGTGCTTGGTAAACTTAAACTTATTTGTGCTAAACAATTTAAACATTTTCATTGATGTTGCAAAAATTTGTTATTTTTAGTCAATGATGAAAATCAGAATTAAAATAGTACTATTTGTTTAAATTTAAGAAGAAAAACGCCAAATGTAGGCCGTAGTCAACATGCAGGCAACAGTGACTCCGTCGTATTCCGAAGACCAAGAACGTACAAATAATTAAACGTGAGTTGAGCTCATTTCCAAGCCTGAGCTTATAGCCTGTCTGGTTCCCCCAAAATCGATCAAAACATAAAATTTCATACATGTACCTTAGGGTGATTTTACCGTAGGGGAACCTTCTGAACCAAGGACGACGGCCGGGATGCAAACTTGTGAAGTGCAGTTAATAATCCGATGCCGCAAGGTCGAGGTGCAGTGAGCGGAACAAAGCAATGTGTGAGTCAGGGTTGGAGGCTGACGTACAAAGAAATTCAACTAATATATTTCGTACACGCAGGCAGCTATTCAACGTCTTCGTGAGCAGACCGATTTCCCAAATACAGCAAACCTTCGATAATTCGACACTTTGTGGACTTAGGGTATGTCGAAGTGTCAAAATGTCGAACTATAGGGAGTGTATGGGAAATAACACGTGGAGCATTAAAAACACCACTTTTATAAAGAAATTGCACAAATTTAATGAATAAAAATAACTTATTAACTTACCTTATTACATGTAACTGTACAAAATAATTGGTTATTTTACTTTGTTTTTCAATTTTATTTCTTCTCTGTGCCCCTTTATCACAGAACCATCGAAGGAAAAGAATAAACAGAACAACTGGATCACGAAACAAAAGCGTTTCTAACTTCCTGTGTGGTTCAAACAAAACTGACTTGATCTCTGCTTAGCGTAGGGGGTGTGGTGATACTCGTGCTCATGTAAACAAAACAAACCTCTTTGGTCACTGACCCTGGCACCCATCTGTCAAAGTATTGAGTGTCAAATTATCGACGGTTTACTGTAGTTGGGTGAAACCAGCGACCACAGACTTAAATAGACTGGGCGAGTCGAACGCAAGAGTGAGGCCAGCTTTAGAGTCAAATACTCACACAATATGGCGGATGCAAGTCACGTTGCCGCATTACCCGCATCACGAAGCCCGTGTTCTAACTGTTGTAGTATTGAAACTACAACAACTAATTTTTTCAACAAATACTTTTCGGAAAATTTAGCTTTTCAGTATTGCGCTTACATGACGCACCTGCCCTAAAAACACAAATTTTTCTCGCAATGCGTCTTTTTGATGTTACGAATTAAAAAGTATAAAAAAGTTTGAACTTTATTTGATTTAAAAAAATGCCAAACCATTTTTATTTTCAAATTGTGAATACACCATTAGCGATTAAACTGTAAGTTTGTCAAATTTCAAAGATTTTGAGCATTTTCAGCTATTGAAACCACGGTGTAATTGAGTAAGGTGCACTGAAATCCATTGGTTGTTTGTTTTATAGCAAAACATGAAAAATAATGTTTTACGCGATCGTTAATCAGTTGAGTCTTAAAAAGTATTTGAGTAAATGTTCACCACAATCATTATTTCACACAACCAATTTTTAATTATAAAATAATTGTCAAACAACCAACAATTACATGTTGGCTTGGAAGCAAGATATCTGACGACACAAAAACTAACGATTTTAATCTGATTTTATCACTAACTAGGCCTATATGACAACTTATCCTGAAATAAAATACTTTCTTTGGCACATCAATATCAACAAAACAATATTTAGAAATTTAATGAAATCTGCTATAACTTTGTGAGATTATAAAATAGCTGAGATTTTTATCTCTGTCAGACAACTATAATGAATTCGATATTATAATAAAATAACATTTGGTATATAATAAACTATTTTATAACTAAAGATAAAACAGTAATGGTTTTACACAGTTAATTTAATTTAATAGGTGATTTCAGTACGTACATCATAGTTAGTAAAAACTGTGTTTTTTCTTCTTGCATTTTAAATTTAGAATCAAACGCTACAGGTATTACAACTCTTGAATCATGGAGAAGTTTTTTTTAAACAAATTGTGAAGAGAGAAAATAAATTTCAATAGTATTCTTTGTCGAAAAGGTGGATGCACTCGGAACTCTAAACCATGCTGAGATTTTGTTGGATAGTTTCACACTGGTAACTATTGAACTATTGTGTATTGAAAATACTCCCAAACGGGGGTTGGTGTGCAAAGCACGCAATGCATTGTGTATTGAAAATACTCCCAATACGGGGGTTGGCGTGCAATGCACTGTTCGTCGGGCGCTTCTCATAGTGTTCAGTGTCAAGTTCACATGTGCGTCCTTAACAGTGAACGTGTTAAAAAGGTTTAAATTCAAATCCCCGAAACAACAACGCCTGTAAGAGGACCAACGGCACACCCGAAAAGGGAGACGCATCATCAACAGGACACCCCAGGTGAACTAGACGAGGGCTGCACCTCACCATTGTAGAGAGATTTATTTGAAGTGGTGGTTCTGGGATTCTAGACAGCGTGCATTTCGTATTCGGTTTGGCCTTATAGAAAACCGTGGCCAGCACTTGGGTCTGTTCTGTATAGAAAAACAATTCATGTTTGGATATCAAAACAGGTTTAGCATTAAAAGAAAATCTCCAGGCCGACCTGGTACCATAACAACGCCGGATTGTAAGGGCATCCGTCTTGCAATCTCCAAACAGTTCAACAGTGAAACAGGCAGCTTCTCTGGGCCTTTATGATCAAAGTGTAAGAAGAATCACGTGCAGCAATCTCAACCCCTACAAATTGATGGTTACACAAGAATTGTGTGAAAGAGGTGTTCAAACTCGAAGAACTTTCTGTAAAGACTTTCTTCAGAACATTCCCGCTACAGGGGAATGTTTATTATTGTATTAAAAATGCAATAATAATAATAAATAGTGTGTTTCCATACAGTTTTCAGTTTTACAGTGTTTCCATAAATAGTGTGTCAATAAACATACAGTGTTTCCATTTTATAACGTCTCAAACAGACCACCTGAGAGGATCATAGATTATACATGTAATTAACTATTACGTAAAACACCTTTCATTGATAGCAGTTATAACAAGATCAACTGCTGTGTACAGTGTAATAAATATAACGTTCATAACCTAATTTGTAGCAAGGCATTTATAACAATTTCAGAAATACTTTTGTCCTAAACTTATTTAATGAAAGACAATAGTTTGAATACAATTAAACATAATTAAGTAACCGATACACTATGTCTAATACGAATACATTAATTTACAAAATTAATTAAAGTAATTGGCAAACGCTGACACTCATTTTTACTTGTTTTCATGTTGGTAACACTTTGTTTGAGTTAGGCGTTATATTGTATGGTTTCACATTACTAGAGTTTTCGTTTAATAGCTCAATTTAAAAGAGTTGCTGCTGACCATTATCCCCCCGAATGTAGGGGTCAAATTGGTTATTCGTTGAGGGTGCAAAGTTGAGTTTGTCGCAAGAAATAAACATTTGACGCCTGAGGCTGTTTATTGACTGAGTAAACTTTGCACCCGTAATGCGCACACCGTTTTTCCTACAGCTGTATTTTAAATTAGTTTTACAGTTTTTAAAAAGATCTGTTTTACTAAACAAAACGTGTTAACATTACAATCTAATTGACAAACGTTCTGTATAATATTACAGGTAGTATTGTAGTTCACATGTGTGCCACCAAGAGCAGCGCAAGTCCTAAGCACAACAATCAAAATTTTCTAAACATAGCCTACATCAGCTGTTTACTTTGAACCAAAGGTTTGCAAACTGCTGTGTGTGTGCAAAAACGCACTTTGTTATGTGGCTGTAGGAAAAAGTAATTTATAACACGTAAATACATTATTTTTTACATAAAATGAATAAAGCAGTATAAAGTTTAACCCTTAAAGGCAATACGGCAAATTGTACTTAAATAGCAATAACGTTACAGAACATCACGTTCGAATAGTACAGAAGGAGTGGTGACGTTATGGAACATCATTTGTAGTGTTTTGCCATCCTCACCACTTTCATGGTTTCACTGGAATTTCCGAGCGGAATAGGTGATGAGATGGGTGAGAGGAACATCCTTTTATTGAGACGGGAGAGGTGTTAGAGGTCGCTGTTTGCTGTTTAGGAACAAATGACTCACTGTCTACTGGTACGAGACTGCCTACCTGAATGTAAGGGTGCACAGGTGTTTGGGCACTATTTCCCGGGTAAAACGGTTAAAACCAATCATCTTACTGTACGCTAGCAGCGCGCCACAGGTGTTTGAGCAAAGTTTTGCAATATTTTTTGTTCAAACCTGGAGTGGTCGCCATTTATTCTTATTTCATATTTTATTAGTCGGATCTTTTGCGTTTATTATGTGTACGTATGTATTTTACATATTATTGTACAATTCCCTAACTATAAAAGTCTTCACAAAGCAGATGTTTGAAATTCATCACATATAAAAAAAGGGCTATTGACCCGATACCGGTAGTACATATCAACGACAAACATCCAATGCTTCTGAGGGGGCACCACATTCATCAGCCGCTTTCGACAACAGAGCGACAAACAAGTTTTTACGTATGCTAAAATATAACAAAAGCACAAGGACACAACCTATCAATGCCCTGATTGTGATGCACCATTGTGTATTTACCCTTGTTTTGAAGATTTTCGTACAAAGGCAAATATTTAATTTGTGAATTAATTTATGTTTTTTGACGCTTATACAGTAGAGTCCCGCTATTCCAAACCCCGCTATTCCGAACCCCGCTATTCCAAACCCCGCTATTCCAAACCCCGCTATTCCGAACCCCGCTATTCCGAACCCCGCTATTCCGAACCCCGCTATTCCGAACCCCGCTATTCCGAACCCCGCTATTCCGAACCCCGCTATTCCAAACCCCGCTATTCCAAACCCCGCTATTCCAAACCCCGCTATTCCAAAACCCGCTATTCCAAACCCCGCTATTCCAAACCCCGCTATTCCAAACCCTGCTATTCCAAACCCCGCTATTCCAAACCCCGCTATTCCAAACCCCGCTATTCCAAACCGTGTTATTCCAAACCCCGCTATTCCAAACCCCGCTATTCCAAACCTCGCTATTCCAAACCCCGCTATTCCAAACCCTGCTATTCCAAACCCCACTATTCCGAACCCCGTTATTCCAAACCCCGCTATTCTGAAAATCGGCCTATTCCGAACAGAGTTCAGAAAAAATACCAATTTTTTAACATAAAAACAGGAGAAATGAAAAAGACGTCCATGGAAAAAGTACATTTATTCTTATACAAATAAGTTAAATAGAGAAATACATGGAGCCTAAGCTTGATGAGAACGTCTAATACCAAATTAGAATGAAAGGTGGTTTTGTTTCCTTCATGTTTTTAATCCGTTTTGTGGGGAGGAAGTTGCCGCAACAAGCATCCGGTGAAAAGGATACCGGGTCCGTCAGAAAGAAGGAAGGATTAGGTACAACAACTAGACACTAATAGTGTTGTTGCCACCTGTCAGTTGCATTCATCCTTTTTTCTCCTCCGTTTTCGTTATTCAAATTTTATTTTTTCTCGATCTTTTTTTCAAGAAGATGCGGTACTAACGGACAGACTGTGGGATGACAAAACGGACAGGTCGACCCTTTTAAATTTTTAGAAGAAAACAGAATCGTAACGCAAAGGATAGAAAATAAACGGTATCAGGAAACTGACACATACTTTCTCCCTCATTATAGAAACTTAATAAAAAAAAACTATTACCAATTTATTGTGATTTTTTATTTTTAACAGTCATTTTCCCATAAAAATCCATAAAATAATGGAAAAATCAACTTTTCTCAAAAACGGCTCGAAAGATTTTGATTAAAATTTTACAGTTTATAGTACTTTAGGTTCCTAATAAACTATAAAATTTTAATCAAAATCGTTAGAGCCGTTTTTGAGAAAAGTTAATTTTTCCGTTATTTTATGGGAAAATTACCCTTAAAAATAAAAAATTCACAAAAATGAAAAAAACGCCTGGAGATACCGTGGATCAGTACCTCCATACCAAATTTCATCAAAATCAGACGACTGGTTTAGGCTCTAGGTCTGATAACATCCACACAGACACACAGACACACAGACACACAGACACACAGACACACATACAGACACACACACAGACATCACTCCGAAAACCACTTTTTTAGGTTCAGGGGGACCCAAAACGGATATTTCCACCAAAAACTCAAACTCGAAAATTTTGACGAATACAATACTTTCTCCATATACTATGGTATAGGGGGAGAAAGTAAAAATAACGGATGGTGTAAACCTACACTAAGGCGAGGGTCAAGAGCATTTAATTTGCCGCGTTTATGTGTGATAGGAGTTCAGTTTCAGCGTTCACCTCCTCCTCGCTTTCCTTCGAGCCGATCAACGCTGTTTGGAACTGACACCAGCAGATGTCCCCACACTTAATTTACACCTTAACAAGTCAATAAGTTGATATTGTTCATGAAAACCGCCTATTCCAAATTTCCGCTAGACCGAACAGTGTCCGGTCCCAATTAGTTCGGAATTTCGGGACCCTACTGTATTATTTTGTTTTGCATAATAATAAATAAGATGATGTTTGAGGTTTCACGATGTATGCTCCTCTAGCCATTATCAGATTTGAACAGTCACCTACGCAAACGGGAGCTCATGACTCCTGTCAATACTCCAGAAGGGGTTAATATAAAGGGTAATAAAAAAACAATGGTCCTATTTATTTAAAGAATATAAGGTGAACATACTGAGTCACTTTAGGTCTACTCTATATACAGAGCGTTCATAAAGTCCCTTCAACCCTCTTTATTATTTTTATTACTAAAAATAAGTTAACAAAACTGTCTGCTGTATATATCGTGTGTTGCATTACAGGACACATTTTGTTGACATATCTGAACCTCTATGATTTTGGAGGGCTTGAGGGGGTATTGAATTCAATTTGAAATGTAAAGGTACTTCATGTAATACACCGTTGAAAAGCTGATTAAAAGAGAAACAGAAAGGCGCAAACTAGAGCTTAGTGTCTTGCTTCGTTTCAAAGTAATGGACAATCAAATTTCTGGAAAATTATATTTTTATCATAGCATCAAAGCAGGTTATTAATTTGTTAATACTAGCTGTGCGAAGCATTCGCATTCTAACTTACTAACAGTGTTTTATTAATTTAAATCCATGTTAAAGAGAAATATTTTTGTTATTGTTATTATATATTTTTAAACAACTAACCAACTTGCAGAAGGTAAACAACAACAAACAGGTGTAACTACAATGCTGTTTATAACCACACTTACAATTAATTAAAAATAGCAATGTAGTGGCGTAACGGCAGCTCTCCAGCTGGGTATTGTTATCATCAGTGTTGCCAACGCCAGGAACATATCCCTACAACTTACTTGATCTTACATCACTGTTACTTTCGGATTCTTTATTTCTTTTTTTTTTTGTTGTATTTTTTCGTATAATTGTATTTTGTATATTTTTCCGGTGTAGCGGTTAAGGAAAGCTTTAAAATGATGCCTCATTCATGTAATTTGATGATGTATTAAGGAAGTTATGGCGTACCGACAAAAAAATGGCCTTGAGAAATAATATATGTGATTAGAAATAAGTGGGTTTTAGGTTACGGTTAAACTTAACACATGTTAAAAATAGAAACTGTAAATAAATGTAGTACGGTACTACTAATGTGTATTTGAAAAACTTTGGAGAAAAATGAAAATGGAACCGGGAATACAACCTTTGACTTTTGCTCCTGACTTTCTCTACTGTATGCGAAACTGATAAGCACTACTTTTCATGTACAGTACTGATAGAATAGCAATACGTCCCTCAGTTTGTTCCTGTTATTTGTTGTGATAGCACTCAATTTTGCTTTTTTACAAATCAATCGCTCAAATGAAGACAAGGTTGAAATGATTTTTTTACGGACAACAACCTGCTTTGGTGTTACAATAAAATCATAATTTTCCAGAACTTTGGTTGTCCGTTACTTTGAAACGAAGTAAGATATTAAGCTCTAGTTCGCGCCATTCTGTTTCTCTTTCAATAAGCTTTTCAATGGTGTATTACATGACCTACCTTTATATTTTAAATTGTTAAACTCTCTTATCCTAAGCTTCCCAAATCCGTAGAGGGTCAGATATGTCAAAAAATTTCCTGTTATGCAACACAAGATATATACAAAGTTTTGTTAACCTATTTTCAGTAACAAAAGTAGTGAGGGGACTTAATGAACATACTGTATATAGGCAGGCAATACCTCTCCGTTGTTAGCCCGTCAGAGCCTTTTCTACCCACCACCTTTCCACCTCTACTTCCCACTGAACTTACCTCAGTTCGTTCTTCAACTTTCCCACTAGTACAAGGTTTTCCTTCTTCAGATGTTCTAGTACAAGGCCACGACCCTCTAACCGTTAAATTACCACAGCTCCAGATATTGCGAGTTCACTATAAAATGAGATTGATCCTTTAAAAAGAATGTACGTTACAGTGAAATCAGCAAAATAAATTATAAATTGAATATTAAACCCGATTTTGTAACTTAACATTTTGAAGAAGTAAAAATGAGCGGCCCTGTTTGAAACGTATTATCTAACCTTAACTTAATTTAACAATTTCAAATGATTCTAGTTTAATTGCTATTCAAACAAATCAAAGGTAATTATTTTACAGACAAATCACAGACGTCAAAGAGAAATTGTTCATTTTTACGACTAGAATGAAATGAATTAGCGATTATACATTGTGAAAATACGCATATTTGAATATATTTTTAAAACATACAGCATAATTAAAATCACAGATGGAAAAGTATGTTTTCTGTGTCAATAAATACTGTCTAAATTTACAAGGTGTTCCACGAAGGTGGAACTGTTGTTTTTGAAATTTTATTGTATACAACCACCGCTTGAAAGATTACCTGAACATTTTGTGCTGTACGTTAAGAAATATCTACAACATTCATAGTAAGTTTCATCTGAATCGTTCCACTACAAGTCAACCTTCGTGGGACACCCATTACGATATGTAAACTGATTACATCTTTCTTCTTTGCTGAACGTCGTCTATCATTTTATTGCCTACTAATGGAAAAATTGTTTTTAAGATAATCCAGTTTACATATCCGTTCGTAGAATGTATTTACAAAGTGCTCAGTCTAATCGTCCCACGAAGGGAACTGCGAAGGGGAAACAAACAGCGGCTTTGTCGAAGGGTTGGGATCCAACTGTTGTTTGAAATCCGTTGGTTTTTTTAACGGCTTCGGTTGACTGTTGCTGAAATCTTCGCCCCATTTTGTGGGGAAAGGATCGATCGGTGACTGGTTAACGGGGTAGCTGGGCGACTGCGACGGGACGTTGGGGTGTGGCTCTACGGGCGCTTGAATCGTAACATCAGTCGTCACTGACAGTTCTATATTCTGCGAAGCCTCTTCTTCTAGGGAACTATTTTTTATCCCGTAGTAAAAGTACACACCAAACCCTGGAAAATAAAATTCACTTCAGTATACAAAAATAAAGAATACGACTACAAAAAAATTATTGGCTCTAGTACACAGAGAATTGTTTGTAAAAATTTTAAATTAATTATATTTTCTCTTATTTCTTTAACTATAAAATACATAAAAGGGCAATGACAAAAGCAGACTTGTATGAAAACAAAATATATTGATCAGATTTCAATTAAAGTAGAATTCCAATTATCCGAACCCCAATTAAACAAACCCCCAACTATCCGAATCGATTTTCGGAAAAATATTCAACTTGAAAATTACCGTGAGGACGCGATCATTTACCTTTCCCTTATTCTAGTCCGCTATTATTGGTGTCAAATTACGTCTCATCCCCTATTTCACCCCTTCATTGACCTTAGCACATTCACGTGTTCCCGATCTTCCATTTTACTACCCCTCTTCCCTTTCATTTTGTGCAGTTACATACAGTACTTCCTACCATGCAGGTGTTATCTATTCTGTGTGAAATTGTATAAATTTAGTATGTTCAAAATGGGTTTTAAACGAAAACATGTTGGTCTTAAATTGAGAGAAAAAGTGGAAATAATAAATGCGTTAAGAAAGGACCTTTCTGGAAAACAGTTGACAGAGAGGTATAGTGTCGGAGCGACAACGATATCTTACATCAAAACAAACAGTGAAATTACTTTAAAGTTCGTAAGTGCATTTAAAAGTGAGGTTATAAAAAAGGCGAAAAATTATGAACTTGAGAATGCAGTTTACACAACTGGTTAATGCCAAGTGCCTGCGGGACCTAGCAGTGAATAAACGAGCTACTTCTTTTAAGCAGTGCAGTATTCTCAGCATGTTTCACATGAAATAAGATACTATTCTTTTATTGTTAACAAGCAGGTACCCGTGGCTTCGTACACGGTCCAAAGATCCGCTGTATAGTAATAAATATTTATTGTTTTAGGGGTTGTTTTTACCCCTTAGCAGCACAATATAAAATACAAATATGATTTACATAGTATATATATGTATTGTAAAAAATAAAGGACTCCGATTATCCGGGGTTTACTTAACCGGAACCAGGATAACCGCAACGATTTTCGTGTAAAAAAAATTAAAAACATCTCTAAATCAATTAACACTAGTATGAGAAAAGTTGCATACTAAGAGATGGAAACACTGTTACTAGGGTGAGTCACACACCATGCTACTTTCACTATTCACTGTCTGCCAGCTTGTCTGTCTACCTTCCCCCTCCTGCCCAAAGCCAAACCCCTTAATTTCCGCTCTTTACAGCTTTAGTTTGATGCTTTTCACGGCAGTGTTGTTTTGAGTTTTGCAAATTAATTTTTATTTAGTGTCTTAGCAATTTATTGTTAGTGTTTTTATGTTAGGCCTACTGTAGATAGAGTGTTTTAAAGTGTAAATTAATGCGTAAATAAATTTTTTTAGCGTCTTTCACTGACAATTTCAAAAGCGTAAAAGCTGTCATATGTACAGTACTGAAATATTTAGTCTGCAATATCTGATTATTATACAGTAGTTTGATTATTAAGAACATTTATTTCTTTGTGCTGTAGTTTAATTGTTCTCGGAATCCAAATTATATAAGGTAGCATTGGTTAACCGGAAAAATTGATTATCCGGAACACCGCCGTCCCCTTTTTTCCGGATAAATGAGGTTCTACTGTACCAATTTCCAGCTCTCTAGCTTTATGGGAAGTATAATAATTAATTCGTATTGTTTTAGGGGTTGTTACATTTTCACCCTTTAGCAGGACACTAAAAAATACAAATGTGGTTTACTTTTTATATTTATCTTGTAAGAAATAAATGTACAAATTTCCAGCTCTCTAGTCTTAATGGAAGTATAATCTATATATATAAAAATGAATTGCTGTTCGTTAGTCTTGCTAAAACCCGAGAACGGCTGGACCGATTTGGCTAATTTTGGTCTTAAAATGTTTGCAGTATTTCATAGAAGGTTTATACGTAAAGAAAAATTTGAAAAGTTCCCGAAAAAGTTTCAAATTTGGAAGAAACTCAACAGCCTTTACTGTATGAACTCAAAACCATAGCTTACAAAAACAGCTGTTCGTATAAAAAGCTTAGCAACACGTTATGTTTGTTTACAATCATTACCATAGCAACATTACTTAGCAAATTTATAATCACTTACCCCTATACAATAAAATATAAATTAAACTAACACCCTACAAGCTAAACAGCTAAAATTATGTAATATTATTTTATGTGATATAAAAAAACATTTTAAATGTGATTACTTAAGTCAAAGGGATGATATTGAATAACTACTCTTAAAATTCAATAATAATCGATACATTTACTTTTTCTATATTCTCAAAAACTGCTCAACTAATTTCACAAAAAGTTACACTATTTTCACATATTAATATAAGGATTGTTTAGAGAATATAATAAGGATATTACAATCAAAGAGATTAAAATGGGGTAGCTACCCATATACAATAAAAATTGCACTAACTTCCTACAAACTTTAAATCTAAATTTGTATAGTTATTATTAAGATACTTCAAAACCATTTGCAATTTGATTACTTATGTCAATGTAATAAAATTTAATAACTACTCTTAAAATTAAATCAAGCAATAGCGAAGCATTGCCGGGTTTTCTAGTAATATATATTTATTATTTTAGGGGTTGTTTCAACCGTTAAATCTAATTGCATTCTAGCCTATGTCTCATTCCAGGTCATGATCTATATGTGTGCCAAATTTCATTCAAATCCATCCAGTAGTTTTTATGTGATTGAGTAAAACACACACACACACACACACACACACACACACACACCCACACAGACAGAAACCATTAGATTTTTATATAATAGTATACATAACATGGTATTTTTTAAATGAATATATATGTAATGTAACTTTATTATTATTTTCATGTTTATACTTTAAAAACCAACATATGTATGTAGGCTCTGAATTATCACTCACAATTTCATAAATAAAGTTTCTTTTGCTACATCTAACGTCTGTTTTCCTGAGTCATATCCAATTATACAAATTTTCATGTATCCGAATGTGACCCGCTTCCAATTGATTCGCGTAATTTATGTACATCAAACATAATAGTTACACATCACAGTTTCATTTGGACGCAGTAACTAACTCTCCGTATTACAGGGCATAGACGCACTTCTACGATTGTCCGTCACTCGTAAAAACTACACCAACAGTAGAAATATAACAATCAGCACGTTTGTAAATCAATTCAGACTCTAGGATTAACTATCTCACTTGTCGGTCAACAAGCTGTTAACCCCACTGCAGCTTGGGAAATAGACAATGGTTTACATTCAAAAAAGAACATTAAAAATTATGTGAACAGTATAATATTTTTCACAGATTTTTATACATAAAATAGTCCAGAAAACTTACCTATAATCATCCAAACTGTAAACCGAACTAGGGTAAGTATTGATAACTTAAATATCAGATATATGTTTACCATGACTGCGATGGCGGGAACGAATGGAAGACCTGGAGTCATAAATAACAATGTTTTCCTGGAACAGATACGATAAATTGTTATATAACAATAATTGTGGCCCTCAAACGTAAACAAAGGTAATTTTTAAAGTAAGAACAGTTTTGTTAATGGACAAGAAAAACTTTTTTATGAGCATAACTTTTATAGGAAATGAAAATATGAACATTATGTTACTTTTTTACATAGTCACTATTATATCTAACATTTGTTAAGATGTGGCAACCTTATGGATAAGTATGTCACCTGACAATTTACCAAGTCAGTAACCGTATCTGTCAACACATCATCGCTTCCTATCAAAAAGTTCTTAAAGTTTTGGAAAAAGATGAAAGTCTGAAGGTCCTAAATCATGACTGTAGGATGGATGGTCCAGTAAAACCCACAGAATCTTATCCAGTTCTGCAACGTGAAGCCGAATGGCACAATTTGAATAAGTTTTTTAAGGTTTTTCAATGCCTCTCAGCATTTATTGCTATTCCCCTTTTGCAGCTAGTCTTATCAAAAGACCGCCTTGCCGGTTCCAGAAAACTGTGGCCATGATTTTCCTTGTCGATGGTTGTTTGAATTTTTGTTGGTTTTGTGAATGATGCCACTCACTGGATTGTCGTATTGTCTCCAGTATTGTAAGCGACCCAAGTTTCATCATAACCAGTCACAATGTAGCTCAAGAACTCATCAGCATCCTCGACGTAATGCTCCAAAAATGACAAAGAACGTGCCACGCTTTGTTTTATATTCTTCCATAAACATTTTTGTTTTATGTTCATCCTTTATAAATAATTATTCACCTTTGTGAAAGGATTAATTGTGTTGTATGTCCTGTTATATTATATTGTTGTGGGTCTCAGCCGAGAACAGTTTAAGTGGACATTGGACGCTGTAAGTACTATAATATGCAATTATTCTATAACTTAATTGAATATCATACATTTTGTTATCTGCTTTACAGCAGTGGTCCATTGAACGTAAATAACAAACCATTTTTATTATTACTGTATCAAACAATTCAACAACGAGATTATATGTTCACTAGAGGTTATATGACCACCCCCTCCCCTATGATGATATAAAGAGGGGTGGCAAAACCCATTTGGCCTAGGAGCATCCAAACTTTAAATCCTGCCATGTTTAAGAATCTTCTCAACATTTTGCGTCAACTCTTCACTGATTACAGTAGGTTGTCCAGATCTATCAGCAGCTTGAATATTTCTTCTTCCTTAATTGACCAATTTGCACAACTAACGCACATTTTCATCATTAATTTACACCTTCTCCATTCACTTCAACAATTTGTCAATAAATTTCAACAGGTTGGACATTGCTTGTTTGAAAACCGAATAACAAAACATACCTAATAGTCAGCGGGATTACCAACTAACATGGTAGCAAACGGTTAACAAATAACTATAATTAAACAAGAATATAATGCAACCATAAACAACTAAAAAGTTACAACCTATTATAATAAACATTTTAAACTTAATGAACTAGTATCACAAACCATATAATCCTTGATAGAATAGAAAGCTTTTAATTTGATGAATATATTAGAAAGGTTAATTACCTTGTATTTCCGTCTGACAATCCAATGTTTTCTTCTTACTTAGGATGACTAGTTTCAACGGTTAAACCGTCATCGTCGGATCCTTGATCATCGTGTTAAAAATTGTTTTATTTCCGCCGTTCTGAGGCGTTGTCGTCACTGGCATTTAACTAATATTTTAGAGTTCACAAAATACATTAATACATTTATACACAAATTACACATTACAATCACAACGATTACACAAATATGTTTGTACAAATGCATAATATGCACAAATATTACGGTTTAATAAATCTTTAAAATTAAGCTACGTAGCAGAACACGTTGTGTGCCGGCCGGTTTCTGATGACTAACTGAAGTATTGTGTGTGGCGACCTATGGCTCGTGCGGTATGGTTCCTTCCTTTAGTTGTTAAACAATTCATTAGAACTGAAGTTTATCTTGTCATTCAATAAACTTTGGCTCTGATTTTTTGTTGCGGCGTATATCTCGAATTCCTCGAGTGATGACATTAATCGGCCCTTCTTACAGATGTGAAGTATTTCAAGGTTTTGGTCTATGGAAGTGTATTTGTGGTCGTAATCTATAAAGTGTTGGGCGAAATGGGATTCGATCTCAATTTTTGTCTGTCGTGGTGTGTGCTCTTTAAAGCGAGTGATGAAAGAACGGCGGAAATAAAACAATTTTTTACACGATGATCAAGGATCGGACAATGACGG
Source organism: Philaenus spumarius (assembly GCA_018207615.1). NCBI lineage: Eukaryota > Metazoa > Arthropoda > Insecta > Hemiptera > Aphrophoridae > Philaenus > Philaenus spumarius. The sequence continues at coordinate 576,089 of JAGFPH010000219.1, read as the reverse complement.
TTTAACCGTCGAAACTAATCATCCTAAGTAGGAAGAAAACATTGGATTGTCAGACGGAAATACAAGGTAATTAACCTTTCTAATATATTCATCAAATTAACAATCCAGGAGGCTACACATAAAATATATTATGTCTAAATTTTAATTTGAGCCAATTACTGACTCTTAATTTAAAATTCTTCAAACCAGTTGTCCAAGCTCCTCAGGCAATTTATTAAACAGTTTTATTTTTACACATAAATGATTATCGCTAGTTTTTTCAAACCTTACAACTTACAAATATTGGTATAAAATATTTGCTTCTATTACTGTGACTGTAAACATCTTGTATGAGAGTATAACTCTTAAGATTCTCCTTGACATTTAGTAAACAATAGTAAAAGTAACCAATGGAACTACTGGCTATCACAATTATTCAATACCAGTTACTTTGTTAATCAGTCTCGGAATAGTTTTACTTGTAATGCTCTTCATAAAAGTAGTGCAGTGTTTAAAGTTAACTGTTTTATTACGTTTTCTTAATTCACAATTACTAAATCTCTGTATTATTAAATACTTAAGGTCACAATGCACACAACAATTAAATCAAATCAGTAAGTAATCACTATAAATAATTGGTATTAAAAATAACTAAAGTCTACATTAATATAAAATAACTGTTATAGTTTATAAGCGTAATAGTAAATTAGAACAAAGGCACCACAATACCGACTAAAGTAATGTTAAAAGATAACAGTTTAAATAACGAGTTATGTTTCGATATAGATAACTTCTAAAACTGTTACGTAAATATAATTGTTTAGCTCATCTCTAGAGGGTTAAAATGTATTAGCAGAGTAGTGGGGGGCAAGTTGAGACATGCGCAATCGTTTGACTTAAAAACGAACCCTACTCAAAATATTTCCTTTGTATATTAAGGGATTAACATTGTGAAAACTTTTCAACTTATTAGTAATATTAGTATTTTTACAGCAGTTCATAAAAATAACTATTAAATACGTTTTCTAAAAAGTGAATTTTTTAAATTTTATTAAAAGTGGCTAAACTCCAAAAAAAGTTTTTACAAAAGTAATTTTCTATTGAAGGTGTCTAAACTCTAAATTCCCTTTTCCTTAAAAAAAATCTTTTAAAAATAATACAAAACTTAAATTTAGTTTTCCCGAATCATACCTCACTCGATGTAAATATCATTTTACTGTGCACGTATACCTGTTCTGAGGCTTCCTCGAAATCACCAGCAAAACAGCAATGATGGCCGCCAGGAATAGAAAGAAGAAAAACGTAACGAATCCTGAATCCGATCCCATTCCGAGAACAATGATCAGATCAAATATAATGATGAGAATGTAGAGGACTCCGACCATCTTCATGACGAACATGCCGGAGTCTTCGGTAGCGGGACCGCTGTCGACCCAGGGGAAGATTGCCGGACACAAGTATGTAGCTGCCTGAACAGGTAAAAGTAATTTACAACTTTTTAAATGTCCGAATATATAAAGAAAAGTGTGCGAGACTCATGCGTTAGAAGTGAAACTTGTTAGTTTCTAGAAACAGATGATTTTATGCATTAATCTCTTTGCATTTGATATATTATATGATCGGCTTTGAGGTTAGAAATCGTTTAGTATCCTTTTTGTTTACTTTATTCTTGACAGCTAAGAAACAAATTAGGCGTAGACATAAACTACTTTTAAAACTATCTTGGACTCTTGTTCTGGATTTTGTAATTTTACAATAAAAGTTTGAACTTCTATTCATTTATAAATATAGACCTACTGACGGTGAAAAATCAAGTGTATTTTAAAATGAACAATAACATAGTTTTCCCTAAATGACTGAATTAAAAATATTTGGGATTAAAATCACTAATGTAAGTAGGCCTATGGTTAAAATGTACAATCTTTTGTTTCGTTTTCAAAAATTTATTTCAGGTTGAGTAAAATATCAATTTATAGGCTCTGCACATTTACCGTAATCAAAATCTCTAAAGGCATGGACTCACTTAGATCTTTATATATAATACGTGAAGCCGTTTTTTGTAAACACAACTCCTCCCTTATTTCTGGACCAATTTTAATGTTTGAGGTTTCAAAAAAGTCGTCTCATTTCGTAGTTTTGCAATAAGGTTTTAGATGTCAAAAATTCTTATCCTTAATGGCGTGAGCTAATCTCAAAGGTCGGGTTTTCCCCATAAGATTAACATGGAAAATATTTAAAAACCATTTCTATACAAAACAGCTGTTTATAATAAGAAACAAACTAATCCAGCTGATTTCGTGGATGTAAATAACGATGATTACAGTATTCAGAAGGTTATAAAAACATTTTAATATAAAACAGCTGTTTATAATAATTCTCACTCTCTTTCTTCTTACACTGCCCATTATGTTAACGGATTCTCCTACTATTTTCTTACAAATGCTTTTCGTCTGATCCAATTCGCCCTACTGAGCCTAAAGAAGGTCATCGAACTTGCCCCAGTAGTACACACTGTGGAAACACATGTTCTTAAAATAATAAATATAATCGACTATTTATTCTTTCCAAAAGCATTGCTCATTTTGAATTATAAGAAAAATGTCACATTTCCTAAAAAATATATTTGTTATTGTAGAATAGCCACTGGACCATAAGTTGTATGTACCTAAAACTGTCAGTTTTCGCTACAAAAATATAAAACATTCCATAACACAATAACAATAATTAACATTACAAACGTAGCTATTTTGGCCAAAATATCACAATACGATACATGCACCGGACAAATCTAGGCTGAGGGAATAATCTTACGAAGTTCGCTATGTTGGAGGTGTCCTTCAGCAATATCATAAATTCAATTTGATTTAAAGGAACGGTTGTCATTGAAGAGGATTTGTTTAAAGTGCAAGTGTTCCTTTAATATTTTTTTGAAAGAGCGGGCCTGTCTGTCTGTCCTATATAAAAATTGGGATACTCGCTATATGTGATTCTTTATATGCCAGTGTTATTGTTTTTGCCTTCGTTTATTGGTTTTACTGAGCTATTGAAAAAAGAAGGATTATATGTTAAAGATATTGAAAGAAACAGTAATATCTCTTTAGCTAGTACATGCATTAGAGAGTGGCTTAATGCTGATCCGAATTCCGTGGAAATGTGTGACTGTTTATCAATAATTGAGCTTTTGTATCCATCGGCAGGGGTGCCCATCCCCCCAAGCCTCATGGCACTCCCCCAAATGTAGATACCCCTTCCCCTTATAAACAATAAACCTTAACCTTAGTAGCTCTTGTCTTGTCACAATGAATGACCTGAACCTAGCGCACTGTACATATCTACAATACTAATCCAATCAGGAATCAGAGATTGTGTCGTGTTTAAATAAAAAATATATTATTATTTCTGATTACCTTACTAAACTGGTTAATTTTACTATAAATTTACTTTTTTGTGTTCTTACAGCTCTCAGTCCTTTATTTTTCAAAAAAGCTCTCAGTCCTTTTGAGTAGCTTGCAAAAAACGATCGCGGCCACACGTACTTTTGGCTCGCGTAATTGTGAATAAAATTTAAATGTCCCTATTGAGTGTCGTGTTGTGTTGTGTGTTACATGTTGTTTGTGAATGTTTTCGTGTAAGTGTTTCATTTTATAAACTTGACGCGCATCAACAAATGTAAAGTACTAGTGAAGTGTAGGTTTGATAATGCCTGAATATAAAAGGCGAAACGTAACAATGAAAATGATAAAATATTGTTTAAGTTAACAAAGTTGAAGATCTTAGCGACCAAAATCAGTATTTTTGTTGATACATTGGCTATTTCTTAGAAATTTAAAAGTAAAACACGAAATTGTTTGTACAGTTTTCTATAAAATTTAGCATTTACTTTTTTCTAACTTCTGTGATTCTTTGAAGGATTTATACAATAAAGTAGTGCCGTATTCTTCTTGATATTGCTAATGCAAATTGGTTAATTATGATGTCATTTGGAATTTCTTTGAAAATGTCTTTTTCAGAGGCTAGAATTATTAATAGACTAGATAACCACTTGTCACTCACACTGCTGCAAAGTCGATTTTTTTACAATTTTTAGTCTACTCATGGTTCTCTCGACAGAACAGCTAGTGACTGCCAAAGAAAGAAGAATTCTGTACATTACAGTTAAATTTGGGAATGATGATGTTGGACCATTGTAAGGCCGAATAAAACCTTGTTTCATCCACTGGTCGTCCATCCTCTCATTTTCACGTTTCTTTTTGCTTGAAATTCTTTCATTTTGGACTGTCTCTTCTTCATGGCTTGATGACATCTCACCGTCTGATGAATTATCACGTTTATGAAGGATGTCTGAAATGTCTACTTCTTTATGCTACTTTGTAAAGACTACTGAAAGTTTCCAATTCTTTTTTTTTAACTCGTTTTTAAAGTTATAAGATGTTTCTTTTTACAATGTGCCAACCACTTGTCATTGCGGTACACTGTGTTACATAACACTTCTTAACATTTGTATTTGACCGGTCTTTTCAACGCTAGAGGCATTATTTAAGTCAAAGTAATCTTATCTACTGCACACTGCACTGAAGCTGAACTGACTGACAACAGGACACTACTCTGTGATGGAAATGGAACAGCTGATCAGCAGGTGGGGTTGGAGGGAGGGAAGGAGCAGTGATAAGTCACACAACTGTGTTTATTTTGGAACCTATGGCTTTTACCGAAGCAATAGGAATTTATAAGTTCGCTCGGTGGCAGGAGACGGGAAGGGGGTTGGGCATGACCACACCAAGATTCTACCGAAACCGAGAGAATTATACCGACAATGAACAAAAAATATCTTATTTATAAATAGGTACCGGTAGATTATTTACTGTACAGTATACTACAATAGCAATACATTTGCCAATAATATTAATGTATTATTGTCATCCTATTGTACATACACGAAATTTCAATTGTGATTCACAAATTGTATCATTTATTTATAGTTTCAAAAATCCCCCCAAAATTTGTTTTGATGGCGCTTTGAGCGCTATATCACCCCCCCCCCTTCTGGGCTCCCCTGTCCATCAGAGACTGTAATATTATATTTAACTGTGTTTACTTCTGTTTGACCAAAGGGTTTGAGATAAGCCTGCGAACAAAACTATTGTACGCTGTTGTGGTAAGTTTTCTGTAGATGTTGATGCTCAATCTAATGTTTTATTTTGACATTGTCTAACAAGATTAGGTTATTAGTTTTTTGGGTTTAAAACCACATTTAATCGCATATATTATTTCTCAAGACTATTTTTTTGTCGGTACGCCATAACTTCCTTAATACATCATCAAATTACATGAATGAGGCATCATTTTAAAGCTTTCCTTAACCACTACACGGGAAAAATAGACAAACAGCTTAAAATTCATGTTTTAATAACAAAAATTGATTTAAAAAACTTTTATATTATACTCTGTATGTTCCTAATGAAAGGCGCCATCTACTAACCATCTGTTTAACTAGCATGACAGCTGTTAGTTAGATTGTTTACACTGTAAGATTGTATAGGGAAACTGTTATTTATAAACCAATGTAAATAAATAAACTTAATTAACTGAATTAAATCAACGTGTTAAATCAGGTAAATGTAGGCCTACTCCGAACTTGCGAAATATTCGCACGGGTCAGCTAGTTACATTTATTAATATTATCTCTAAAATATACCCTATCTTTTAGTTCAAAACAAACATTTCCGTAAGTTGGTTGTGGTGAATGGCAGCCTCAGCCTATCAAACAGCTGACTGCCCACTCTCACTCCGACCTAGGCCCAATAGGTAACACTACAGAATCTTTCTCAGCTAACGATAAAATTGCCATTCCCTAAACCAACACAGTTTTTATTGATAATCTGTCTAACTATTAGGTGATATATTATTAAAGACCCTTAACATTATCTGCAATCTCGAACCACTTTATAACCTACCTGAAGTCTTCTGCTTATGTAGCCCAGACTTGGACCCGCTACTCCTGTAGACGCTCCGGTCCCACCTCCTCTCACGGTGCCGTAGAACTTGTTCTCCGTCCTGTCCGCTACCAAGAACTGATCGTCCCTCATAGACACTTCTTCTGACTCTTCCCCAGGGTACGTGTCATCGGAATCAGGAGAGCTAAAAAAAAAAAAAAACAAGTTTCAGACAGTTTACCAATTTTTAAAATTACCGAATTTATTATTTCCAAAATTTACTTCATTTCTATTCCAGTTCATCGAACTAAACATTTTAGATGTGTAATAATCCATTTATAAAATTTAAACTGGCACGTAAAATTACGTAAGTGTGCATTAACTGCCTATGTGTTATAATGAATCAATCTAAATGACATTGCCTCAAGTTGGTGGGGCTAATATTGAAATTTAGAATAATTTAAAAGAAATTTTAGAAATGCTATTAGTTTATTTAAAATGCATAGATCTGCTGATCACAGATGTTAAGTTTTGATACATTAATCAGCTGTTTACCATAATCTTTTACAATATGTTCAATGAGACTATTGAAAATATTATAAACTAGAGGACACCCATGCGTGCTCCGCACGCCAACCCCATTGGAACCTTCTGTACAGATAATCATGTTACAGATAATAAAGGTGTAGGATTAATAATAACCCCAAAGCTAAGATGGAAAATAATGTTAAATGTTCAAATCAAATTATTTCGTATATTTTATAACAGCAGTTATAATAAAGTTTAGAAGAACCAGCAAGGCTCAGGTCTACACTTTAATAATAACCTAACCTAAAAGTTAGAAATACAAATAAGTGTTTCAAAGTTTGAAATCAGCTATTAATGGAAATTTTAGAGCAAACAGCAGTTATATCTGTTATTTTATTCAATTATTTGCTATGGTAACAAATGTAAATACATGAGTTTGTTCATCTGTCTATAGGAATAACCTAGGAATTTTTTCCGATGAGACTTACAAATAAATATTGAAATAAAAAATGTGTTTATCAAAATAAATTATAGCCTATGTTGCTCAGGGATAGTGTAGCTTTTTATTAGTAAAACTATTTTTTCAATCAGTTCAGTAGTTCCAGAGATTACCCCCTACATACAAACAAACTTTACGTCTTTATAATATTAGTATAGACAAATATCAATTCTAAAACTTAGTCCTCTCATTTAGGTTTGTGTTTAACTCAAATGTAGTCGACACAAGACTAAGAGCTTCATTCTTGCCCAAGTGTGTGACCGGGCAGGTTTAACATTTTGAATACAATTTCTGATATCTTACTCATGTACAGGTTAGTTTTAAAAATAGAAATCTAGTGACATAAATATGTGTAATTGTTAACCTTCTTGTAACTCTCCGCACCATTATCCTTTGTTGATGCGGTTGACCAAGCACTGCTGGGATTGGTGACTGTTGAGGCACGTTGCCTAAAGCACTTCTTAGCACTTCTGGAGCTAGTTGGTTGCCGTAGGTTACCTGAAAGTACAAATAAGTCCAAACATGAGCAGATAAAATGTAAAGTGTGTTTCGTAAAATAGCGGTTTTTGTAGAACTATCTATAAACTATAACATGAGATTTATATTATGTATTATGTACAATTTATTTATAGGTTATATATAAGGTTACGGTTTACAATATAAATTAAACTAGCATTTACAAGCGGCTTCGCTCACAGTTATGAATAAATTGAACGGAGGATTATCGGCCAAGTATTGAGTTTTACCATTACACATTCAAAAAACAATTTCACATACAACTTCCCTGGCCTTTCCTTCAAATCAATCTACCTTTCCGATTTAAGCCTTTATCCCTAGTAGTTCCACAGGGATCCGTTTTAGGACCTTTATTATTTAGTATACACAGGGTGTCCCTAAAAACCTTAGCGGGCTATACAAGATCAGATTGTATTCGCTGAAATAAAAATAAAACTTGTTCAGTAAAATGTTTTTCTAATTTGGCTTAGTTTAATCGCAACCGCCATTTTGTTTTTTTACAAAAACTCACTGTAACTCCAGAAGTAGATAAGATATCCTGTTCAAATTTTGAATAATTTCTCATGTTAAGATTTACAAGTGAACCAAATAATACAAAGAATTTATTTTTATAATTTTTAAAATTGCTGCCGTTACAAATTTTTTGCTTGAATATCTTAAGAACTGTTAACTTTACAAAAAGTGTGCAAGAGACAAAATATTTTTACTTTTTAACTACACACAAAATTTGTTTTGTCGTTTCTGTAGCTCAAAGGATAACCGAGTTGTGGACAACAAACTAAAAACGTAATTTCTTGGTAATTGTCTACAACAACCAAAATTAGCCTAAAGCCATATTCTTTTTGAATGTTAATAGTTTTAATAAATAACATAAAATTAATTGCTCTGAAATGCATTGAACATTCAAATAAGGGCTCTTAACTATTTCAAAATGGCGACTGATAATAGGCCTACACTTCGATAATGCTGAAAAACGTATCATATGCTAAAATTGTATCGAAATAGCGACAAAAGTAACTGCACCAACTGCAGTTTTGTATTTTCAGCAGTAATTTTTTATTTATTGGAATCGGCTGGCAAATAGTTTTGGTTGTTGTAGACAATTATCAAGAAATTATGTTTTTAGTTTTTTGTCGATAACTCGGTTATCCTTTGGCCTACAGAAGCGACACAAAAAGCATGTTGTCTGTCGTTAAAAAATAAAAATATTTTGTAAAGTTAAGAGTTTTACAAGATATTCTACCTTAAAAGTTTGTAACGGCCGCCATTTTGAAAATTATAAAAATAAATTATAATTTATTTAGAAAAAAAAAAAATAATAATAATAATAAAAAAATAATAATAGGTAGGCTCTTTACTTACACCTACCTGTCCATTGGTTAAAGTTTCTTTACTAGGTGAACCTTTCATCGGAGTACGCAGAGATTCAGGTAACAGTTCCATTAAATTAGTCGAATGAGGTTGATAACGGAGGATTAGCACACATGTAGACACTAAAGTATATGCCAGTAATGTACCTGCAACCAATGTACAAATTCAAAATGTTTTTATTTATCTAGAAACAACAGCCCTGGTAAATAGAAACTAAGGATGTGTGCTATCAAATAAATAAAACCATAAGCACATGCTTATTTTTCAATCTATTAGAATATGTATAGCCATAACCAATTGCTATTAAAATACGATATATTAAATATATTGCTTTAGCAATCTTTAAAATTATCAACAGTTGACAGCTGTTTCGCCTATTTATCAGACATCATCAGGATTTACTTTACGCATTACATTGGTTAAAAACAGTTTATAAAAACACATTTAACAAATAAATAAAACACACATTTAGAACACTTAATAAAATTTAATGCCACGGTGTACATTTTCCTCCAACTGAAGGACTGATTATTCAGGTTGGTAAGCTGGTGGCTATTGGTGGAGACATCTTATCTATCAAGTCAAATACTAAGTTGGATTTTAATCGTGTTTTTCCATTTAATTAATTCCCTTTGTCCTTCTTGTAAATTATTGTATATCTGGTAGGCCTCTAAAGTTTTTATGTCCCTTGTTACAGAAGTTCAGAATTTCCACATTGGTGTTCACATCCTTATAAGAATGATCATCGTTTATTAAATGCTCAGCAAAGTTGGATTTGAAGGCATTTAATTTCGAACTGGATATGTGTTTCTTGAATCATTTATGGAAAGGTCGTCCTGTCTCTCCGATGTTATTTTTGGGACAATCGTTACAATTAATTAATCTTATATACTCCGGTCTTATCGTATTTGTTGGTGGTGGTGGTCGTTGAAGATATCAGTTCTACATGCTATATTGAATCCCTTTTTTACTTTCTCCACCCTATACGTAGTATATGGAGAAAGTATTGTTTTCGTAAAAATGTTCGAATTTGAATTTTCAGTTGAATTATCTGTTTTGGTGCTCCCAGAACCCAAAAAAATGGTTTAGTGCAATTATCTGTGTTGGTGCTCCCTGAACCCAAAAATATTTTTAGTGGAATTTTTTGTTTTGGTGCTCCCTGAACCCAAAAAAGTGTTTTTAACGTGGTGTCTGTCTGTCAGTGTGTCAGTATGTATACACGACCAGAGGGGACACTATTGGTCCGATTTTCATGAAATTTGGTATGTAGGTACTAAACCCTAATATCTCCAGGCATTTTTTTCATTTTTTGGAATTTTTAATTTTTAAGGGTAATTTACCCCAAAAAACCAATAAAAAACGACAAAAATGCAAATTTCTCAAAAACGGCTCTAACGATTTTGATCAAATTTTCAGTATTTATAGTGCTTAAGATGCCAAACAAAATGACACCACCCGCTTTTATCAAAACTTCGGCGTTTCATAATTATGGGGAAATGTTAAAAAATAAACAAGTTTATGTTGTCAATCTAGCATCACGGCGACGGCCGCACGGGGTAGCACAACGGTAGCGAGGACGGCAGTAATTCAAAGGTCGCGCGATCGAATCCCGCCTGGGACAATAACTTTTTTATACGATTGACGTAGGTAGAATATTATTTTTTTGTTTTGTTCTAAAAAGTAGTAAATAAAATGATTAAAAACAATATTATTTTGACTACAGTAAGTTGGGAGAAAGTTTGTGTCAGTTAACTGATACCGTTTATTTAAGATTGTTTTGATTTGAAAATGTATGTCCTTGTTATAGTTTGTTTTATGTATGGGTTCTTTTTATCATGTTCACTGCTCTTCTTTTCATTTTTATTATTTACATTCCTGTTGTTTAATTTATCAATGATTGTCGTGTCATTTCCATTCACTGATGCTAAGTATTTATTTGATGGTGTTCAGTTCAATTTATTACCTCTCTGTGTTCAAGGGAACATTGTTGAGTTTGTGTGTTAGGCTATGGTATGCGGCTAATTTGTGGGACATTGGGTGGTCTGAAGTGGAATGAATAGTTTGGTCTGTCTGGCTGGGTTTAAATTAAGTTTACATGTATTAGGGTTTCAACCAACTATTTTGGAAATTGATCTACTCACTTAGGCGCTGTCTGGACGAGATATATTAGTAGAATTTGTTTGCACACCCACCTCCAACCCCAGTTCATACTCCAGCCTCCAGCCCGCTATGCCTCATTTCGCTCGCAGCGGAAACACCCACTTTGCGAGTTTGTACCTCGACCTTGTGGCCTCAGATTAAAAACTGCTTCGCAACGTACAAACTCGGCCGTCACCCTCGTGTGGATTTAAACCGGGTACTTTTATGGTATTTTACGTTTTGATCGATTTTGGGGGTACCAATTGAGCTATAAGGTCGTGTAAAAAAAACAAAATCTGCAGAATAATATCCTACATTATTTTAGAGAAAACCTTAAACAAATCTTTACTCTAGTACAAAAAATCACAAAAAAAAACAAGCTACTTCCGTTCAAAAAACGTGCTTCCTGTTATTGGATTATTTGGCTAACGAACTTGTCCGAGTGACATAGATAAAAAAATTGTGTACCAAATTTGGATCAAATCGGATTTAAAATGCGGCCACTAGAGTGCGAACACATATCTATATATATAAAATTCATTGTATGTCCGTCTGTTTGTACGTTTGTCTGTTTGTATGTTTGTCCTTTATGCGTTACCAAACCGTCCATCCGATTGCTTTGAAATTTTGCATAGTAACACAGGTTAACCCTGGGAAGGTTTAGGCCATTTACCAAAGTCCTAGGACATTAGGGCTACGCCCCAGTGGCCCTCAAAGTTTCAATGTTAATCTTATGGAAGGTCAATCTTAAGGAAGAAGAAGAAAGATTTCTTTTGATTTTATCAGGGGCACAAAAAACAGCTGTTCGTATGAAAAGTTTAAAACAGCTGATTTTGATCAACAACTGATTTGGATCAAAAACTGAATATAATTTTAGGTTAGGAACTTTTTTTTTTTTACAATGAACTACTAAAACACTTGGGCTAATTATTAGTTTCAGGTTGATTTGTCTATCCGTGCAAAGCCGGGTCGGGCCAGCTAGTATACAATATATATAAATTTTGAATGACACCCCAAACCGTCTTCTGGAGACCACGATCGGTGCTCATTTAATACTCCCGACCTTAGATCCCACCATAAGGGTCACTGCAATAGCTCACCTTTCCTATTTAAATTCGCTAATAGTACTGAGCCCAACACCGAACTCTGTGGAAAATTCCCACATCATACTTATTTAGGCCTAGATGAAATTTGTTTTTAAATGGTACTTTTTAAATGATGTTTGTTTAAATGTATGTCTAATTAATATATCTGAAATTTATCACGGAGGCTTTTTACTTTCTTATAAAAGGCCTACCTTATAGTGATCACAAAAAAATCGATGTTGAGATTTTTGTGGAAATATCCGTTCTGGGACCCCTGAGTCCAAAAAAGTGGTTTTTACAAAATGTCCGTCTGTATGTATACAAAGCTAGAGCGAAAACTATTCGATCGATTTCAAACAAATTTGCACCAGACATGTCAAGTAGGCCAGTATAGATGCACGAAAAACGGTTTTGAAATTTTTTGAAAAACAACCCCCTTATTGGCAAAAAACCACCCAAAAAATCAGTTATTATTTTTTTATAAAAAAATGGCTCTAACGATTTTGATAAAATTTGGCTTATTTGTAGCCTTTAATGTGCCCTATGAGAAACCGCATCTTTCTAAAAATTCTCGTTTAGCTAATAATAATAATAATAATAACTGATTTTCGGGTGTTTTTGGCCATAAAGGAGGTTGTTTTTCAAAATTGTTCAAAACCTTTTTACGTGCACCTATAAAGACCTAATTGACGTGTTTGGTGCAAATTTGTTCGAAATCGATCTAATAGTTTTCTCTCTAGATACTAATAATAATATTTATTAGTTAACCTAAAACTTTAATAAAAAATCACCTCTCCTACCCCACCCTACAAGTCACAATGAATCTGTTTAGTAATTTAAATATGTTTGTGAGAAAGTATGTGCCAGTTCCTGGTACCGTTTATTTTTGTAGAAATTTACCGAGTTAAAAATCTCCGTCAGCACAGTTAGGTAGGCCTAGATATCTAGATAAGTATTCCTTAATGTTGTTTTTTAATAGTTTGTTTTTTAAATGATGTATTTCTGATGTGTATCTAATTAATCAGACTGTGATTTTTCAAAGGGCGTTACTAGTCTTTAAAATCATAAAGGTCGAACTACCAAGCTATTTTATGAAAGTCAGGAGTGTTTTGAAATGGATGAAAAATAATTCGAAGGTTACTAAAAAAATGGTACTAGGTTTATGTACTTGTAACAGTGGTTCAACAATAAGGAACCCGAAATCACACAAATCCAACTAACTGTAATGTTAGAGTCCACTCACCTATAGACATCATTTCTACAAGTACTTCCAGCTTGATGACGAGTGCGGCGAGAGCAGCAAACAGGCCAGAACTAAAAGTTGCTATTAGAGGCGTTCCTGTTGAGGGCCACACTTGAGATAGGGTTCTGAAATAAAACCAATAAAAACAGTTAAGTTTCCGTCACCTTACATTACATTGTTGTGTTTACAAATTCCATTTTATGGTGATTCTGTATTTCCTTGGAATTTCACAGGTTTTAAAATCACCGTTCTGTTTTATCGTAGATTCTTAATTTTTTTTTGTTCCCTTGTACAGGGCGTTTGAAAAGTCTGGAAACAACCTAACATCTAAAAATGTACGAGATCTTATGAGACAGAAACAAATGCAGTTATTCGTAACAATAAAAGAGCCACTTTTTGGTGAGCTTGAAATATTTGTCCGCCATCTTGGACGTAGAGGAGCGATATAACGGTCGGCTAGATCATCGGATCTGTCTCCTCTTGACTACTTCTTTTGTCTACAAAACCAAACCAAGAAACATTGACGAATTTGAAAGACGTATAACCGAAGAAGCTGTTGAAATACGATCTGGCATGATAAGAGATGTAGTAAACGGATATTATGTTGATAGCAATTTCAGAATTTATCAACTCCTATACAAGCGAGTGTGCGTTCGTACATACATACGTACACTGATTTAAATAAAAACCCCGAACCACAAAACAAGGAACAAAAACAATAACTAAACAACTAAATTGTAAGTTATGTTTAATACGTTACCCTTATGTACATTTCGATGACATGGTCATCATCCTCAGAGGGTTTTAACACTACTAAAGTATACAGACAATATTACAGAGCTATATATACCCGCCCTCCCTCCACTCCTCCCCATACCGGTTAATCCAAGACAGACCTGGTGGAGGAATGGGAGGAGCCACATTATATTTACTACAAGTATCTATTATTAACAATAAACCAATTTAACAATAAATTATAGGCCTAAAATTATTAAATATAAAAATTAACAAACTGGTCTACTAAAACTATAAACAGTCAAACAGTAATAAGTAATTTTAAAACCCTCTGAGGATGATGACCATGTCATCGAAATATACATAAGGGTAACGTATTAAACATAACTTACAATTTAGTTGTTTAGTTATTGTTTTTTTCCTTGTTTTGTGGTTCGGGTTTTTATTTAAATCAGTGTGATTTTGTCGCCACAGTGCTCTTTTATTTGTTTAAACAAAAAGTATACTAATTATTTAACAAAAATGTGATTAAAATATGCTTATTGACTATAATAATAACAGTAATCAGCTGTTTGCTATAATATCTCCACTAACACCTGATTTCAACTTTGAAACAATTATTTGTATTTCAAACTTTTAGGTTAGGTTTTTGTAAAGAGAGATATCTGTTGGACGTAAAAACAACACAAACTAAACTAAATATTGTAAGGACAAGAGAGCGCCATAATAAATAATTATTAAATAAGTTTAGTATTGGTACAGCATCAGCTGTTAGCTCAAATATTTCCATTAACACCAATTTAAACTTTGAAACAATTATTTGTATTTCTAACTCTTTGGTTTGGTTTTTGTAAAGAGCGCCATATGTTCGCGTAAAAACAACACATCCTATACTAATTAAATTTGTAATTTAATTAAATATCCCTTGCTGAGGAAGTGTGTAAGCGGAAAAAATTAAAATAAAATAATAATAATACATCCTATACTGTATGTTGTATGGAAAAGGGAATGCCATAATAAATAATTAATTATGAAATAAGTTTAGTGTTGGTACAGCAATAAGTTTTTAGCTCAAATATTTCCATTAACACCTGATTTCAAAGTTTGAAACAATTATTTCTATTTCTAAGTTTTAGGTAGAATTTTGTTTAAGTGTAGACTTGAGCATAGCTGATTTTTTAACCTTTATTATAACTCATGGTAGAAAATATACGAAATAATTTGATTTGGACATTTAATTTAACATTATTTTCCATCTTAGCTTTGAGATTATTATGAATCCTAACCTTTATTGCAAAGAAAACATAGCATATGAGTATTGAGTAGGGCCTTTAGAAGGGTCCAACGGAGTTGGCGTGCAGAGCACGCAGGCGTCTCCCCTAGTTCTCAAATAAATAACTACACAATACAGTTAGGTTACAAGTAGCGAAGCACGGGTACAACACAGTTAGTTTCCTTTTAATTACCTGACGTAATGTGTCTGCTGAACTGATGAATGTATTCATTGCAATAAAGAGTTCAGCCTAAAGGGGAGAAAACCAATTAAGTTTGTTTCCAATTCAGCAATATACTTGCAGTTTGCATTCATCCAGGGAATCAATCAACATTGCAATTTATTTCGCCGTAGAATCAAGTATTTATTGAACAGTTGTTTTCTATATATGTATTTGAAATGAAATTACTACTCCCATTAATTTGTCGAATTAATTCAAACGATAAATTAATAATTATAAACACACTAGTGGACGAGTGGACCCAGCAATGCGTCGCTATTGTTAGATTTAATTTTAATTCGCACGCCGACCCCCGTATTGGGAGTATTTTCAATACACAGTGCATTGCGTGCTTCGCACGCTAACCCGAATTTTGGGATTATTTTCAATACATAGAGCATTGCGTGCTTCGCACGTCAATTTTAAGCCTGTGAGCTGTGGGCGCACATGTGCGTCCGCTTTGAAATATTAGTGATTATTACGTAGAAAGGTTCAAAAATAAAAAAATAAAGTAATTTCTACTCATTTAGGCTATAAATATGAAAAATAAAAGGTCAGCTCCTAGCATAGGAAATACGAAAATTTGCGTAGCAGTGAACGTGTTAAGGGTTTTTATTATATTTCATCCCTTTGACTTAAGTAATAGAATTACAAATGTGTTTGAAGTAGAAACTTTTATACGCGCACTACGTTCAAACAATTTGTATACATGTGTGTTAGCAGAGTGTATAGTTTTCTTGATGCTGAAGGTGAATTGGATTTTACCGTCACGCTCTATTAAACGACCGTCACGCATCACGTCCGCTCTAACGCGAAACGCTCTATTCCGCCAGTTTGAAAAAAGTTTTGGTCTTGCCGAGATTCGAATCAGCAGAGTCCATTCCCATAGACTAGCGCTTTAGCCGGTTAGGCCACAATCGCATTGCTAGTTTAGTATATTTGAGTTGGGTGTATAAGTGTAACAGATTGTCCAACATCATAGGCTTAATCTGTTAATGGTAATACAATGTATAGTTTAGTAAGTAATATCTCTGAAATGGACATTGTGCTTCCTCATTTCGTAAGTTGTGTTAAAAAGTTTTCACTTCACCCGTGTGGTCTGCACACAATTACATTTAAACAAAATATACATTAAGAACAATATTAAATAACTTTAGCTTTATAGTTTGTAGGAATTTAGTATAAATTATTTTTATTGTAAAGGGGTAGCAACCCCATTCAAATATATTTGTTTGTAGTGACCATGTTCTCTAAAAAAAACTTAGTAAATAATGTGTGTAAAGTGTGAAATTTTAGTGAAATTAGTTGAGTACTTTTGAGAATATAGAACTAGTAAGAGTTTGGACTACTATTTATTTTAAGGGTAGCTATTCTGTTTCATCCCTTTTACTTAAGAAATCAATTTGCAAATAGTTTTGTATATTCCTAAAAAAATTACTTAATTTTAGCATTATAGCTTGAAGGAAGGTAGTTTAATTTATATTCATTGTACAGTAGTAGCAACCCTATTTCAACCCTTTATACTTTAGTAGTTTTAACGTTTGACACTCCTGGCAATGATATGAATAAAGTGTGAAATTTTTAGTAAAATCGGTCGAATAGATTTTGAGTCTATAGACGACAAAGAAACAAAGAAATAATTCAGCCACGCAGCTGAACCGCTGACGTGAGTTAGGCGAATTTCCAAAATTAAATTTATATATGTTTTTGGTTTTTAAACAACTATTTGGGAAATTGATCTACTCACGAAGGTGCTGCCAGCATGTACCAAATATATTGCCATCGGTCACCACGGTAAAAGCCGTGGATTTAATTCTGGTACTTTTACGGTATTTTACGTTTTGATTGTTTTTGGGGGAACCAGATGGGCTATAAGGTCGCGTAAAAAAACAAAATGTGCAGAATTATTTCGTATGTTTATTTTTTTTAAAAGAAAACTTAAAAAAAATTAAATTCTAGTGCGAAAAATCTCAAACAATTATTACTTCCGGTCATAAATTTGGACTACTTCCGGTAAATTTTTTTAGCTAACGAACTCGTCCAAACGACTTAGAAAACAAACCTGTGTATCAAATTTGGACCAAATCGGACATAAAATACGTCCGTTAGAATGCGCACAATTATATACACGCTACTTCCGGTCAAAAAAGTGGTCTACTTCCGGTAAATTTTTTTGGGTAACGAACTCGTCGAAGTGACTTAGGAAACCAACCTGTGTACGAAATTTGGACCAAATCGGACTAAAATGCGTCCGTTAGAGTGAGCACACATATATACATAAAGTTACTTCCGGTCAAAAATTTGATCTACTTCCGCTCAATTATTTTGGCTAACCTACCAGTTCAAGCGACTTAGAAACCCAACCTGTGTACCAAATTTGGACCAAATCGGAAGTAAAATTGTCCATTAGAGAGAGCACACATAATATATACATAAAGTTACTTCCGGTCAAAAATTTGATCTACTTCCGGTCAATTTTTTTGACTAACCTACCAGTTCAAGCGACTTAGAAACCCAATGTGTGTACCAAATCGGACGTAAAATGAGTCCGATAGAGTGCGCACACATACATACATAAATATATACATATATATGATTTTTAATGACACTTCAAAACGTGTTCTGGGGACCATGATCGGTGCTCATTTTTCCTATGGAAATTGCTAAACATTATTTTATACTGGGCGATTCAGAAGTATAATAATAATAATAATAATAATAATAATAATAATAATAATAATAAT
>JAGFPH010000219.1:504053-521981 GCA_018207615.1 Philaenus spumarius | reverse complement strand
GTTAGGTAAACCAAGCAATAGCGAAGCATTGCCATGTCCACTAGTTTAAATTAAGAGACGATCGGTTCCTTCCGGCGTAGTTCAGATATTACCATCAAGCGCTGAAATTTTAGGCTGTTAGGCCTAGAAAGTAATTTTAAGTCTAGGCCTAACCTAAAATTATTGTATATATGTTGCCATAAATACATTCAAGAAACATTATTGTGTTTTGGTTCAGATATTATCGTTATGTGCTGAAATACATTAGATAAACATAAAATGTTGGTTTATGAGTCTAGGCCTAACTTAAATTATTGTATGTTTGTTGCCGTTAATACAGGTACAATAAATTAAACATACACACAATAGTTTTAGGTTAGGCCTAGACGGATGAACCAACATTTTATGTTTATTGAATGTATTTACAATGGATGGACATTTAACTGTGTTTACCATCTTAGCTTTGATGGGAAACAGTAAATATTTGTATAAAAACAATCTAATAATAAATTGGCAATTGAAAGATTAAAATGATGTGTGTATGTTGCCATTAAGGCTGGTAAAAGAATTGAAGAAAAGACGTGATGAACTTCGTTCCTGACGCGGGTCCCACGACCACACACATTTACTTTTTTTAAATTTAGAAATTGATTTATATTTGTTTACACTTCCAAATAACTAAATTCCAAAACCTTTACATCAAATACATTTTTCAATTACATATATGAATCCTTTGGACATTTTTTGTGAAAAAAAAAACATGAAACAGTGTTGGGATGTTAGTTAATTACTATTTTTGGTGAATTTAAAAAGAAAATGCTTGTAAAATACGCACCATTCTGGCAGTGGCGTAACTATACCGTTCGAGGCCCGTGGCAAATGAATCGGATGGGACCCTCTCCCACCCAATACAAAGACGCTCAATCAACGTTGAAGTTTTTAAAAAAATTTATAATAAACTAGGGTAAACCCCTGCGTGCTCCGCACGCCACCACCGCCGGAACGTTCTATACACATAATCATGTTATGTTTTCTTTATAATAAAGCTGTGGGATTAATAATAACCCCAAAGCTAACATGGTATATAATGTTAAATGTTCAAATCAAATTATTTTGTATATTTTATAATGGCAGTTATAACAAAGGTTAAAAGAACAAGCAAGGCTAAGGTCTACACTTTAATAAAAACCTAACCTAAAAGTTAGAAGTACAAATAACTGCTTCAAAGTGTGAATTCTTGTGTTAATGGAAATATTAGAGCAAACAGCAGTTTTATCTGTTATTTTATTCAATTGGTTGCTAAGGTAATTCATCAGTGTAGGACTAACCTAAGAATTTTGTCCGACTAAATTTACAAATATTGAAATAAAAAATGTTTTTATCAAAATGAATTATAGCCTATGTTACTCAGGGACAATGAAGCTTTTTATTAGCACAACTATTTTTTCAATCGGTTCAGTAGTTCCAGAGATTACCCCCTCCCTACATAAAAAATAATAAAAAAAAACAAACAAAATTTACCTCTTTATAATATTAGTATAGATTACTACGTAAAGTAGATACATAACATCTATAAAACGCTATTATAATTACTTCATTTTTTGTAACTTTTATTTTAAAGAGCGTACCGGATTGAAATCGTAATTTTTGTTTTAGTACAAACTATTTATTATTCAAATTTATTTTTTCTGGCTTTCTATTCAGCAAAAGTGTTAATGACGTCATAAAAGTACAAATTTCGGGCCATGGAATGTTCGTTGGTTAGTATGACTAAGTTGCGTTACCTTTCTTGTTCCTTAGAGTAAGTTTTTAAATAGATTTCTTAAATAAGTTTTTATCAATTTTAATTTTAAATTGTCACAAGAATTGTTAAAAATGACAGATATGCAATGCGTACTTCAGGAAAGCTTGAAGAAATAAAATGACTTTTCATGATTAATAAATGAGCAAGTTTTGCTATAGAAGATGACGTTTCCATTTCGTGTCTAAAAGCGGATCGAAAACTGAGAATTTCCCTGGCAAACGAGATGGATAAATGTATTTTTTTTATATAAATTGACAAATACTAAAGCCGTTTCAAATAAATCTGATTCATTTAAATTTTGCAAAGGGGCAGGTTGTAAGACACTGAATGAAGTTGGAAACAATTTTATTCATTCCAAGGAAACGCGATCTCAGTTGGTACACGATAGAATATGTTCCCTAAACAAGCTTTTAGGATCTTGGAGACGTTCATCCTTGCAAATTTCACCTTCCTCTGACGAGTTTAAGGAAATTCAGGGTTTGTCGACCATTTTTTTGCTGTACTGTTTGGTCGCGTTTTTAAATCTCAAAATTCATTTCGATACTTTTCAAAGTCTTCCAGGCAGACTTGCAAGCGCTTTGAGGCATTTGAAGATCGTGGCTTTAGACTGAAGTGCTTTTTTGCTTGTTCTAAAACCGACTGGGTGATATTTTTCAACTAATGCATTGAAATTTCGATATATTTTTTTTTGTTTAACTTGTGTATGCACGTAGGTAACTTAAATTAATTAAAGATAAAACTAATAAATTTTACTAAACGTTGTAATAATAAGTGATAGGATCCTCCAGTGTTCACGACCCTCTCAGGCCAGGGCCCCTTCCATTTTACCCGTCCTGCCACCCTATTGTTAAGCCCCCGTATTCTAGTTTGCCGTTCAGGTGACATTGCATAGGTCACTTCTAGGGTTAAAACGCAAATGAAAATAATATTTCCTGACGAAAAGAAATGCTGATAACTTTTTACACACCTGAAGATGACGTTAGTCGAAAATGGTCGTAGTTTATAAAATTAAAAAGAATTGTCAGTCGAAATTGGTAAGAATAAGAATGAAACAATCCTGGTGCTGAACAACCAAATTATGTTTAATTTTCCGACCAATCCTGGGAATTGGTGGCGTGAGGAACACGCAACAGTCTCACCTAGTTACTTGTTAATACTACGCACTAGAAATTCAGTACGGTAACAATAAAATTAATTAACTTTTCACGAATAACCACGAACTGGCTAATCTGAAATCACCTATAATTAATTTGCAGAGTATAATTAAATCAGTGTCTACGCAATTGGCCTCGGTTTCAATTAAACCTAGTTATTGAAATTTTAGTAATATGCAATCTCTCGTTGGATTTCAATTAGGTGTCATTTACTATAGGATTTCAAATATACACCATTAGGCTGTATATTCACACTGTTCGCTTTTACGCAAAACGAATTGGTTTTTGTTTCCCACTGTTCGACTTATGCAGCTTTTTTCCTGTCTTCAAACTGTTGTATGAACACATAAATTTAATATTTTGTTTTAAATATCAGTAAAATACGAATCTATATATTAAAGCCGTAAGGAAAACACATTTGGACAGTTCGTCTGAGACTTCTACTGGGCCGATTTACATGCGGGTTTTACCAAAACAAAGGTTTTTGGTCCTATATTAGCAGGTTTTATTTGTATTTTGAAAATATTTACGTTAAATGGGTCAAAAATGAGAAATAGACTTTTCTTATGGAGATATAACATGGGAGAAAAAGTCAACTTTATCAATCCTTTGGACAGTTCGTCTGAGACTTTCACTGGACCGAATTACAATCGGTTTATACCAAATAAAAGCAAACCTTTTCTATATTAACAGGTTTTATTTACTTTTACGTCATCTTAATTTCTTAAATTAAAAAAATCAACATTTCCAAACCTTTGCAATGATTTTATTTTACAGTTCTTCAATCAGCTGATTGTAAAGAAACAAAGTATTTTGTCTAACAACAGAAGAAGAGCAAACGCTCACATAACAGCTGATTTCACCCATTATCTGTACAAAACCTAGCGTATATTGTATTTTATTCGGGTTAGGTTAACAATTACAATTAATTCATCAATAATGTAATTCTTCTGAAGTTGATTTTTTAAATATGAGTTATAAAATTAACGTAGGCTATAATACGTTATAAGATTTGCTTCTTTATCTTAATATATAACTAAGGCCTACATAAATACAACCTTTTACAAATAGGCCTACAGTTTTAAATTGCAATATTTTTCATGGTAGTTGGCAACTGTATTATTTATGCAAGGTAATGGGTTTTTCTCTTTCCTTTCCTATCTCTATTGATATCCCAAACAATTATATTATGTGTTTAAAATATTAGTTAAATTCACTTATTGTCGAATCCATTTTTTTCTTCTTTAACTTTGCTACAAGAAAAATTATTGGAAGGAAATAGCATTTTAAAAAGTACATTTTATACATGTTTCGCACCATCTGCCTAGCGCTCCACCCACCACGAAAGCTGTATCCGCCGAGTATCGACGACCAACAACTATCTATATATTTTAAGTTAATCCTAGACTGAACCAAAATAAATAAATAATGTTTATTGTTGATTCAGTAATCAGCTGCAGTCTCTAATATTTTCATTAAAAGCTTATTTCAAATTTTAAATCAATTATTAGTAGTTCTAATTTTTCGGTTAGGTTTTTATTAAAGTGTAGACCTGAGCCTTGCTGACTTCAAAACGGGTTCCTATGGCGCATACCAGATTCCAACAGGGGGGGTTGGCGTGCGGAGCACGCAGGGGTCTCCTCTAGTTCTTTTATAAATTACCAGGGGTTTTCCTCTGGTCGCTTCCCTCACAATCCCGTCAGCGACCCATGGCGAGTTCAATGCAAACATATTATTGTATACTCTGATATTTTTACAGAAATGTCGATATTGATCATGAGCGGCACTCTGAAGCGAGAGTTAGGTCAACGCACATCCGCCGCTTGTATCGTAGCCACCCAACCGTGTTTAACAAGGAAACTCCATCAGTTAGATAATTTTTGTGTGCCGCTTGCACCTGCTACTGCCGCCCGCCGCCCACCGCTCACCGCTCACCGCTCGTATCGTGGCCGAGGCCTTACAATACACGAACCAGATGGAGAGGGCAGCTTCCCCCACCACCTTATTGACGCCTAGACCCACTGCGCATCCAAACTCCACAGCTCACATGAAACCTTTCCACTTATACATAGCTAATGCAAGACAGAGATAGAAATAGACACGACCATCCCTAATAGTTCGTTTTTGGCCATTAATATTTAAATGATCAATACATTTAAAAAAAAATTTGATATCTACAACTAAAGGAAACAATATAATACGTAACATCCGATGTTTGATTCATAATGCAGTAATCGTTTTATTAGCTTTTTCCTAATCTAAAAAAAAAAACTGTTAGTTGTGAAGAATAATTAAGTGATTCTAAATTTGTCAAATTGGTTGAAATTAAACGTGTTTTGATTCATTGCAGGCCTAACCTAAAATTGTGTTAAGTGTTTTATTTATAATGTGTAACAACAGATGTTTCAATTGAATTATAATACAGAATGTATTTTTCGTTGATTTTCGTTTCTGTTTGCTTCTAGTTTGTTAATCTAACCTAAAACAACTGTTGGTTTGGAACAATACAAAATTGATTATAAATTTTCCAAGGTGGTCAATATGGTAATGATTGTAAACAAACAGATTTTGATCCGAACAAGCTGTTTTATCTGATATATGGAGTAAACCCCCAAATATTTACGATTTTTACGCTTTAAAATGAAGCTATTGTAAAAGCCTTTTTTAGTGTGCGTCTATGTCCCCTTAATAATATATCTTTACATTTTCATACAACTGATGATGGGACCACGGACCCGAAACGCGTTTTAAAGGAAGACATAACAAAGTTACAAGACGGATAAATATAGGTAACTATATTAATTAATAACTATATTTAACTAGACAAAGGAAGATGATATTTTGGGTGAGCATTAAATTTACATGTTTTAGGGTTTCAACCAACTAAGTGGGAAATCGGTCTATTCACGAAGGCGCTGAATATCTGTCTGCGTATAAGAAATGTATTAGTAGAATTTGTTTGCACCTCAACCTCCAGCCCGGCTCAAGTGTTGTTCGTTCTACTTGGAAACACTTGTTTCGCGAGTTTGCACCTTGAACTCGTGTCTTCGGACTATATAGGCCTACTGCGCCTTGCGAGTTTGCATCTGGACCTTACGACCTCGGATTATGGTCTGCTTCCCTTCACGTGGATTTGAACCGGCCACTTTTATGGTATTCTACGTTTTGACAGATTTTTGGCGAACAAGACGCTCTATAAGGTCGTGTAAAAAGCTAAAACTGCAAAATATCCTCCTATATATTTGTTATATACATCCTCCCAAAATTGTATTCTAGTACAAAAAATCTCAAACCGATTCAGGCTACTTTGAGCATAAAAAAGTGCTACAAGTTTTTTTTTAATTTTTGCTTAGGAACTAGTCCGAGAAACTTAGAAAACCAACGTGTGTACCAAATTTGGACCAAATCGAACGTAAAATGCGGCATAATAAAATACTAATGGCACTAAATCGCATCACATATAGTATACCAACTACTTCAAAAATTTAATTTACATGTTTTAAGGTTTTGAAAGACATTTGTAGGTGGGGTGATAGATAAATTACTATCCAACAGCAATAAGGTGGTGTAGTCCATTAAGAGTATAGTAATGTATGTTTTAAGGTTTCAACCAACTATTTGGGAAATTGGTCGACTCACGGCGGCGCTGAGTAACTGCCTTCTGTACGAATCATATTGGTAGAATTTGTTTGCTTCTCAGCCTCCAGCCCGTCACGTGATTTCGTTCGCATCGGAAGTTTGCATCTCGACCTTGCGGCCTCAGATTATAGACCGCTTCGCTTCGCTCGCAGCCTTCCTTCGTTTTCCGGCCGTTGTCCTAGGATCAGAAGCTGCTCCCACGGTATAATACCTCACGTGATTTCGAACCGAGTACTTAAATTATATTTTTACTTTTGATTGATTTTGGGCGAACCAGATGGGCTATAAGGTATGTAAAAAAATGCAGAATAATTTCCTTTATATTTTGTTCAGCTAAAACCCCCAAAATTGTATTCAAGTACGAAAAATCTCAAATAATTCACTTCCTTTCAAAAAACGTGCTGCCAGTTTTTAAAATGTTTGCTATCCAACTCGTCCGAGCAACTTAGAAAACCAACATAAGAACCAAATTTGGAATGAATCGGACGTAAAATGCGGGCGTTGGAGTGCGAACACATCAATTGTTGTTACCTTAATGTACCGAGCACTTTCTGAACCGATTCCACTAGCAAAAACAACGATAAAAGTTCATATAAACATAATCCCGGGAAATTTAATTGAAATTACATTTACATCACAAAAGTGTTACGATTTACTGTCTACTGAATTTTTTTTTAGATAACAGCATTTTTTCGAACGAAGTTCCTTAACGCGGGTTGAGGTAGGAGTTAACAAATAGAAAATGTAATGCTTAACGAAAAAAGTGTTATTAATAGGTTGCCATGGAAATGACAAATATGAAATACGAGTAACGAAAAAGCGTTATCAAATTGGTTGCTGTGGCAATGACAGTAAATACATTCAAGAAACATGTGTTTTGGTTCAGATATTATCGTCAAGTGCTGAAATACATTCAATAAACATAAAATGTTGGTTCATGAGTCTAGGCCTAACTTCTTTATTCATTTTTTATGCCTCCAGTTGCAATATAGTATGAAACTAAATGTCGTATACCTATATAAACATATACCTGCATTTCCGTCATGCAACTTATGTTGTAGTATACACTACGCGTTTCGAGAACAGGTTCTCATCTTCAGGTGTTGAAATAATAATGATGCAAGAGATAACGGACTTTCTCGTAAAGTTGACGATTGACCGCAGCAGTGCTAACATGTACAAACGCCGTTACATTTTTATACAGTAGTTCCGTGTTTTGTGAGTTTTTATGTACATAAACAAAATTTTATTCCAATGAGCAGTGCGATGTTTTATGTTGTAATTTGTGTGTATGTGTGTGTGTTTGTACTTTTTATTTTTTTTTGACGTGCTCACATGTGAGGGATTTCAACACCTGAAGATAAGAACCTGTTCTCGAAACGCGTAGTGTATACTACAACATAAGTTGCATGACGGAAATCCAGGTATGTGTATATATAGGTATACTACATTTAGTTTTAAATTATTGTATGTTTGTTGCCGTTAAGACAGGTAAAATAAATTAAATATACACACAATAATTTTAGGTTAGGCCTAGATTGATGAACCAACATTCTATGTTTATTGAATGTATTTACGATGAATGGACATTTAACTGTGTTTACCATCTTAGCTTAGATGTTATAATTAATTCTACACCTTTATTATAATAACATTAAAGGTATGGAAACAGTAAATATCCGTATAAGAAACAAACTTATAAAATAAACGTCAATTGAAAGATTAAAATTATGTGTATATTATGTTGCCGTTAAGGCTGGTAAAAGAATTGAAGAAAAGGCGTGATGAACTTCTTTCCTGGCGGGGATCCCACGACCGCACTCATTTACTTTTTTTAAAGTTTGTTTTTATTTTTGCTGTCCTACTTTTACATAAATATGTTCAGAATTAAATTAAATTAAAGAAGTTGCGTTTACTAAGTTTATGGGTTCAAACCCATTTCACAAAGTTAATGTACTAAAAACCTTAAAAACAACATGTTCTTGAAACCGAATTTTGCGTTTTGGGTCAGATATTTAAAAAAATACTGTAGTTACAGACCTGGGTCCTCTATTTTATAAAATTTGCTGCTTATTTTAAATTTAATAAATTTAATTTTACACCTTAATTAACGTCCTACATTTTTCAGTCTGAGGGGAATCTAAAACACGGGTGAAATCTTGTCTCTTGGATTTCTATCTCTGTAACTACTACACTGCCACCACCAGAATAATAATATAAATGAGTTTATATAAAATTACTAAGTCTGACATGAGATGGTTTCGATCGCGATGCATGTATTCAGCCAACTCATTACCTACAAACAGGCGTAAGCCCATGTAGGGATTATTCTTTTGTATTGTTAGACTGTAAGACAATGTAGTGGAAAAAATCCTAAGAATAAATAATTTTCATTTCATTTCAATATTTCGCCAGCTGTTACTCTCTAACGAAGCATTTCCGTAACTATGTTTATGTGAACCTTTTCATTAATTTTGCTAGTGGAATCAGCTCAGAAAGTGCTCAGAACATTATGCGAATAACCCTGTCCATAAAAAAGTCACTGCCTATGGTATTTTTCTTATGGAAATTCGCTAAAGAAGATAGTGTTTCAAATCAAACGTGATTTACGTGTTTCACATCAGGGCCTATATGACGTTTTAAGTCCACTAACTTATACTTGGTGTAACGAACTTTGTTCTCGCTCTACTAGTATGAATGAATACTTACCAAACAACGTGCCGACCTTATCGGACACTATACTGCTGATCTGGCCGTTGGCGAGGGCGTCGAAGCAGGCACTGAGTGCGCACGCGCAGGCCGAAGTACCGATCAGATACTCCAGTATCATGTTCCACCCGATGACGAACGCGATCAACTCTCCCACCGTCACGTAGCTGTACATGTACGCAGAACCTGTCGTGTGGGGAACTCGCACACCGAACTCTGCGTAGCAAGCACCTGCAAACAGCATTAAACACAATATGAAGATGATAAACACTACAGGCAGATAGATGGAAAATTAAGCACTTTATTACCACTTTAGTTACCATAATTTTTTAATGACACTCCAAAACGTGCTCTGGAGACCAAGATCGGTGCTCATCGACCACTTATGATTCACCATAAGAGTCACTGTAATAGCTCATTTAAAAAAATGGCAATTCGCTAATAAATTTAATCTTTACATGGATGCTAGTAGTATTACACGAACTTGGTCGACAAATATTGACGAATTCCTGCGAGCGAAGCGACCTACAACGGTTAATATTCGATAAAGCATAAAATCGTACTTTCCGCTTGGATGCGCAAACCCTTTATCCAATTAATTATTCTTCCACGCTTACAAGATTGAGTTGGACTCTATTAGTTCACCAGAGCTAGTTTCCATACATTCATTTAAACTCTAATCTACATACTTTCCAGTATGCAAATTTATTCACTCATCTAAACGTTTTGGTTTATTTTACACTAGAAGGCTCCCCCCTCGCTCATTTCGCTCGCAAAACCTCCGTGGCGAAGAAAACGCTATACTATGTTATTTTCACGGGAATAGCGATTGATTAGGGCAGGAATTTTGGATTTGTATATAGAAAAGGGACAATTTTAAAGTTAAATAGTTCGACCACGCAGCTGAACCTCTGACGTGAGTTGAGCGAATTTCCAAAATTAAGTTTATAGGCCTATGTTTTAGGGTTTCATACAACAGTTTGGGAAAAAGGTCTATTCACGACGGTGCTGAAAAGCTGCAAAATGCTTCGCAAGCCATTTTGCGTATTGGGAATATTTTTAATACACAGTGCATTGCGTGCTTCGCACGCCACTCCGCATGTTGGGTGTGTTTTCAATACACAGTGCATTAAATACACAATGCATTGCGTGCTTCGCACGCCTACCCGCGTATTGGGAGTATCTTCAATATACAATGTATTGCGTGCTTCACACGCCATTCCGCATATTGGGTTTTTTTTACTACACAATGCATTGCGTGCTTCTTACGCCAACCCCCGTATATTGAATATCTTCAATACATAATGCATTGCGTGCTTCGCACACCATTCCGCATGTTGGGAGTATTTTCAATACAAAGCGCATTGCGTGCTTCGCACGCCAACCCCACGGTAATGTCCACCACATGGCTTTAAACCGGGTACTTTTATGGTATTTTACGTTCTGATCGATTTTGGGGGAACCGAGCGAGCTATAAGAACGTGTAAAAAAAAAATTGTGCAGAATAACATCCTACGTTTATATTTGTAGAAAACCCTCTAAAAAAACTCATTCTCGTAGGAAAAATCTAAAAAAATAGTAACTTCCTGTAAAAAAACAGTGCTTCCCGTTGTTGGATTTTTTTGGCTTACGAACTCGTCTGAGCGGCGTAGACAACCAACATGTGTACCAAATTTGGACCCAATTGGGATTAAAATGCGGCCGCTAGAGTGCGAAAACATACATACATGATTTTTAATGACACCCCAAAACGTGTTCTGGTGACCATGATCGGTGCTCATTTGCTACTCCCGACCTTGGGTCTTACCATAAGGGCCACTGCAATAGCTCATTTTTCCTATGGAAATTCGCTAATAATTATCAAAATGTGATACGGAAAAACATTATTTCAAACTGGTCAGATAGACGAAGTAAAGAGTAAAGTTGGCATAATTTTAACAGTGCTTGATGAACTATTATATTATAGTAACTGTTTTTTAAACACTTTCAAGAAAACATATGATGGTCAGTACATGCCTAACCGAAAATTGTGTTACTCTTATGACCAAATCAGCTGTTTTATTTGTAATATGTAACAACAGATGTTTGAATTATAACACCGTAAGCCTTTTTCGTTTATTTTTTGTTTGTGTTGTTTTAATTTTTTTAACCTAACCTAAGATGGTTGCTAACATAATTAATAAAAATGCATTCAACAAACGTTTGTTGGTTCAGAATAGGTAATACCTAGAATTGTGTTGCTAAGCTTTTGGTTACAATCTTTATCTGTTACTAGCAGATACCCGTGGCTTCGCTCACGGTACAAATATTCGCCGCATATTAATAAATGTTTATTGTTTTAGCGGTTGTTATTACATTTCCACCCACTAGTAGCAGCTATAAAATGCAAATATGATTTAGATAGTATATTTGTATTGTAAGAAATAAATGCACTAATTTCTAGTCTCTAGCTTAATGGGAAGTATAATAATTAATTTGTATTGTTTTAGGGGTTGTTACATTTTTACGCCTTAGCAGGACACTAAAAACTACAAATATGGTTTACTTTTTATATATATCTTGTATGAAATAAATGTAGGGAAGCGTTTTCGTGTCTATGTTCATATGAACTTTGTTCTTACTTTTACTTTCTCACTACACTATGGTATAGAGAAAGTAAAAGTTAGTGATCGCAAACAAAAATCGATGTTGAGATTTTTGTGGAAATATCCGTTTTGGGACCCCCGGAGTCCATAAAAGAGGTTTTTACAAAATGTCTGTCTGTATGTCTGTATGCCTGTCTGTCTGTCTGTCTGTATGCATAAAAAATAGAGAGAAATCTATTCGATCGATTTCGAACAAATTTGCACCAAACAGGTCAACTAGGCCAGTATAGATGCACGAAAAAAGGTTTCGAAAAAGTTTGAAATACAACCTCCTTTTTGGCCACCCTCCCCAAAGTCAGTTATTATTTTTTTTTATAAAAAAACGGCTTTAATGATTTTGATACAATTTGGCTTATTTTTATAGCCCTTAATAATATAACGGTAGGGACCATATGTAAAAAACAGCATCTTTCTAAAAATTCTCGTTTAGCTAAATAATAACAGATTTTGAGGGGGGTTTGGGTCAAAAAGGTTTTTTTTTCAACATTATTCAAAACCTTTTTTTTGCACCTATACAGGCCTAATTGACGTGTTTGGTGAAAATTTGTTCTAAATCGATCGAATAGTTTTCTCTCAAGCTTATAATAATCATAATATGTATTAGTTACTGTCCTACTTTAATCTAGCCCCTCTTCTACTTTAATACAATTATGAAGTCACAGTGGATCTGTTTAATAATTTAATTATGTTCGTGAGAAAGTATGTGCCAGTTTCTGGTACCGTTTATTAGTTGTAAAATCAGCTACCGACACATTGAATCACCCGGTTCATTTAATCTTTTGTGTATTCTGTGATTACCTATTGCAGTTTGTATTTGTTTTCGTAGCGCTACAATTTCTCATTACACCATGTAACCTCTGTCAGTTTATCTTTTCTAAGTACTAAAGTTGCATAGTAAATAAGTTTACCAGGTTTTATAAAAGCACAAGAGAATTCCTGTAACGACGAGGGAGTGAGGGAGGGGGGAGAGCGGAGGGTTGTGTTTTACACAAACTTGTTAAACTTTCCCATCAGCCGACGTTCAGCCTTTTTCATTAATATTCATTCAACATTCAATTCCGCTCAGCCTTACCGGTTCCAAATTAACATCCTAAGATTTAATGTAATCATAAGTAATCTCCACCCCCTCTTCACTGAACTGTTGTAAATATTTTCTCAAACGGAAATCAATCCAAACAGGGCCTGAACGTACCCTTTCTCTTCCTACAAAACTGTAAATAATTCCATCACGCAGCTGAACCACTGACGTGAGTTGAACGATTTCCAAAATTAAGTTTATACGTACTGTAAGGTTTATTTAATTTTGTTGTGGTTATTTTGAATTGTAAT
The DNA here is from genome assembly GCA_018207615.1 of Philaenus spumarius. NCBI lineage: Eukaryota > Metazoa > Arthropoda > Insecta > Hemiptera > Aphrophoridae > Philaenus > Philaenus spumarius. The sequence continues at coordinate 508,722 of JAGFPH010000219.1, read as the reverse complement.
ATTTGCAAGTTTTCGGGGCTCCGCCAGATCCGATTTAAGGATCAAATTTTAGCTTGGCGTGTGACGTACTCCAAAGAACTAGGTAGAAATAAGTACAGAGCAGTGAGCACAGAATACAATAGAGGTGCCACGCAGTAGCAGTGAGTTGAAGCCACCCGAAAGTATAAAACACATCCAACATGGCGGCCGCAGAGCATGAGTCATCCTAGTGCCGAGCGGTTTTTTGATTTTTTTACATATAATATTTTAGTAAATCAAATTTTACTTTTCATCATTGAATTTGGTTTAAAAAGACGAACAATTTGGTGTTTTTTTAATTTCTCTACGTCTGTTGGTTACAGAGATGTTGAAAATACTAAACACAGTACGTTGTCCAATGTTATTCTTATGGAGAATAAGAAAATTGTATATCTTGCTTTGTTGGCATTAAAACATACGATTGGGTGTCTAATTTTGTTTGTGAACTGCCAAGTGTTCCTACTTATATTGTTTTAACTTCCTCAGCATGTAAAGAATAAAACAAATCAGACGAGGCAGAGTATTGGAGCTAACTTTTGTGGTAGAACAGCGTGGAGCCGTGGTCCGCGACGGCGGGCGCGTACAACTAAACATAGCGGTTATGTACTTTGGATTATTGAACAAACTAAGTTACATCGAAACTTGTTTGGAATGAAAATTTAAGATCATCTAATTAGCTACAACTTTCTCGCTGGAAGTTTTTTTCTACCTCAAAAATAAAAAAGTTCTCGCATACTAACTTTTTCATGTCATAAATTTAATTTTATGTAAAAAGATTAGTTTTAATTATTATTTTAATAAAAACACAATAGGTATTACACTTTCTACGAACACTGTTGCCTTCCTTCAATATCCACGTACCTATGTATACAATTAGGTAATTTTGGTCCTATCCTAAGGGGTTCAAATGACGGTGTTATCAAAGCGAGCACCGTTTACAGAACTACGCATTTATGGGCCCAACAACGTTTCTACACACATGAAAGATAGCTGACATGGCATCAACCCTGCTTACTGCTATTTACGGGATGCCCTCTCTATTGTATTCTGTGCTCGCTGGTAACAACCCTTCACTGTACTGCTGTAAATATTTTCTCAAACGGAAATCAATTCAAACAGGATATGAACGTACCTTTTCTTTTCCTACAAATCTGTTCAAATAATTCGATCATGACGCTGACGTGAGCTGAGCGATTTCCCAAATTATTTTTATACGTACATAGAACCAACATAGAGTAAAAATATAAAGATAACAATACTGAACATTTAAAGGTGTTTATTTCATTTAAAGGTATGTTTTTACGGGATCATAGACGCACACTAAGAAAGGATTTTGCAAAATTTTTATTTTAAAGAGTAAAACTTTTTAAAATCCGACGGGTGATCCAAGCCCTACAACAGATAAAACAGCTGATTTGGATCAAAAGTCTATTAACACATGTTATAATGTCATAACAATTTTTAATTGTTATCTTAGTAATTTAAAATCAGTTTATTTTTTAGCAATAAACAGCTTTTTAGGTTAGATTGACAAACTAAAAGCAAACTTAAACAATAATCAACGATAAATGCTTTCAGTATTATAATTCAATTCAAACATCTGTTGTTACATATTATCAAAATAAAACAGCAGATTTGGATTAAAAAAAAACATGATTTTAAGTTGGCCCTGTACTGAACCAAAACATATTTCTTGAAAACCTTTATATTATTTTATTACTAACTCATAGCAACTTGGCAAATTTAGAATAAAGTTATTATTCGTCACAACAATTTTTGTTTAGATTATGTAAAAGCAAACATAAATAAAAATCAAAGTAAAATGCTTACTGTATTATCAGTCAAACATTTGGTGTTACATATTATATTGTTCCCTTTAGTCAGCATTGTCAAACAATTGTTTGAAATGTAGATTATTCATTATTGAAATACTAGTAGTTCTGTGAACAGTAGACCTCACTCGTTGAAAAATAACAGACGTGGTTTTAAAGGACTATAACTCAGTAAATGCGACACAATGCCAGTTGGGCTCCTTATCTCGGGACCCCCCCCTCCAAACAACTCACTCACAGTCACAGCAGCCACACTAACGTAGCGCAGGAAAGAGCATGACAGCAGGTTGCTCACTCTCCCTCTCCATAATATATATAAGGTTTTATGAAGATATATAAAGAATAAACGTATAAAAACATGGTTAAAATACCATTGGACGATTTTTAACAAATTTGAAGTTTGCGGTCATTTTGTGAGCTTACCGTTAGAGATAAGGAAAAAAATCAAGAAACCAAATTTGTAGAACATCAAATTTGCTACTCACAAAATGTTATCAGTTTTTCAATTCGACTTACGGTTAAGCCACAAACTGGCTTTGGAAAAAGCTTACACAGAGAAACGGTTCGACCGCCATTTTTATTTTAAGGGGTTAAAAATGAAAAATGGAAAAAACCGTATATATATTCCTAGGAATAAGGAACATTCATAAAAAAAATCATGACAATCGGTCAGGCCGTAACGTGAGATAGACCGACACACAGACGAAATTCTGAACGGTTACTTCGCTCGGTCAATTAATAGTAAAATTACAACCCATGTCACAATTAGGGCTGTTCGTGTCTATTTCGATCTCTGTCTTACATTAGCTATGTATAGGTCACTGCTCAACTGCCATTTCCATGAAAATATCAGAGTATATAATAATCTGTTTGAATTATGTTAACGTCGTCGCCGCTACGGGGGTTGGGGAACGTAACGAGCATGGCCGGACCTCCTAGTTTATATCACAACAAACCATAAACTATAAATTATAATAATAGTAAACATATTTTTTTCACATTTTTAGCGAATTTCCATAGGAAAAATGAGCTATTGCAGTGACCCTTATGGTAAGACCTAAGGTCGGGAGTAGCAAATGAGCACAGATCATGGTCCCCAGAACACGTTTTTGGGAGTCATTAAAAATCATATATATATATATATATATATATATATATATATATATATATATATATGTATATATGTGTTCGTACTCTAGCGGCCACATTTGAAGTTCGATTTGGTTACACTTATTGGTCGTCTAAGTCCCTCGGACGAGTTCGTTAGCCAAAAAAATCCAACAACCAGAAGCACGTTTTTGACAGGAAGTAAATTTTTTTTGTGATTTTTCCTACGAGAATGAATTTGTTTAGAGTTTTCTTCTAAAAATATAAATGTAGAATGTTATTATGCACATTTTGTTTTTTTTATACGACACAGCTCGCTTCGTTCCCCAAAATCGATCAAAACGTAAAATACCATAAAAGCACGGTAACTAGAACTAATACGGTAGCTCTCACGCGCATCTGGCTGTGAGGCCGTGACGTCATCTGCACCAAGCCAGCCGAAGTCCACTATGTAGCTGCTCTGCTCTAATCCTAATAGGAAGCAATTTTATCAAGCTTATGGTTGGAAATTCATGTTACAGTACTTAGACTATTATTAATCTCAATAACACTTACTTACATGACAAGCAATTTGTTTTGAATTAATTTATTTTACTTAGTTTTGTAGGCTAAGATAGTTTACTATTGAAGATAATTGATGTTAATATCTTTAAACGCTTTTACAAGTATGTACAATTAATTGAACTCAAATTGTCTTCTTAGTGAAACTTCCTAACAAAAGTGTATTTTAAAAAGGTTCAGGAGTTAAATAATAATTTCGTTAAATGAGATTGTTTTTTCATATGTAGTATTTTATTAATGAAAAAGTATCTCTAACATACACAAAAGCTTTTTTTTTAAATACACCTAATTGTGACAGCATTTGCTACATCTTCACTAGAAAATTTTTTTGCTTTTAAAAGATGTTGACTTTTAGAAAATATCAGTTCATATTATTTCATCAAATCATGTTTTAATTTAGTTATAATTTGTTGGCTACATTTTAGTTCATCTGTTAATAAAATTATTTTTTTTTTAGTTCTATATTTTCGTTTATTAATTGGATGTTCTGCACGTCATGATTAGATAAATTTTGATCTTCATAAGAATCGAGTTGGTCTGAGGTTTCTATAATTTCGCTGCTTCTTTCTTCGCTGAACTTTGTATTCACGAATTTACAGTTTTACAATTACGTTTATCTGCACGAATTTTTCTTTCAATAGATCCCAAAGTGTCTTTCGAAGTTGAAATTTTGGTATTTTCTGTGTCGGGTCAGTGAATTCTTTTAATTTACGCCTGGATGGTAGGCCTAATAATTCCGACTTCAAATCTCTTTCATAATTGCTTTCCAAGAAATGTTCGGAACAAATTCGGGCTGTTTTAGTGTTGAACTCATATTTTCGTTTGCAAAAATGCTGCCATTGTTTATGAAGATATTTATTTGTCTTAGGAAAAACGTGAAATGACAATTTCAGCATTATTGGTTAATGATTTGTACAACCGGCAACGGCACAACATGGCATTTTAAAGCGAGATGAATACTCAATCTATCGATAAAATTCAGTAAAAACACTACCAACACATTCTGAACGCTACAAACACAACTGTCATGGTGACAGAACTCACTACAAATATTTATTATTGTATTTGTAGTCATATCCGATTGCTCAATAGCAATGGTACAATTACCATCCTCAAAGGGAACAAACAAAATGGAAAGCGTACTGAGTCAA
>JAGFPH010000219.1:493334-504043 GCA_018207615.1 Philaenus spumarius | reverse complement strand
TCTGACATGGTCAAGGCTACGGCAGAAGAATGAATAAGCAAAAACGACCGGCTTACTACCTAGCCAGGCAGCTAACAGCTGTTGAGTGGCAGACTGGTCTTACGTACAATGTTGCCAACATGAATTGGCCTTGGCGCGCGAATTCAAAGTTACTAGTTTCTTGGATTTACGTTTCTACAAACGCTACACTATTATACATAATATTATTATTTATACTTGCCTTAGCAGTTTGTAATATGATAGACGCATACTGTGACTCAAATAAATTCAACTAATGTTTTAAATGTTTTACCAAGTGTCGTTTTGTGTTTTATTTGTTTATATAATCTCTGTCATATAATCTCAGTTAATAAGTGTAACTGTGAGAAGTGTGTTTTTGTGTATTCGTTCTGATGATGCCTGACAATGATAAGGTGAAACATCTGTAAACGATATAAAGACTTCTAAAAGGATTGCTAAGGCAAGTATAAATAGTACTGTAATATTATGCACTACAAATAGCTAACTACACTAGAGCGCGGTATCGTGTAGGGCAGGTCGGTCCGCGTGACGTCATCTGCACGGCAATCCACTGCGCATCTATCTCGTGAGTGCTACCGTCTTGTTCTAATTACCGTGCCATAAAAGTACCCGGCTCAAAGCTACGTGGTGGATTTTACCTTGGGGGCATCTTCTCATCCGAGGCCGACGGGAGAGTTTTTACGCTTCGAGCGAAGCGAAGCTCATAACCCGAGGCCACAAGATCGAGGTGCAAACTGGGAAAGCGAGTTTTTCCACTCTGAGTGTAACGAAGGAGCGCTGGAGGCTTAGGCGCAACCAAATTCTACTAATATATTTCGTACAGATAGGCAGCTATATATTCAGCACCGTCGTTATTTCCCAAACTATTTCCCAAATTTTTAGTTGAAACCCTAAAACATAGGCCTATAAACTTAATTTTGGAAATTTGCTCAACTCACGTCAGCAGTTTAGCTGCGTGGTCGAATTATTTAAATTGTGCTAACTTCTATTGGCCCGTTGGGCACTTTCGCTTGACTATATTTCTGAAATCTCGCGTCACGCAACTTTTTGAGTAGAGCATAATAATTACTTTAAGATAGTTATTATAATATTAATATATTATAATAATATTATGTTATAGTAAGTAACCATTATACCATTATGCGAAAAATAGTGACCATTATAATGAAAACATTATTTATTTAGTGACCAATGATTTTGAGTGAGGTATTAGTGTATGCACATAGAATTCTAAGAATAATCCAATATGTAAGGGATAGTTAGTTATAATAATAATTATTATATTTGCGCGTTTAAAGTTTTGTAAAGAAGATTGATTTTTGTCTAATTTGAAGTAAGTATAGACAAAATTTTACATTTTGTACATTTTAATAAAGTAACATTTTACATTGTTTTATTTTACTGTAACTTATTATTACTCACTTAAATATAAAATACACGTTTATGGAGTGTCTATTCCTAACAGAGTAGAGGGCCAATGCTTAGTCTATTCTTTGGCTTTAATTGTACATGACATTGATTCACTGGGGTTTGAGGTGAGGACCAGAGTTGTTAGTCATGTTTCAAACAATTGTTGCAGGTTCAAACCATATACCTTAAAAGTAACAGGAGATATATTCAACAAAAAAAGAATATATTGCGGATATAAGCAAACCTGTAACTTTGAGATTCGACCTGGTCGCTGGTTTCGTTTCGACTTTCCAGTACCACTCATCTAATGATCTAATCATTCATCACACCTTAGGTCGAGTGTCGTTCTTTGAAGTGCATGGTTTGTTTAGCGCATCGATATTATCAATTGTATTCTTTAAGTACATTTATAAATTTAATTTCTGTCTTTAACAATATTCAAGTAGATTTACTAACAAATGATGTAAACTAATACCAAAGCAGATTGAATCCTAAAATACTAAATAACCTTTCAAATATTACTAACCATATTACTGATAAGCAGCACACTTTATACTATAGTTACAACTTGTACATCACTTGTCTAGGCCTGCGGGCCTAGACTACTTTTCTTGATTCCAGTAAATCATATTGAAACTCAAACTTCATATTCACCAATAAAATGAGCAATAACCATACCTTTTTAAATAATCTGCCCGATCATTTTGAAACTGAAAGGGCAGTTTACTCAATTTCAAATAACACCGATTTTCCCCCTTTAGTGGAGGGTCAATCTAATACTTTTTCAGAAGAGACTATGGGCGAAACTTCGCCTTTACAAAATAATTTAAAAAGAAAAAATCCATCTACTGACAGCAATATTACCTCTAATAGCACTGTAGTAGAAAATACAACAAATAGTCAAACCTCTCCTCCACACAAAAAAGGGAAAACCCTTAAAATCCGACAATATAACATTTCTAATAAAGGACCTTATGAAGTTATTATAGCAACTAAAGGTCAACAAAACTTAAACGCTTTTAAAGTAGGCAAACTTTTCGAAAAAAATAACCTAGAAATAATAGAAATAAATAAATTTGGCAGAAAGTTGGTTGTGAACTGCAAAACACATATCGCGGCCAACAATTTATTGACTTGCAAATTTTTATCAGATTATAATGTTTTTATTCCCGCAAATAAAGTCGAGGTAACTGGTCTAGTCAATATAGAACCTGATGTGGAAGTGGAAGACATAGTAAAAGAAGGTAAGAGAACGCATAGTTGACGCATATCGTATATTAAAAAAAACAAATGAAGGTACAAAAAAAAAACCTACTGGGTAAAAATCACTTTTTTAGGAAACGAAATCCCTAAAGACATTAAACTAAACTATGTTGTATTACCTGTTAAGTTGTACATACAACCTGTACAACAATGTTACCAATGTTTTGGCTATGGCCATTCTTCACACAAATGTAGGAAAAGTAGAGTTTGCAGAAATTGCTCTGGGGCTTATCATGGTGACATTTGCTCCAAACCTGCATATTGTTGCCATTGTGGGGATAGACATAAATCTAATGACAAATCTTGCCCTGCCTATGCGAGGCAAATAAAAATCAAAGAGCGTATGGCTCACATGGGGGAAAGTTTCCCTGTAGCTAGCAATTTATTTCCGATAAATTATGGCCCCAAAAAACAAAATACACCTACCACATACGCACAAGCAACTAATATTCATAATACCATAGCCAAACTTAATCAAAACTCTGTTAAAAACAAACAATACCCTAAAGCATATTGCCCTAATAGGTTTTCTCTTCTCAATGATATAGATCATGAGGAAGAAATTACTACCGATTCCGAAATCCAACCCAAAATACTTTTAAAAAAATCCCAAACTAGCATGAAGAAGATTTTTAAACCAGCTACAAAGCCAACAAAACACGTAACCATAGTGAAAGAGGCTTTTTCGTATCCTCTTAAACCACTCACTCCTGAAAACACCACAATTCAACCTGATGAGAGAATTAAACAACTATTTAATGATGCAAAATTCAAACTAAAATACCATAAAATGGCCAAAAGCGTTATCGAGGGGATACAAAATGACGATAAGAACAATGATGATTCTTTATTATCATCAACCAACTTCGTAAAAGAATTCTGCTCAATTCTAGTTCAATCGGTTGAGGAAAAAAATAATGAATAATACATTACACTGATATTAAAATTTTATTAAAAACATTAATTAAAACAAGACCTCCACTCTCGCAATTTCATTAATCTAACTGTAAATTAAATTTAAACTCGAAAGCTGCTCAATATAAAATGGATACACGCAAACTAAACATAATGCAATGGAACATTCAATCCATTAAATCTAAATTAGGAGAACTACAATATTTTCTTTTAAAACAAAAAATCCACATAGCCATAATTCAAGAAACTTGGCTTAATAGCACAGATAAAATCTTCCTATCTCAATATAATATTCTCACTCTAAATAGAAATGATGGCTATGGAGGAATAGCCTTTATCATACATCACACAATTTTGTGGGATGAGATTAAACTAAATTTTCCATTTCGTCTTGATGAAACCATACACATACAAGGTATTCAAATAAAAAATTTCACTACTCCTTTAAATATATACAATTTATATTGTGTAAAAGCTAACATTGCGCCCCTAGTGTGGAATCAACACATATTTGCATTGGATGATGGTCTATCCCTATTATGTGGGGATTTCAATGCTCATCATCCTTACTGGAACAGCACCAAGACTGATGCAAGAGGTAAACACATCTTTTCAGCTTACACCGGCTCGAACTACATATTACTAAATGATAACAATCCCACAACAGTTCCAGGCTTATATCGTACACCAGCAACACTAGATTTATCGTTTGTTACACCAACATTACATACTCTTTTAAACAAATGGCAAATTTTCACAGATCCAATGGGTAGCATCCATTATCCAATAATAATAACGTTCAATACAAATACTATAGGCCCCACAAATTTCAATAACAGTCAAATAAACATCCCAAAAGAGCCATTTAACAATTATAAAAAAATTAATTGGAAAACATTTAAAGAGGAAGCAAAAAAACTAACAAATAGAAACATACATATAAATCATAACTTAAATAACCTCTACAATATAATTGAACAAGCCATAATTAGCTCAACTCCTAGATCTAATCAAACAAATAGTCATAAATGGAACCCAAAATTTAAACCCAAAGACTGGTGGACAGAAGATTGTTCTAGAGCTATAGCTTTTAGACGCCTTTGTTTCAAAAATTTCAAGACTAACATGACAACTCTCAATTTTATAAAATACAAGGAAGCTAAAATCGAAGCTAGTAAAGTTATTAATCATGCAAAAATAACAAGCTGGCAAAATCTATGTACTGTTATTTCAAAAAAAAATAGCGCTCAAGCCTGGGGAATTATCAAATCTTTTAAAGGGAATAAAAACAATCAGTTTAAATACTTAGAAAACGATACAGAACTCAGTTATAGTTTCATCAAAAACATTTGTCCAGATTATGTCCCCCACAAATCTGAACACGATAAACCTTTTTTTCATGTAAAACATCATCCTCTAGAACGAGAATTTACAATAAAGGAACTTGAATTGGCAATTACATCCAAAACTAATAATACAGTCCCTGGATTAGATGGCATAAATTACATTTTAATAAAAAATTTACCTGAAATAACTCTACTTACATTAATAAAAATCTATAATGAAATATGGATGGGAAAGGAAATTCCAGAATTATGGAAACATTTTAAGGTTATTGGAATTTTAAAACCCAACAAGGATAAAAACCTAGCTACCTCATATAGGCCTATATCCTTAATTCCATGTTTTTTAAAAATTTTAAACACAATGATAAAAAATAGGCTTCAATGGTTTCTCGAAAAAGAAAACATTTTTCCAGTCAATCAATATGCATACAGAAAAAAGAAAGGTTGTTGCGACTATCTATTACACTATATCACTGATATTTATTTAGCCTTAACTAAAAACGAAACCACTTTATCACTGTCACTGGATATTGTAAGCGCATACGATGATGTACACATCCCCACTCTTTAAAAAAAAATGTTTATGCTCGGCATACCTTCACGTTTCATTCTTTACTGTCACAATTTTCTGACAAATAGAAAAATGTCCTTTATAGGAACAAATAACATTTGGAGTAGACAGATTTACAAGGGCCTTCCACAAGGAAGTGTACTCAGTCCTTTACTTTTCATAATTTACACTATTGACATACATAAAAACATCCCAAATAACATCACATGTCTTCAATACGCCGATGATATTTTACTGTATTGCTCAAATAAAAATCCAGCCACTGCAAAAAATCAACTTCAAATATCCTTAATCAATCTTCATAGTACACTCAGATCCTTGGGACTTGATTTAAATATGAACAAAAGCATAATGCTAAACTTTACCAGAAAGAAAATACTTCATCGTAACACTATATCCATATTTCTCGACAACAAGCATTTTCCAATTGTCGAGCAACACAGAATTTTAGGCATCATCTTCGATGGAAAACTCACTTTCAACGCACAGATAAATAACCTAATAACTAAGTGTCAAAAGGATATAGACATAATTAAATATTTAGCATGTGGTAGGAAGGGAGCACAACCGCATTTTTTAATACAAATGTACAAATGTAATTAGATCAAAACTGGAGTATTGCTGTTTCCTATACGGACCTTTGTCCAAAGCTAGGTTTCAACAAATCGAGCAAATACAAAATCAAGCCTTAAGGTTAGCCATGGGAGCATACAAGACCACGCCAATTATCGCCTTGCAGGTAGAAGCACTAGTGTATCCATTAAATTTCAGAAGAATCCTTTTAACTAGCAAACTCATCTATAAAATCATGACTGACGTTTCACATCCAGTACACTTTAAAATTATTGAACTTGAAATGTTAACAAATCATCACAAATACTGGTCAAAGAAAACATCTCCTTTGTATATCGAAGCATATAACCTCTTATCCCAACTAGATATTATTGATATCCATTCCACTCCAAATAACAATGGAACAACCGATTTTTATGTGCCTTTGGTATTCAAAACCTTACATCTTCAATGTAACGAACTACTTCCTAATGTAGAAAACAAAACAACAATCCCTTGTACACAAATAAAGCAGCAATTTGCACAAACACTTCTCACTAATTATACAAACCACCTACAAATCTATACAGATGGATCCAAAAACAATATGGGCACAGGATCAGCTATTCACTGCCCCTCTCTTAATGCAAATATCAATTTACGTCTAAATAAAAATACGTCCAGTTACACAGCGGAATTATATGCAATTTTCAAAGCCATTGAATTCTCAAATGGTACACAGCATAACCAAGTTGTCATATTCACAGATTCCGAATCATCTATAGCCCTAATACAAAACCACAGATATTCTTTCTGGGAAGAAGGGATACTTGTAAAAATATACACAGAAATAAAAAAGCATAATAAACAATTTGTCCTTCAGTGGATCCCTAGTCACATAGGCATTAAACATAATGAAATCGTGGATAAGATGGCATTTAACGCAGCTGAAAAGGGCGACATAGTAGATGATTTTATAACACCATTAAACGATTTAACAGCAAGTTTAAAACACAAACATAAACACGAATTCTTAAATCTATTTTTATGTACCCCAAAAGCTAAATGGTACAAACAAATAGTTTCTGAAATACCAATTAAACCATGGTTTAGTGATTCGAAATTGTTTAGGCACCAAATAATAAACATTTTAAGACTACGCTTCGGGCATGAGGTGGTAAATGAAACCCTCCACAAATTAAACTTGTACTTCACTCCGATGTGCCTCATGTGCACAACAGGTCAAACCGAATCCTTAAACCACCTAATCTTAGAATGCCCAGCTTACAAATATTTCAGGCGAGAACTAACAAACAAAATTAAAGCAGAAAATTACAAACCCCCTAATTTACTTAACAAAGTATTAAAAGCCGGAAAAAAAGACATCTTACAAGAAATAATCCTTTACTTAAATAACATTAAAAGAAATATATAATGTTATATATTAATCGCATATTATCAGGCACATACATGTTTCTCCATCATAGGTTTCTTCATCCAAGACTCATCCTTTCGGGAGGCAAAGTCTGATGAGTCTCAGACGAGAAGACTTTAACCTATCTACCAGTCCTCCAATCCTTTCAAACCCTAATGATTTATTTATTTTTATTTTTCAAATCCTATTTTATAATATCCCACTTTTTTGTGAATAACAATCACCCAATCACTCAGGATTTTTTTTTTAGTTTAGTTGTACATAAATGTTTTGTCATACCTACTAACATATAAATTCAAAAATAGAAAAGTTTCATCATTAAAAGAACTCATTATTTGACTTAAGGACGCATTTTAACCCCATGGAATATACGGGCCGCATGATATAAATCGGTGCCCAGCCAAAAAGGCTAAACAAGAGAAAAAAAAAAAAAAAAGAAAAAAAAACCTGTAACTTTCGGAACCTCCTGTGAAATTCAAGCAGCATCCGAAATATTTTTTATGAACTTTAGGTGTACATAGATGGTTATTTGTTGTGGGAGAGTTGTGGCTAACCGATTGAGGGAGTAGGGAGGCTAAGGTTTACTGGGGAACCGACAAGAGGCCTCTTTGATGTTCTTATTCATCTCACACCTTCTTTACCTGACAACTCAATGGAAATTAGTGTGGAGGAAATACAGTCTGCTTCAAAATTCCAGGTTTCAGAATATGGTCTCCAAATTTCTCAACTTCCAACCGTATCTGATCAATTCCAACATCTGATGCAGTTCGGTCGCATCCAAAACAAATACCATAAAAACGAAGGAAAAAAGATGAAAGCGTTTTCTTATACAAATCGCGTAAAAGCACATAGGCAAGCGATAAAAAAATATCTGTCTCAAAATAGACACAGAATCAGCTAAAATACATTAAGATGTAACATTTGCTGTAATTAACCATATTATTGCAATAGCGAACAAATATATACTGTCAGCTAATATTATATATAGACAAGTAAGCGCGTGGAGATAGAATAGACGATACATATTATATAATAATACGTTATTATAATATTATATAATAATTATCCCTTACATATTGAATTATTCTTAGAATTCTATGTAGAGTGCATACACTAATACCTCACTCAAAATCATTAGTCACTAAATAAATACTGCTTACATTATAATGATCACTATTTTTCGCATACATATTATAATTATAATTACATTACAATATTATAATATTATCATTATTATATTACTATATTATAATATTAAAATTATGCAATTTCAAAATATGATACAATATTTTTTGACAATATATTGACTTGTGTAATTTTTGGACCTTTATTCTCCTCTAATATTAATACTGATAAAAATATAAATCGGTCTTATAAGTTACCACTTCCAACGAGTGGTCTTAAGCACACCCATGTTTTTCAAGTTTCAAAGCTGAGAGTCGTAATACGTTTAAATAGGGGTTGTTTGTAGATACTCAATATATGTAGTAGACAAGTACAGGAATGCAAAACGATAAAATATCTGAAAATAATGTTTTAAAATAACAAAATAGTGAGCGTTTCCTCTCAACGTAACTCGCATAAGTTCCACTATCAAGTAAAATAATAAACTATGAACCGTTAACAGTATGATTAAAAAACTAGTGTATATCCAGAAATGTTCCACCAACTCAGGACGAACACATAAATCCATCACATGCATTGCACAGGGCACAGACAGAATCCAAAATTAGGTAAACAATGCAAACGCTTCTAGCATTGCGACACATGGCATTAATAAAACAGCTGATACAGTTTACTGTTGACATCTGTGAGCAAATACACACGAGTTTAGTCATGCGTTGAACGCTGTTAGAGTAAATAAACACTGACAGCGATTGGTTAACTACAGCTTTTACTCATTTAGTATTGAGTTTACAGTTGTAAATAATACACTGAAATTATACATATATAATAAATGCTACTTGATGGAAAATACGAGTTGACACAATACGTATTATTATCGAATTTCCATAGGAAAGATGAGCTATTGTAGTAAGACCCAAGGTCGGGAGTAGCAAATGAGCATCAATAACACGTTTTGAGGTGTCATTAAAATTCAAATGTATATATATATATATATATATATATATATATATATATATATATATATGTATACACGTGTTCGCACTCTAGCGGAAGCATTTTAAGTCCGATTTGGTCCGAATTTGGTACACATGTTGGTTGTCTACGTCGCTCGGACTAGTTCGTTAGCCAAAAAACTCCAACAACCGGAAGCACATTTCTTGAGATTTTTCCTAAGATAATGAATTTATTTTAGAGTTTTTTCTAAAAATATAAATGTAGGATGTTATTTTGCACATTTTGTGTTTTTTCACGACCTTATAGCTCGCTTGGTTCCCGCAAAATCGATCAAAACGTAAAATACCATGTGATGGATTTTACCGTGGGGTTGGCGTGCGAAGCACGCAATGCATTGTGTGTTCCAGATACTACCAAGACGGAGATTGACGTGCGAAGCACTCAATGCTTTGTGTATTGACTATACCCCCAATATGCGGAATGACGTGCGAAGCACGCAATGCTTTGTGTATTGAAGATACTCCCAATATGCGGATTGGCATGCGAAGTATTTTGCACCTATTCAGCACCGTCGTGAATGTATCTATTTCCCAAATGGTTGGTTGAAACCATAAAACATGTAAACTTAATTTTGGAAATTTGCTCAACTTACGCCAGCGGTTCAGCTGCGTGATCGAATTATTTATTTGGCCAGCTTCTCCCCTAGATTAAGTTTGGCATTGCCAATGCAATGTAGGAATTGACAACAACTAACATAATAACAAATGAACAAAACCAAAAAAGTAAAGAAGAAGCTACAACAGAAGGAGTGTCTCGGACATCTCTAAACTCCACAACCTCCTCAACTGAGTAAAAACATTGCTCTGTTAAAATTCATTGAATGTTTACTTAAAACTGGTGCAACTTAAGCTATATTTTTTATATCAGACTGTAGATTGTTGTACAGTCTGATTCCCATGAAGAATCTTGTAGATAGACAGGTGATGCCTGGGATAATGAAGGACATTTTTTTGCTTCGGGTTTCATGTTTGTGCAGTAAAACTATATCTTGAAATATATGTTTATTTGAATGAACAAAATTTAGTAATTCATATATATATTTATATATATATAT
>JAGFPH010000219.1:473432-490055 GCA_018207615.1 Philaenus spumarius | reverse complement strand
TTATCGAGTTTGCACCTCCACCTTGGTGCCCCGGAGTACGAGCTGCACTTATCGAGTTTGCACGTCCACCTTGGGGCCCCGGACTACGAACTGCAATTATCGAGTTTGTACCTCCACCTTGGGCCCGGACTACGAACTGCGCTTATCGAGTTTGCACCTCCAACTTGAGGTCCCGGATTACGAGTTGCGCTTATCGAGTTTGCACCTCTACCTTGGGGCCCCAGAGTACTAGCTGCGCTTATCGAGTTTGCACCTCCACCTTGGGGCCTTGGACTATGAACTACACTTATCGAGTTTGCAAATAAACTTTGCAACCTCTAAACCTTGACTGCTTCGTTTTGCTAGCAGCAGACAAACACGCTTCGTGTGAGTTTGCATCCCGGATGTCGGAATGTACAAAATAATCTCCTATATATCTATTTTTAGATCAAACCGCAAAAACTTTCATTTTAGTACGAAATACTCAAAATATTTACTTCCTGTCAAAAAACGTGATTCCGATTGTCGGATGTTTTTGGTTAACGAACTCGTCCTAGAACCTTTGTAAACCAACGTGTGTACCGAATTTGGAACAGATCTGACGTAAAACGCTGCCGCTAGAGTGCGAACTGATATATTCGTACAAATTTTAACGACACCCCAAAACGTGTTTTGGGAACCATGATAGGCGCTCTTTTACTACTCTCTTTTTTTAAACTATCCTACGTCCCAAAGATAGCCATGCAATTGACGTGGATTCGGGTTTCTTTATACAGTATTAGGGAGAAGTCAGTTCTGATCAAACCATTGTTTAAAAATGCCTCTATTGATAAATAAACAAATCACTGACCGATATGAAAAATATATTCGTGTGACTGATATTCACAGCAATGGAAATTAAAAGGAACAAAATACAAAGTTTTATAGTGAAGGTTAACACAATAGCATATTACAATCCTCAGGTGCGATGAGCACGCTTCCATTATAAAGTTACAAGCTGATAACAGTCAAAACGTGTCCCTAAAGGCTCATAACCCTTCGACACTATGAACGAACCAAAGTCTAACTTACCTCATAGTTTTGAAACAGATATGTACTTGTGTATTGATTTGTTTTTAGCGTTCACATATTTAAATTTACCAATAATAATTCTAGCTTTACACGGAAGAAGACATTGTGTTTAGAAATAACTAGCCGGTAAACGTAGCTTCGCTCGCAGATGCCATATATCGAGAACGGAATATCGAGTCTTACTAAACGCAATTAAAAATAATTCGATTACCCAGATGATTCGCTGACGTGAGATGGCCGAATTTACGAAATTAGGTTTAAATGTTTTAGGGTTTCAACCGACTTTTTGGGAAATTGGTCTACTCACGAAAGCTCTGAATAGATGCCTGCGTCTACTAATCTAATACCAGGTGTCTTAAAAGTCCCACCCCCCACCTTTAACTTTTGTGTTTGTTAAAACAAACAAATATCCTTTGGGGAACGATACTAAATTAGCCCAAAGTATCTTTTGAAGCAATCGGAAATTTTGAGTGTCCCCTAAAAATGGGGGATTTTGGGGACAACTCAAAATTTTTAAATGGGAAGTATGGTCATGTGATAAATCATTTTAAAGGTCTATTTAAGACTAGGAAAATGACATAAAGAAAAAAAAATCGGACGACCCAAAACAAAATGGCGGCCCTAAACGTGTTGAAATAAATCGACATAAAGTTGCTAATATCTCGAAAAAGAAGAGTTTTAAAAAAAATTTCAACATAAAAAAAATGTTTATTTCAAAGTGCTCGACCTAACAATTGTTTTAAATCGATTTCGTAAATTTTATTTTTTTTTAAATTTTCTAAGATGTAGGAGTCGACTTAAAATTTACGAAATCGATTTGAAATCAATATTTTAGGTCAAGCACTTTGAAATAAAATTTTTTTGTCTCTTTAAAATTTTCCCAAAAACTCTTCTTTTTCGAGATATTAGCAACTTTATGTTGATTTATTTCAACACGTTTAGGGCCGCCATTTTGTTTTGGGTGGTCCGATTTTTAATTTCTTTATGTAATTTTCCTAGTCTTAAATAGACCTTTAAAATGAGGTATCACATGACCATACTTCCCATTTAAAAATTTTGAGTTGCCCCCAAAATCCCCCATTTTTAGGGGATACTCAAAATTTCCCCTAAAGATACGTTAGATCGATTGCTTCAAAAGATACTTTGGGCTAAGTTAGTATCGTTCCCCAAAGGATATTTGTTTGTTTTAACAAACACAAAAGTTAAAGGGAGAGGGTGGGGCATTCAAGACACCTGGTATATTATAGATTTGTTTGTACCTCATTATCTTGCCCCGACTCACACTCTGCTTCATTCCGGTCGCAGCGGAAAAAACTCGGTTTGCAAGTTTGCACCTCGATTTTTCTGCCTCGGATTAGAAGACACCACTGTAATATCCCCGCGTGATTTTATTTTAATTTTAGGTTTTGATCAATATTGGGAGAACCGGACGGGCTATAAGGACGCGTAAAGAACAAAATGTGCAAACTAATCTCTTTCTGGACTTATAAGGTCCTTCCGGTTGTTAGAAATCTTTCGGCTGACGAACGTATCCGAGAACCTTAGAAAACCAATGTGTGCACCAAATTTGAACCAAATCGGACGTAAAATGTGGCCGTTAGAAGGCGAACACATAAATACATACAACATTTATAATTACAACCTAAAACGCATTCTGTCGATCATGGTCGGTGCTCTTCGACCACTCGTGACCTTAGGTCTCATCATAAGAGTTACTGCAATCTTTCCTATGAAAATTCGTTAATAAAATCAAAGTACTAAACTAAAAAGAGTCAGTATCTATCGTACAACTGTAAAGAATTTAGGAATCTATACATAATTAATTTGCTAGGGGTTATTTTGTGAGTAGAACTCCTCCTATAGTTTTTAACCGATTTTGATGTTTTTGGTGTCATTTTACAGAGCTCACTCTGAAGTTGTGCTTCCCTTAAAATGAGCTCAATGTATGTTAAGGGCTTCGCCCCAGTGGCCCTCAAAGTTGCCATGTTAATCTTATGGAAGGTCAATCTTAAGGAAGAAGAAGAAAGATTTCTTTTGATTTTATCAGGGGCACAAAAAACAGCTGTTCGTATGAATAGCTTAAAACAGCTGATTTTGATCAACAGCTGATTTTGGTCAACAACTGATTTGGATCAAAAACTGAATATAATTTTAGGTTAGGTAAATCAAGCAATAGCGAAGCATTGCCCGGTCCACTAGTACATAAAAATATATCTAAAACATGCACACAAATATGATTAAGAACGTATGATTAAGGCTGGAACCACACTGCGCCAAACAATTTGATTGATTAATCCGAAACCAAATGTTTCAGTTTGACTGAAACATTCCCAACCCACATTGAAACGAACAGTTCACTCTTTTTTTTAAAGTGTCAAAAGAGTATGATATCAAATAGTATATATTACCGTTATGACCGATGATGAGTTTTGGGTGCATCCTTACAACAAAAGAAGAAGTTATAATGATACTATTAAATCATTATTATTTGAACTGCGACATTATGAAGATAAGTTCTATAATTATATTCTGAATATTGATTTAATAAATAAACGCTGTTACCTACTGTCTTACAATATTCTATTTTACTGCCGTAGTACGACGGCCGTTTCGGCTATTAGTAAAACACGAGTAGCCTACTATTATATTTTTAATTATAAATGAAATCGTAAAATTTACTACGGCTTTCTAACATTACGGCCTAGAAAGTAATTTTAAGTCCAGGCCTAACCTAAAAATATTGTATGTATGTTTCCGTTAAGACAGGTAAAATAAATTAAATATACACACAATAATTTTAGGTTAGGAATAGATTGATGAACGAACATTTTATGTTTATTGAATGTGTTTACAACGAATGTACATTTAACTGTGTTAACCATCTTAGCTTTGATGTTATAATTAATTCCACACAGTTATTATAATAACATTAAACGTATGGAAACAGTAAATATTTGTATAAATAACAAACTAATAATAAACGGCAATTGAAAGATTAAAATTTAACTTTAAACATTAGTTTCGCCTTGTAAAACAAATAATAAATAGGCCTACTAATTATGTATACAAAATACTGTTAAATACAGGTTAGAATAGAAGAAGATTTTTACATCTCTTCAATAGTAAAATGTTTACTTCAAACCAGGGTTCTTCAAACACCAGGCGTGACTGGTTACGACTGAGGCAAAGAAAACGTTTGACCGTGCTAGTGTGAACGTGTTTCCTCTACTACCGTGCTAATCCGTCCCCTTCGTTTGCGTCAAACAGTATGTTTTATTCGCAGTATGCAGTGTGGATTCACCCTTAGAAAAAAGTCCTGCATAAAATTAAACTCGATATAATGTAGCACAATGTTGGTCATATAAAGGCCACACCTACAAGACAGTAGAAGCTGATTCCTAAAGGATGTCTTAGAAGCTAAACAATGTCTAACAGAGGTCTGTCCATAACTATCTGCAGCTATTTACAATTTCAATTATGTTTGTTACCAAACATCCAATTTAGCTGCCAACTTACCGCTTTTCCTGTAAAGTATTATTAGCGAAATTCCATAGGAAAGGAACCCTTATTGCAGTGACCCTTATTTTGAGACTTAAGGTCGGCATTAGTAAATGAGCACCGATCATAGTTTTAGGGTATCATTAAAAGATGTATATGCAAATATGCGTTCGCACTCTAACGGCCGCATTTTAAATCCGATTTGGTCCAAATTTGGTACACACGTTGATTGTCTACGTCGCTCGGATGAGTTCGTTAGCCGAAAATATCCAACGACCGGAAGCACGTTTTTCGACCGGAAGTAACTATTTCTTGAGATTTTTCATACTAGAATGACTCCTTTACTTTCTCACTGTACTATAGTATAGAGAAAGTATAGTTATCGAAAAAAAAAACGTTGAGATTTTTGTGGAAATATCCGTTTTGGGACCCCCTAAGTCCAAAGAAGTGGTTTTTACAAAATGTCAGTCTGTATGTCTGTATGTATACAAAGCTAGAGAGCGAAAACTATTCAATCGATTTCAAACAAATTTGCAAAAGACATGTCGAGTAGGCCTGTAGGGGTTGTTTTTCAAAATTTTTCAAAACCTTTTTCGTGCATCTATACAGGCCTAATTGACGTGTTTGGTGCAAATTTGTTCGAAATCGATTGAATAGTTTTCTCTCTAGGTAATAATAATAATATTTATTAGTTAATCTCCTACTTTAATATCACCTCTCCTACCCCACCTACAATTATGAAGTCACAGTGAATCTGTTTAATAATTTAATTATGTTTATGAGAAAGTATGTGCCAGTTCCTGGTACCGTTTATTTAGGATTGTATCTGAAAATATAAATGCAAATTATTATTCTGTACATTTTGTTCTTTTACACGACCTTATAGCTCATATGGTTCCCCCAAAATCGATCAAAACGTAAAATACCATAAAAGTACCCGGTTCAAATCCACGTAAGTATTTTACCGTGAGGTACCTTCTTATCCGATGTCGAGGACGAGTTTTTCCGCTGCGAGCGTAACGAAGCACCTGAGCTGGGGCTGGAGGCTGAGGTGTAAACAAATTCTACTAATATATTTCGTACACACAAGCAGCGCCTTCGTGAGTAGATGAATTTCCCAAATAAATGGTTAAAACCCTAAAAAGTATAAACTTCAATTTAGAAATTTGCTCAATTCTTGTCAGTGGTTCAACTCATTGGTGGATCCAGTGGGGGTGGGGGCTGTGGGGGCCGCATTCCCCTCCTTTGGGTTATTATATTTTTGTATTGTTTAATCGTCTAAGTGGCAAACTGCTCAATTGAGTAGTCTCAGACAACACAACTTGTATCGAATATTTCACCCACTAAATATTATCCAATCTTAAGAACAAGAACAATAAAACAAGAACTATTGGAAAGGAAATGATTTAAACTTTAATTTTTGTATTTACAAATTTCTTCTAGAACATATATTTACATATGTAATAATCGTTGTAAAATTTTAATTGTTTAAATCAACCGATGCTGCACGAGAAAGCTAAGCAAATGACTCAAACTCGTCACTTTTTAAAGGCACATAACCGTTAGACAGAATTTGTTTAGAGAAGAAGATAAGGACACCATTGGATTCGTCAAGATTTGAACTTTCCACCACGATCTTCCATACTCACTCTTATAGTTTCTTAGATATGAAGTTTTCTGTAAACCCTTGCAATTGGACAGTTTTCAACCGTTGAGAAAATTTTTATAATGATTTTTATATCGATTTGAAGTTCAAGTTCCATATTTTACTTTGATATAAGATCAACCATATTCGTGTTAGCCATTACCTTTTCCCATCTGGCTGGAACTGCAAGTTATACGTTTTTGAGAGGTTTGTTTAACCTAATTTAGAGAAACAAAGTGAAAAAGTTTATAGAATAAGGCTATTTAAAATTTTCAAGTATACAGTTCTATTCTATGGTTAATTCTCTACAATTTGTTATAATAAAATTTCATTTTAGGATAAAGGAAATAATCCAAGTGCTCGTGAAATAGTCTAAAAAGACGTTTTCAAGCACTGTATTCCAAAAAATTATTCTATACCTCCGGGATAGGAGACAGCCCCCTCCTTGAAAACCGGCTGTATCCGCCTATGGTTCAGCTGTGAGGTCGAATTATTTTGATTTTGTTAAATTTACTTTCAAACTCTATTGCAACAAATTTCTTATTCATCCACAATAACCTCTGGCGTGGGTGTCATTTATTACCATTGCTACTACAGTCCAGATATTATCAACATGTATTAAATCGCTCTAATTCAATTGACAATTCAATACAGGCTTGTAATGATACAAACAGCTGTAATCAAGTTCAATTTGCAGCCAAGTGTACGTTACTGAAACGACGGCGTTGTACCATAATGTAGTGTGTAGTGATTGAATCGTGTACTATCGCGTGCAAATGTAAGCCCAAACAAATATTTGCTGATTTAACGCCATGCGCATAGAACCAACGAACCAATAGGAGTGAAGTTTAGAATGCACGTTGCTTAAATGCGCCCAATAAGAAAACAACATTCCTTAACGCTCTCGCTGGTTTAACATTGTCTGGAAAATATATCACTGCCGGTTATAAACGCCCAGTGCAGTGTGTATAGCGAACAAATAAACTTAAATTATTGATTTCAATTAGATAAATATAAATAATTCAACCACGCAGCAGAACCACTGACGTGAGTTGAGCAAATTTCCAAAATTAAGTTTATAGGCCTATGTTTTAGGTTTTCAACCAACAATTTGGAAAATAGGTGGATTCACGACGGTGCTGAACAGCTGCAAAATGCTTCGCACGCCATTCCTCATATTGGGAGTATCTTCAATACACAAAGCATTGCGTGCTTCGCACGCCATTTCGCATATTGGGAGTACTTCAATACACAAAGCATTGCGTGCTTCACACGCCATTCTGCATGTTGGGAGTATCTTCAATACACAATACATTGCGTGCTTCGCACGCCAACTCCACGGTAAGATCCACCACATGGCTTTGAACCGGGTACATTTATGGTATTTCACGTGTTGATCGATTTTGGGGGAACCAAGCGAGCTATAAGGTCGCGTAAAAAAACAAAACGTGCACAATAACATCCTACATTCATATTTGTAGAAAAACTCAAAAACAAATTTATTCTCGTAGGAAAAATCTAAAAAATAGTTACTTCCGGTCAAAAACTGTTCTTCTGGTTGTTGGATTCTTTTTGGGTAACGAACTCGACCAAGCGACATAGACAACCAATATGTATACTGAATTTGGACCAAATCGGACTTTAAATGCGGTCGCTAGAGTGCGAACACGTATATGCACATATGATTTTTAATGACACCCCAAAACGTGTACTGGGGACCATGGTCGATGCTGATTTGCTACTCCCGACCTTGGGTCTTACCATAAGGGCCACTGCAATATCTCATTTTTCCTATGGAAATTCGCTAATAAGAGGCTTTGTCCTGACTAAATTATTGACTGACATATAATCAACGACGTAAATCGAAAACTACTTAAGATGCAAATATGAAAATATATAGATTTATTATCAACCATCTATTTTTACATATCATAAATAAAACAGCTCTTTAGATAAACACTCTTAACATAATTTTATTTTATGCCTAAAATGTACCAAATTCATTTATTTGCAACTAATTTGGCATTACAATCATGTAATTATTCTGTAAGCGTAACAATTTTTTAGATTAGCTAACAGCAAACAAAAGGCTTACTGTACCGGGTGTCCCACGAAGAGATCCCTATTTTTGAATTTATATATTAGATGCACCGAACACTCTACAAACCTGAAACTCAACAGTCCTAACATACACATATGTAAAAGAAATACACCTCAGTATCAGTTAATTCTGACACATTAGGACAAAATGGCGGGATATCAAAGAAATAGTACCTTTTCGTTAAAATAGTTTTATTTGCTTAAGTGTTACAACATAATTATTGAATTTTAACAATGTTACTAAGCACTAAACAACGTTAGGGAATCCATGAAGCTGCTGCCACGACCTATCCAACGGTTAGGAAGATTTTGGTCCAAAAATGCTTTGGCCACATTAGCATAATGCGGAGGAGCTCCATCTTGTTGGAAAAAAACGTCTTTCATCTCAGGCTGAGAAAGATGAGGAACTATGTGATTGCTTAAAACTGATGCATACCTTTCTCCAGTCATTGTTTGTCGGGATATGTTATACGACAAAACACCATCCTTGGTAACCGCAGCCCAAACTGTTATACCTGTTGATTTTAATTTTTCTTCTTGTAAGATATGCTGTTTTTTTGTTATAGTAATGACAATTATGCCTGTTTACAGTTCCTGTTCGATAAAATGTCGCTTCATCTGAAAACACGATTCCTTCATGCCATTTGCTATCTATGTCAGTCTTTTCAATTATTTTCGAACAAAATTCCAATCGTCTGTCAGGATCATCTTCAAGCAGTCCGTGAACTAAATGAGTTTTATAATGTTTGATTTTGTTCTTTTTGGCATACCTTTGGACAGATGACTTCGGTATCCCTGTAGCAGATTCCACCTTTCTTAATGAATTAGGCGTATTTGGAGATTCCTTGAAAGCAGCACACACGATTTCTTCATTTTCTATGTTGGAGGGTCTATGGTATTTTTTATGTATTGACCCTGTTTCTAGTAGGATAGTCTTCCACTTACGAATAGATTTCCTTGACGGTGGAACTACACCTGGGTACCTTTCCCTAAAACACCTTATTGCTTCATAATCATTTCACTTTTTGCTCAGTTGAAAACGGCATGGTACTTAAGACACTTTACAATGCAACTTAATAACAAATGCCAATGTTTATTACCAAATATGTTCATTGTTGTGGATACACGCAGTCAGTTGATAGATTTAAAATAGTCTAAACAGCTGTAGCTGTTCCTATTCTAAATAAAAGTAGGTTTACCCTTAAAATACGATTGCTGATTTTGTTGTTTTTTGTTTTCCCGCCATTTTGTTTGGATCAGTCAGAATTAACTGATACTCAGGGGTATTTCTTTTACATATGTGTTAGTCACGACTGTAGAATTTCAAGTCTGTAGCGTGCTCTATACGTCTGTCATATCAATTCAAAAATAGGGACCTCTTCGTGGGACACCCGGTATTTAAATTCAAACATCTGGTGTTGCATTGTTTCCTTTAGTTGGTAATATAAAAATTTGTTTGAAATGTTGATTATTGATTATTTAATTACTAATGCTAAAATTACAATGTATGCCCCAATTCGTATAATTGGGGTTGGTCGTGTCTATTTCGATTTCTGTCGTACATTACCTATGCATAGGTCACCCCTCGTAGGTCATTTCCGTGACGATATCAGAGTATATAATAATCTGTTTACATTGGCTTCGCCATGGGTTGTCACCGCGGTTTTTATAGTATTGTTTTATTGTAAACTGCGATTTTAAGTTTATTTTTCTTTAGTTTTTTTAAAAGTAATTATCAGTAGTCAAATCAGGTGCCACAGTGAAAACCTCAACTCATCCTCGAAAACTGTTAAGCTAGCCATACACGGTCCGATTTGTAGGAAGACCGAGTTGGACTGCAAGTTGGATGCGTTTCACCACTCTCGATCCAACTTACCATCCAACTTACGATCCAACTAAAGTTTCCATTAACAGCTGATTTAAAACTTTGAAGCCATTATTTACTTTTCTAAATTTTAGGTTAGGATTTTATTAAAATGTAGACCTGAGCATTGTTGGTTCTTTTAGCCTTTATTATTTATAACTGATGTTATAATATAAAATATTTTCATTTTGGACATTTACGATCTTAGTTTTGAGGTTATTATTAATCCTACATCTTTATTATAAAGAAAATATAACATAATTATGTGCATAGAAAGTACCAACAGGGTTGGCGTGCGGAGCACGCTGGGGTATCCCTAGTAATAAATAAAAAATATACACATTGATTTACATTATTCAAATAGTTCTCAAATTTTTAACTCCAAGACAAGAGATCATTCCAATCCAGTCTTTTTTCTTTGTACATAGTGGTAGTTGTATAAAAATGTACAGCAATTACTAATGCAAATAATTAGACTAAACAATTCCCTATATTTTGTCAGTATACTTACAAAGACTTATATTTTTAAATATAGTAGACAACCGCCTATATTTTTTTAGTATAGAAAACAATCCCTATGTATTTTCAGTATAGTAGACAATCGCCTACATTTTTCAATATAATAGACACCCGCCTATATATCTTTTCAGTGTAGTAAACAATCACCTGCATTTTTCATTATACTAAACAATCCCCTATATTTTGTCAGAATACTTTCAATCGCCTACATTTTTCATTATAGTAGACAACCGCCTATATTTTTTCAGTGTAGTAAACAATCACCTGCTTTTTTCATTATACTAAACAATCCCCTATATTTTGCCAGTATACTTTCAATCGCCTACATTTTTCAGTATACTAAACTATCAACTATATTTTTAAATATAGTAAACAACTGCCTAATTTTTTTAGTGTAGTAAACCTTCACCTATATTTTTCAATAGGTTAAGAAATTATTTTTCAACTATTGCGACTCGAAGACGCTCACAAACATGTCAGTTTGCATAAATTGCATCACCTATTCTCCCAGTACAATTCAATAAATTCCAAAAACCCTTAATTATCCATTATTATAGAAGTAAAAATGCACAAAGTATAGGGGGAAAAGGAAGATCAAACAACAACAACAAGAAAGTTTAAAATGACAGTCGGACGATCACCCCACTCACAGTCCGACTCCGTCGGAAGTTGGAAGTCGGATCATCTTGTAGTCTGATCTGCGACTCCGATTTGTCCGATCATCCAACTCGTCGTCCATCAAGCCCATTCACGCTCCTACATTGGATACATCGGACATCGGACATTGAATCGGACTACAAATCGGACCGTGTATGTCTAGCTTTAGGTTGCAAAGGTGAGATTTTTGTAAGTATGCTCGTTTGAAGTCGCAAACATCAGACTAATACGATTTATAACAATAAACCCAAATTAAATGTCGACACCTCTTACTTCTTCAAGGAACAACAGATCGAACTACCTAAGCAATTATTCACACAAAACTATATCGAACGAGAACCTTGCAAAACTCAATTGACCGAGAGAAGCGAGGTCTCCGTTTCAGCTCGACCGTTCGGGATTTCGTCTGTGTGTCTGTCTCACGATGTTTTCGTTCTAGCTTTGTATACATAAGCCTACAGACAGACATTTTGTAAAAACCAGTTTTTTCGATTTAGGGGTACCAAAACGGACATTTCCATAAAAATCTCAACATAGTTTTTTATGGTATAGTGAGACAGTAAAAATGATTGAAGTAAAATTAACAAAGTTATTAGCTCAAGAAACGAAAGGAAAAAGTTCAACTTTAGGCCTACATAAAAAGTAGTAAACATTTTTTGTAATTTTTTCTTAGATGTAAAAAAAGTTTCGTAATTTAGTTCTAAATAGAATTGTATAAAAATATTTATCAATTTCAAATTTTTTATTTTGAAAACACCAGTTTTTCTGTTCCTACTACAAGACTGCTAACAAAACTAGGCCTATTTGGAATAGTAATTTAGGAATACTATATCCTTTGCCCAAAAATGACAAATTATTATAAGAAAGTGTAGAGAATAAATCAAAGAATTGAACTGTGTACTTGTAAATTATTATTCCATAAATGTATTTGACTTACCTTTACTCGAATTAAAAAATGAGATGAAACAAATGTAACCTCGCAGCGATAAAGGACATACAAACAATTACCGTTGGACAGCGTGGGAAATGTTAGTACATGGGTTGAGATCACTATCACGACGCTTTAAAATAGTTTGTTTTCATTATTTCTAATATTGGAATATGATATACAACTGTAAATACATTGTTAAGTTTTAGTTATTTAAGTATGTAAATATTTAATTCTATTTTTTCCCTCAATAACGCGATATTTTTAGCTATTTTACGCATTATTAACCAAAATAAAACGCAATAGCCCCTAAAAGCAAATATTTACCAGTTAAAGCTCAAGAAAAGATAAAAAACGAGAACTAGAAATTCCGGAATCGCGGGAATTGTAAAGTAATGTTTCACGGGCTAAACCTTCTGCTTACTTCCTTACTGGCACACTATTTTTAAAATAAGCTCAAAACCACATTTGTTATTTCAGCGAGCGAGGTCTAGTGTTCACAGAACTACTAGTATAAGTTAAACCTCGATTAGATTTTACTAATTACAAATTGAAAGAAAAAATATTTGAATTGATTCAGACAAATTGTACAATCAGAGAAGTATAAACGATTCCCTTTGCAAATGTGCTTGCGGGGGATGAGAACCACTCGACATAATTGAAGCCACTGTCACTCGTGTTAGCTCTATTACACCAAACAATAGCACGGAATTAAATTGCGAAGGTTAAGTGACTCCATTGTTGGTTCAAGTGAGACTTAACAATAATAAATCCAAGTGCTCTCTTGTTTCATGTTGATCATGCAAATACATTACATTACAAATACTTCCACGTATGGTAATGACAGATTTATGATGACCCTTAAAATAAACGGTACCAGGAACTGGCAGATACTTTCTCACAAACATATTTAAATTGTTAAACAGATTCACTGTGACTTCATAACTGTAGGAGGGATAGGAGAGGTGATATTAAAGTAGTACATCAACTAATAAATATTATTATTATTAGCTAAAGAGAAAACTATTCGATACATTTCGAACAAATTTGCACCAAACACGTCAATTAGGCCTGTATAGTTGCACGAAAAATTTTCGAAACTTTTTGAAAAACCTTCCCCTTTTCGGCCAAAAACCCCAAAAATCAGTTATTATTATTACTAGCTAAACGAGAATTTTTAGAAAGATGCGATTTTTTGCATATGGTAGGGTACATCAAGGGCTACAAATAAGCCACTGATCAAAATCGTTAGAGCCGTTTTTTTTTATAAAAAAATAATAACTGAATTTCTGGGGTTTTTTGGCCAAAAAGGGGGTTGTTTTTCAAAATTTTTCAAACCCATTTTCGTGCATCTATACAGGCCTACTTGATATGTCTAGTGCAAATTTGTTTGAAATCGATCGAATAGTTTTTCGCTCTAGCTTTGTAAACATACAGACAGACATTTTCACAAAAATCTCAACATTGATTTTTTTTTGCGATCACTATACTTTCTCCATAGTATAGTATAGTGAGAAGGTAAAAAGGAATATTGTTTACATCGTCCTTGTTTTATAGTGTGGTTATTAGTATCATCATCCTGGAGTAGTTTTACGCCTATTTTATTTAATTATATTTATGACACAGCCATTACGTTCCTGAAGTTAGGACGCTTGGGCCCTGCTTTTACCCATCACCTGATCCAGTTGACAATCCTTATACCATTATTTTCAAAATAACTTACTTTATATCAGTCGTGTGATTTCGTTGTTGTTCTGGATTAAAGTTAGCTTTATATTTTACTGTTGTACATATTTTTTTTTTAATTCAGACATTTACCATCATCTATACTAATGTTATAAAGAGATAAAATTTGTTAGTTTGTTTATTCAGGAACTACTGCACCGATTGAAAAAAACAGTTTTACTAATAAAAAACTTTATTTTGATAAAAAAATTCAACATTTGTAAATTTAATCGGAAAATTTTTTTAGGTTAGGCCTATACTGATGAATTACCATAGCAACCAATCGAATAAAATAACAGATAAAACAGCTGCTTGCTCTAATATTTCCATTAACACCTTATTTCACACTTTGAAACAACTATTTGTATTTCTAACTTTTAGGTTAGGTTTTTATTAAACTGTAGACCAGAGCCTTGCTGGTTCTTTTAACCTTTATTGTAACTGCTGTTATAAAATATACGAAATAATTTAATTTGAACATTCAACATTATTTACCAACTTAGGTTTGGGTATATTTATTGAAGGTATCGTTCCAATCTAATAGGCCTATCGTATTTCACACTATAATTGACATAATTTCCGTTTACCAACCGCAACAGGTCCATCCGCCATCCTCCGCAGAGCAGCTTAAAGATAACATCGGTAGCTAGTTAACCAGCGCCCAGGCAACGTGTTCGTAGTTGAGTTCTTAATTTGTGTTTCGTGTACTGCGTTTTTGTGTATAATTGTGTTTTCGACGACCTCGCTAGTGAGAGAAAAATAATTTTAAATATATATTTTTACGTGTGATATATGTGACCGGAAGATGGGATAACCCCGAAACCGCGGTCGTCACAACAAATAATCAAGCTAAATTTCCAGCAATAAACGACCAGCTAAATTTCGATTCGAACGCCCTATATGACACAGCGATAAGAATTCAGAAAGCCCGCGGCAAGTAATCGTAGATTAGAGCGTGGACTGATAGCGTGCAGTCAGTCGATGTCCGGTTGTCATAAGATGCGCAACTATGTTCTGTGTTTTTTAAATGTGTTGGGTTTTATGTGTTTTATTAACGTTTTGACAACCTCTATACATAGAGGGCTTTTCTGAAGATGGGGTAGACGTCCCGAAACGCGTCAAAAGAACAACAAAAAAGAGGTGACTGACGGAAAAATAAAAGGTATTTTACTTTATTATAAATAATCAAGGTTTGAATAGACAGTGTAACAGGTAATACATTCCTATTTGAATATTTGTTACATAGGTATCTCTTCTTTAAACTTGTATAAACAAACGGTTGTATTTATACACAGTTTATAACCTAAAACCAAATCTTATAACGTATTATAGCATATATTAATTCTATAACTCCTATTAAAAAAAAAATCAACTTCACAAGCACTTGTAATGAATGAAGTTGTAAACATAACCTCTAAGTATAATCTAGGCTGGGATTGTTTAAATATTACATATGATGGATGAAATCAGCTGTTATATTATCTGTTACTCACGTACATATGTACGTAAGGAAGTACACTTAGTTTTTTATTAGGAGTTGATTAATGATGAAATTACTAGGCACGACGCGATGCGATTTATTGGGGATGATCACGTCTATTTCGATCTCTGTCTTACATTTTGTATGTGTGGGTCATCGCTTGATTGTCATTTCCGTAAAAACATCAGAGTATACAATATTTTGTTTGCATTGGCTTTCGCACACGACGTTTCTAGAGCGTAAATCAAAGTGGAAAACTAAACTAAATCCAACACATACGGACTAGGTTTATCAATCAATACACCACGTAAAGTTAATCCGGCTTCAAGTTCACAGATAATGACACAAACTTCAAGCCTGCTACTTGAAAATTATTTACGATTTAATTTGCAAGAGCTCTCTGGAAACTGGGTTGCACCGTTTGGCACCAGTTATGCAATCTATTAGATTTCCTCTCTAGTTTTATATTTTGTCTATGATAGTTATTAGCGAATTTCCATAGGAAAAACGAGCTATTGCAGGGACCCTTATTGAGGGACCTAAGGTCCGGGAGTAGTAAATGAGCACCGATCATGGTCCCCAGAACACGTTTTGGGGTGTCATTAAAATGTTTACATATATGTGTTCGTACTCTAACGGTCGCCATTTAAGTTTGGTTTGTTCCAAATTTAGTACACACGTTGGTTGTCCAAGATGCCCGGACGAGGCTAAACCATCCAACAACAGGAAGCACGTTTTTGATCGGAAATAACTATTTCTTTCGTACTAGAACTAAACTTTTTTAGGGTTTTATTCTAAAAAATAAAAGTAGGACGTTATTCTGCACAGTTTGCTTTTTTACGCGACCTTATAGTTCGCTTGGTTCCCATAAAATTGACCAAAACGTAAAATACCATAAGAAGTAACCGGGTCAAAACCACGTGGTGGATTTTACCGTGCGGTTGGCGTGCGAAGCACGCAATGCATTGTGTATTGAAGATACTCCCAATATGCGGAATGGCGTGCGAAGCACGCAATTCACTGTGTATTGAAGACACTCCCAATATGCGGAATGGCGTGCGAAGCACGCAATGCATTGTGTAATTGAAGAGACTTCCAGTACGGTGGTTGGCGTGCGAAGCACGCAATGCACTGTGTATTGAAAATACATCCAATTG
>JAGFPH010000219.1:461988-473422 GCA_018207615.1 Philaenus spumarius | reverse complement strand
TGAAGATACTCACGTCATGGGGGTACGCGTGCGAAGCACGCAATGCATTGTGCATTGAAGATACTCCCAATATGCGGAATGGCGTGCGAAGCACGCAATTCACTGTGTATTGAAGACACTTCCAATATGAGGAATGGCGTGCGAAGCACGCAATGCATTGTGTAATTGAAGAGACTCCCAGTACGGTGGTTGGCGTGCGAAGCACGCAATGCACTGTGTATTGAAAATACTTCCAATTGGCGGAATGGCGTGCGAAGCACGCAATGTATTGTGTATTGAAGATACTCACGTTAGGGGGGTACGCATGCGAAGCACGCAATGCACTGTGTATTGAAAATACTTCCAATTGGCAGAATGGCCTGCGAAGCATTTTGCAGTTATTCAGCACCGTCGTGAACGGATCTATTTCCCAAATTGTTGGTTGAAACCCTAAAACAGGTCTATAAACTTAATTTTGGAAATTTGCTCAACTCACGTCAGCGCTTCAGCTGCGTGGTCGAATTATTTTTTCCATACGATTGTTTGTACGGTCTCATTTTAATGAAAATCACAATACGCATCCGTTTTGAGTTTAAAATTAAAAAAAATCCCAATCATTTTTTATGTAATTGACAATTTTTTAAGAACCAAGTTTGAATTTTTTCATTACACAATAAAAAATCTATAATTAAAAGTTATTCGCAAACCATACCGCAATTTTATAACTACTGTTCAGTTTTCTTCTCACCTCGCTATCACAAAAGATGGATTTATAAAATGGTTTTAAACGGGACAACGTCAAAGAGCTCAGCTGCGAGAAACACCACTGTTTGGGTAAAGCTATAGGGTGAAGCGCTGGAGTCACAGGTTGCACTCTACTTTGAGAATATGGAAAACATTTCCCTGTATTTATTGAAGCTCTTCTACTTACTTTATTTACCCAATTTCGCTTTATCAATTCTTTTCAGAAAACGTCGAAAATTTAAGTACCGCTCTTTGGTATCTATACTAATATTATAAAGAGGTAAAATTTGTTTGTTTGTATGCAGTGGGTAATCTCTGGAACTACTGAACCGATTGAAAAAATTGTGTTACTAATAAAAAGCTACACTATCCCTGAGTAACATAGGCTACAATTAATTTTGATAAAAACATTTTTATTTCAATATTTGTAAATTTAGTAAAAAAATCTTAGGTTAGTCCTAGACTGATGAATAAATACATGTATTTACATTTACTTCCATAGCAACCAATCGAATGTATTAACAGATAAAACAGCTGTTTGCTCCAATATTTCCATTAACAGCTGACATCAAGCTTTGAAGCAACTATTTGCATTTCTAACTTTTACGTTAGGTTTTTATTAAAGTTAATTTATTAAACCTCAGACTTGCTAGTTCTTTTAACCTTTATTAACTGCTGTTTTAAAATATATACGAAATAATTTCATTCGAACATTTAACATTATTTACCATCTTAGCTTTGGAGTTATTATTAAGGGTCGGCTCTAGCTGTCGGCTATGTTGGCTGATACTCCACGACACCAATGTTAAATTAAAATATAAACTTTTCCTTTATTTTTGATCGGAAAATTATAAACGAAATTTTATTTTAAAGCTATGGTCAATATGCAAGCAAATGGCTTTTTCAAAACCAAGAAAAATATTTATTTTATTTTATTTTATTTTATTTATTACCAATAATTCCTTTTACATGTATAAATACATAAAGGACCTATAGAGGGCACAAATGCCGGTACATAGGTTGGTCCCTAAATATATATTTTGTTTAATATTTATTAACAATTTAAAACATAGATTTTTAATATTTTTTTATGTTGTCACTATTAATTATAGCGAAAACCTACCAAGCCATTCGCATAAAGAACTTCGTCCCCAAGAGTTTGGTATTTTTTTTGAAACGCTATTTGAACAATTGCGGGTTTTAAATGGATTTAGGCTGAGCAATGTCCGTGTAACCTACAGCCGCTATAGGGTGATTTTAAATATATTTTACGTTGTAACTATTAATGATAGCAAAAAATTACCAAGCCATTCGGATGAAGAATTTTGTCCCCAAGAGTTTGGTATTTTAAAAAAAACATTATTTGAATAATTGCGGGTTTTAAATGGATTTAGGATAAACAATGTCCGCGTAACCTACCACCGCTATAAGGAGTCGCAGGTTGCTTTCTGTTTTACTAAACCCGACCCTTAATCCTGCTCCTTTATTATAAAGAAATCCTGACACGATTATGTGTATAGAAGGTGCCAACGGGTTGGCGTGCGGAGCACGCAGGGATGCCCCCCTAGTTTGTTATAAAAGGAGAGGAATGCAACTTAAATTAACGTTTCTTAGAAAAATCCAACAACCGGAAGCTCTTTTTTTGACTGGAAGTAAAACGTTTTAGAGATTCTCCGTACTGGAGTGAAAAGTTTTTGGACATTTAACTTTAAAAATTAATGTAAGAAGAATTCATATTTGCCACAATTTTTTTTTTACAATCGATAAAAACCTAAAATACCGCGAAAGTACCCGGTTCAAATTCACGTGGGTGAAATTTTTGATCGGAGGCTGATGGACGGGATGCAAATTCGCAAAGCGAATTTATTCGCTGCGAGTGGAACGAAACAGCGCGTGAGCCGGGGCTTTAGGTTAAGGTGCGAACAAATCCTACAAATGGAAATATGTGTGAAGAAGCGGGCCACGCATGTTGGGATGTAAGTGTGGAAGGGAAGAGGTATGTTATGTGTGGCGGGGTGGGGGATTTGACTGCTGAGTACACTACTACCCAGTCTGTTTTTTACGGCTATGTTTTTTTAAAAGTTATGTACAATATTTATAAATAATTTATACAATATAATATATACAATATTTATAACAATATATACAATATTTATAACAATATATACAATATTTATAACAATATAATATAGAATATTTATAAAAATTTCATTAAGTTGATTATAGTCCAGGAATAATAAAATATCACAATGTTTTTAGAAAAGGCAGTGCACTAGATTAACGCGACTAACCTCTGTCACCGACTGACTCGCTACGCTTAACTCCACGCTGTTAGCGCATGGACCGTCCCTGCTTCTAAGCATACAGCCAACCGTTTCTTCACATATATTTCCTACACGCAGTAGACCACGTGAGTAGACCAATTTCCCAAATAGTTGGTTGAAACCGTGAAACATATACATTCAATTTTCGACACTCACTCAACTTACGTCAGTGGTTCAGCTGCGTGATTGAATCATGGCTTTATATATTTCAAATTGTTCAAGTGTTTTAACTTTTATATTATTACACAATCCTTGAGGTTAGAAGTGCGAAAACGTCCATCGTAGCTACAAAAGGTTGCGAAGCCATGTTCTTGTATATGTAAACGAATTTCTCTGTTATCTTTTTTCTCTCTCACTCGCTCTAAATATTCAGCTAAGAAAGGTCTCGCACAGGTTTCTCTTCCCACTCTTTCAGTTACGCCTATGAATAGTTCACACTTTAGCTCCTCGTTTATTCATATTGCTTGTTGTGCATTAAACAAACAGATCGAAACTTAGGTACTCTTTCCCGTTCGAAAGGAAATAATATATTTTATAACAACAGTTATTTAACAAAAACAGCCAGACTTAGTCCTTTTATTTCTTTGGTTTTTTTTTGTGTCTGCTGTTATTTTGTTAACATAACGTAAAAATCCCTTATAGTTTGGAAGAATAATTAAAGACGTGCCCGATTCATGCAATTCTAATATTTCGTTTAGAGGGGTTTAAAGTGTTTTTAAAAAAGGTTGCACGCTAAAAACCTGATAATACAAAACTGCTAATTTTGAAATGATTATTACTCCAAATGCAGTTAATATATTAGAAAACTTTTACAGGTACTAGGCTAGTAAGCCCTCGTGAAAAATCACAAGCAGATTAGTTAGATATACATCAGAAATACAATGTCATCAATTAAAGAAAAGTACCAGGAGACCGAGCTAAAGCTCGATTTTAAGCAGGGCCTAGTTCGCTCACGTCAATAACTATTATTGCAAATTTCCGTGAACATCGTTTAGGTTAGGCCTATAACATTAAACAACTAAATAAAGGGTATGTTTATTTAGCAGAAGTATTCGTTGCCATGGTTATTAATAATGTTATTATAATATTATTATTATATTATAATATTATAATTATGCATTTTAAAATATGATATAATATTTTTTGACAATATATTGACTTGTGTAATTTGTTGACCATTATTCTCCTCTAATATTAAGTACCAGGAGACCGAGCTAAAGCTCGATTATAAGCAGGGCTATGATTTCAATAATAAATGTTGGATTATTGAGTTTTGAGGTTAGGCCTATAACATTAAACAACTAAATAAAGGGTATGTTTATTTAGCAGAAGTATTCGTTGCCTTGGTAACTATAAATAGATACAACATTAGGCTTACCTCTAATAAAATACAGTTTAAAAGAAAACAGATGATTATTGTAATGGCATTGAAAACATTTGCATCAGCTGTGCTTCGTTTAAAAGAAAACAGATGATTATTGTAATGACATTGAAAACATTTGCATCAGCTGTGCTTTGTATTGTTTAAAATGGACAAATTTCACTTTTTAATTTAATAAAAAGACGTAGAAAACGAATTTTCCCAGACTGGTGACCATTTCCAATCGATTTCTCGTGGCCAAAAGCCCCATATAAAATCAAAAAATCAAAAATCCTTAGACGGAGATTCCAGATCCATTTAGCAGACAGACAATTATCTCTCGCTTTAGAAGATAAGATACCATTTACAAACAATAGACTTTATCTAGGCCTACATATATTAATACTGAGGGGGATTTTTAACTCGGTAAAAATGTGAACAATAATAACGATTATAAAAGTATAGGCCAATTTGTTAAATTTTTTTAAATTTATGTACATTAATTTTTTATTTAAAGAAAGGTACAAATATTATCTTTTAATTGCTTTTTATTTCATATTGATAGATCAAATGGTTTTAGAAATTATTAATATTATAGTGAAGAAATTAATAAATCGAATACTATGTTTATATGTTGTACGAATGTCTCCGAAGTTAAACGAATAGGTAGCTCTTCTTTAAATTTGTATAAACGAATATATTGATGGTAAAAATTTAAATTTACATACAGTTTATAACCTCAAAGCAAGTATTATAACGTAATATAGCATACATTAACATACTATAACTCATATTTAAAAACTCAACTTAAAAAAAAAATTATAATGATTAAAGTTGTAAACATAACCTCAAAGTATAACTTAAGCTGGGTTTGTTTGTATTACCGATGATGGATGAAATCAGCTGTTAAAAATGTAACAGTATTTATATTTAACGTATTTACGTACGGATGTACACTCGATTTTATAGCAGTTTATTAATTCTACTCATTATACTGCTTCTTTTAAAATGATACAAGTTAGGCTTCAAATCCAAGAGATTATCTGAAAACTTTGCATTTCCATTTTAACTGCTGAAAACACTTCTTTTGCCCGATTTATCTTGGAACCTATTAGAGCTATCACCCTGGGGAAAAAATTTAAATTAAAATATATACTAACATATGGAAACAGATTACAGTATTACACATAATCTATCTATCAGAGGGGGTTTTCTAGATCATGATGCATACGCAGTCTGGGTAGGGGTTTTATATATAATAGATGCGATAAAAACCTAATCGAAGAACGCTGTTGGTTGTTAAAAAGTTAACCGATTTACATTTAATAATTCAACAACGCAGCTAAACCGCTGACGTGAGTTGGGCAAATTTCCAAAATTAAGTTTATATTCCTATGTTCTAGGGTTTCAAACAACAATTTGGGAAATAGGTCTATTCACGACGGTTCTGAATAGCTGCAAAATCGTTCGCACGCCATTCCGCATATTGGGAGTATCTTCAATACACAATGCATTGCGTGCTTCGCATGCCAACCCCACGGGAGAATCCACCACATGGCTTTGAACCGGGTACTTCTATGGTATTTTACGTTTTGATCGATTTTGAGGTAATAAGCAACAAAACAAAATGTGTAGAATAACATCCTAAATTTATAATTGTAGAAAAAACTCTAATGCTTCCGATTGTTGGATTTTTTTGGCTAACGAACTCGTCCGAGAGACGTAGACAACAAACACGTGTACCAAATCGGACTTAAAATGCGGCCGATACAGTGCGGACACATATATATGATAACGTGTTCTGGGGACCATGGTCGGTGATCATTTGCTACTCCCGACCTTGGGTTTTACCATAAGGGCCACTGCAATAGCTCATTCTAATAAATTTGCCAAGATGATTGCTGTGGTAAGAAATGTAAATGCTTCCAAGACTCGTGTGTTGGTTCAGTATAGGAATAACTTAAAATTGTGTTAAAGTTTTGATCCAAATCAGCTGTTTTATTTATAACTAGCGGATCAGCTTGGCTTGGCGGGGATTTCTATAGTCCTTTTTTTTAATTAATATAAACTAGTGAAAACGTCTGCGTGCTCCGCACGCCAACCCCGTTGGAATCTTCTATACACATAATCATGTTATGTTTTCTTTATAATAAAGGTGTAAGATTAATAATAACCCCAAAGCTAAGATGGTAAGTAATGTTAAATGTTTAAATCAAATTATTTCGTATAACAGCAGTTATAATAAAGGTTAAAAGAACCAGCAAGGCTCAGGTCTACACTTTAATAAAACCCTAACCTAAAAGTTAGAAATTTAAATAAATTGCTTCAAAGTTTGAAACCAGCAGTTAATGGAAATATTAGAGCAAACAGCTGTTGTAGCCTATCTGTTATTTTATTCAATTGGTAATACATGTAAATACATGTGTTGGTTCATCTGTCTAGGCGTAACCTAAGATTTTTTCCGACTAAATTTACAAATATTGAAATAAAAAAATGTTTTTATCAAAATGGATTATGTTACCTATGTTACTCAGGGATAGTGTAGCTTTTTATTAGTAAAACTATTTTTACAATCTGTTCAGTAGTTCCAGAGATTACCCCCTGCATACAAATTTTTTTTACCTCTTTATAATATTAGTATAGATAATAATAATAATATAAGTATGTAGATTCATTTTAGTACATAGTGAAAGTGTAGATAAGATAGAGGTTTACAGAAATGAGTAATTTTGAAACTATTGGTTTTCTGACAAAGATTGTAAAAAATTACATTATTTTGAACACGGCAAAACCGGTTACAACAGGTAGGCGTTGGTATTCGATCACCAAATTAACAGGATTGGCGCCAAGCGACGCCGCGTGTTACCGAAGCTCCGTAAAATTAAGTCTAATTCACGTTCAAGGCGCAGACAAGTTTTAAGCGTAACTCTACGTCGACTTTCAATCAAACTTAAATAACTTTGTAATGGCATAAACGCACAGCGAGGTTTCCAAGTTTTATTGGAATAAAGTTTTGCCTAGAATTACTTTATTCGTCTGTTTTAAATTAAAATCAGGGAAATTGTACAATCACTGTAAACTTGGTATTGTCTTCCACGAATCATTGTCTGTTCTTGTATTTTAGTTTCTATAAGTTATCTCTGGAGTAAATTCGAGCCAGTATAGCTTACGATTGATAATTTCAATGCAGTTTCTACAGTCCGTTTACAGTTTAGTTGATAGCATGGGCAGGCATTGTCCATACTATTGAAACGGAGATCTTACGCTAGTAGTCCGCATAAAAACATCACAACCTCATAAAACTCATTTAAACTGGCTATTAGGAATATGTAATGGGGTTTACTTAAACATGAGGTACGTTACTGAAATTAAGAAATTTGGAGCTTGAATCAAACACTGCGACAAGGATATTCATAATTCAATGTGGTAGTGAATAGGAGCCGATGTAGTTAGGTCAGGTAGTAGAGCGGCAAGCCTCCATAAGGCCCATGCTATCAACTAAACTGTAAACAGACTATAGGCTGGTCAGTTTCTCTTTGAGGGTGAACTTTGTACAAACTAATTACTAGATAAAATAAAACAAAAAATCTCACAACAAATACGTTTACTAATTTCAAACGCGTTTCATCGACAATGTCGCCATCCTCAGTGAAGCACGGCTTACAGTAAAAAAAAACTATAACAGTGAGACAACGCACCGTATAAATACAAAACTAGACATAAGTGGCTTAACCAGAAGGGGAGTATCCTACAGGGGGCGTGTCATACAACCTATGCTAAGGCATTAACCACCGCCTATCGTTATTCAAATAGCTTAACAATAACAATATAACTTAAATAAAATTACTAAACTAATATTAATATTTAAAAAAACATAGTATGTATTACGTCCATAAAGAATTATGTAAAGGACCTAATTCATTATTCACAATTATATTACGGTATTTGTTAATATAAAAAGTTTCCCAAGCGTCTAATGTGTTGGGTTTAGTTTTAGAATTTTCATTTTAAAATGATGATTTTAATCCAAACAAATCTTAGCCGTAGCAGATTTATCAGGCCTATTATATTTTAAACTAGTGGACCCAGCAATGCTTCGCTATTACTTCATTTAATTTAAATGGTAGTTATTCCATTTCATTACATTGTAATCGAATTGCAGAATGGGTTTTATGCCACTTAATACTACACAAATTTAGATTTATAGTTTGTAAAACTTTATAGATAATAGTAGACCTTTTGTTTGCTTTTACCTAATCTAAAAAAACTGATAGTTGTGAAGAATTGTAAAAACCTGATTCTAAATTAGCCCAATTGGTTGCAAATAAACGTGTTTTGGTTCGTTGTAGGCCTAACCTAAAATTATGTTCAGTTTTTGATCCAAATTAGCTGGTTTTTTATATAATATGTAACAACTAATGTTTGAATTTAATTAAAATATAGTAAGCATTTTTAGTTGATTTTTGTTTTTGTTTGCTTTAAGCTGGTCAATCTAACCTAAAAAAGCTGTTGGTTTGGAAGAATAATAAACTGATTATAAATGCTAATTAAAGTTGCTATGGTAATGAATGTAAACAAACATGTGTTACTAAACATTTTATTAGAACAGCTGGTCTTGAGACCATACAAAAGAGGCTGTTTAGTTTTTCCCAAATTTGAAACATTTTCGGGAAACTTTTCAAATTTTTCTTCATATAAAAACCTAGTTCGGACTATTACGAACAATTTAAAACAAAAAATAGCGAAATTGGTCCAGCCGTTCTAAAGTAATGCACTTTCAAAGGAACAGCAATTCATATTTATTATATAGATGAGAAAAGTGTTCTTTACCTCGTATCTTCATACTTCTTTTGGTTTGACCTATGTATTTTTTAGGTCACATTTCACAGTTAATACAATAAATTCCGGATTTGTCGTGTTCTTGAACTTTGTCTTTAGGATTACCCAGCACCTTACCAAGATTACTATCAGCAGACAAAGCTACATTTAAGTTAGCATATTTCGCTAACGATTTTCTAACAAAATTACATAATGGTGGGGCAAACGTTGTTTTAACCCATCGCTGATGGGGTTTGTTGCTTACAAGAGTGCACCTTGATGCCTCGATGTTCTTGAAATTCATTTTTCTAACTATGTTTTCTATTAATTCTTTGGAATACCCGTTACAAATCGCAGCACCTTACATATATTTCAGTTCTTTCTCGTTGTTGTCCTTACGTATTTGTTGTGAGATGTTGTGTTCAGGTTTTATTTTATCTAGTTACTTTCTCACAAGTCAAGCTCAATAGTTGTTTACAATCTAATTACATTTAATCAACTCGTATAAAAGAGAGTGTTCGTTCGTGATTAATAGAATAGTATTGCGCATGCACAAGGTTATATTGTTTGATTTATTCGTTAACATAACAACAGCTGATTTCATCCATCAGCTGTAAAATATCTTCTACAACTAACTGAACCATTTACTAGCGAATTTCCATAGAAAAGATGGGCTATTGCAGTGACTCTTATGGTGATAGCGTAGGTCGGGAGTAGTAATGCAATGAGCGACGATCATGGTCACCAGAACACGCTTTGGGGTGTTCGTGCTCTAACGGCCGCATATTACGTTAGATTTTTTTTCAAATTTGTTACACCATTCGTTTTCTAATTTTCTCGTACGAGTTCGTCATCAAATCCAACAACCGGAAGCACGTTTTTACCGGAAGTATTTTTGTTGAGATTTTTTTGGGGGTGTGTCTAAAATCCATACTAATATTATAAAGAGGTAATATTTGTTTGTTTATTTTTTTGTTTGTTTGTATCTAGGGGGTAATCTCTGGAACTACTGAACCGATTGAAAAAATACTTTTACTAATAAAAAGCTTCAATATCCCTGAGTAACATAGACTGTAATTCATTTTGATAAAAACATTTTCTATTTCAATATTTGTAAATTTAGTCGGAAAAATCTTAAGTTAGGCCTAGACTGATGAACCAGCACATGTATTTACATTTATTACCACAGCAACCAATTGAATAAAATGACAGACAAAACAGCTGTTTGCACCAATATTTCCATTGACAGCTAATTTCAAACTTTGAAACAAGTATTTGTATTTCTAACTTTTAGGTTAGGGTTTTTATTAAAATGTAGAAAGCCTTGCTGGTTCTTTTAACCTTTATTATGACTGCTGTTATAAAATATACAAAATAATTTGATTTGAACATTTAACATTATTTACCATCTTAGCTTTGGGTTTATTTTAAATCCTACACCTTTATTATAAAGAAAACATAACATGATTATGTGTATAGAAGGTTCCAACGGGGATGGAGTGCGGAGCACGCAGTGGTTTCCCCTAGAAAAAAATAAAATAGGAGATTATTCTATACATTTTGTTTTTTACATGACCTTTTAGCTAGTCTGGTTCCCCTAAAATCGATCAAAACGTAAAATACCATAAAGTACCATGTTCAAATCCATGAGGGGGATTTTACTAGGGGGCAGCGTCTGATCCTAGGCCGATGGCCGGGCGGCAAACTCACGAAGCGAGTCGGTATTCCACGACCAAAGCGATACGGTTCGTAATCCGAAACCACAAGGTATAAACCCGAGGTACAAACCTGCAAGCGCTGTCCGTAATCCCAGTCCGCAACTTCGAGGTGTAAACCCTCAAAGCGAGTTTTTCCTCTGCGAGCGGAACGAAGCAGCACCTGAGTCGAGGCTGGAGGCTGAGATAAAAACAAATTCTACTAAAATGTTCAGCACCTTCGTGAGCAGACCGATTTCCTAAAGAGTTGGTAATCCTAAACATGTAAATTTAATTTTGGAAATTCGCGCAACTCAGGTCAGCGGTTCAGCTGCGCTATCGAATTATTTAATCAATAACAATGTAAGAATTTAGTTAATTTTATAGGAATTTATTGTCATTTTCGAAATTGACCAATCAGTCTGTGTGATGTTAAATCGCAAGTCAAGCCGATAGCGAACAACATTTAGTCTCAGGTGTTCCTTGCGTTAAATTATTTAATCCACGATTTATCT
>JAGFPH010000219.1:437369-453570 GCA_018207615.1 Philaenus spumarius | reverse complement strand
TCAAACAACCGTTCTTGTTAGAGCGACAACCTAATCATAATGAAAAGTATGCAACTACATATGATGTTAAATCATCATCATCATCACCTAATGATATCTCGAACGGTGGAAAAAGACAGGTTGCTTTAGAACTTCATAAACCTGTCCGTAAGAGATTCGATAAAAGACAAATTGTTACTTTGGGAATCGATGATTTATGGGCTGCAGATCTGATATTGATGCGGGAGTATGTCAATGTTAATGATGGGTACAATTATATACTGAAAAGTTACATTTTCAAAGTTTGTGTGGAGCGAACCTTTAAAAAAGAAAAGTGGAGTAGAGGTGGCAAATGCTTTCGAAAAAATTATTAAACGAGCTGTAAAGGGGTCTCATAGCGCGCCTAATTTGTTGCACATGGATAAAGGATTAGAATTCAAGGATAAAGATTTTCAAAAGATTTTAAACTTTTATAATATTAAAATGTATCACACTGAAAACGCAGAGAAGTCCGCTATAGTAGAAAGATTCAACAGAACGCTAAACGGTAAAATGCGTTTAATTTTTGAAATGAAAGTGACGTACAGATGGATCGATAGCTTAAAATTAATGATCGATGAATATAATAACAGTAAACACAGAACAATCGCTATGAAACCTGTAGATG
Organism: Philaenus spumarius; assembly: GCA_018207615.1. Lineage (NCBI taxonomy): Eukaryota > Metazoa > Arthropoda > Insecta > Hemiptera > Aphrophoridae > Philaenus > Philaenus spumarius. The sequence goes on along the minus strand of JAGFPH010000219.1, from coordinate 452,924 downwards.
TGAAAAAGATTGACGAGAAGAATATTCTTGAACGAATTTACAGAGGTCATCAACTAAATATAAGTCCGGATTTTCAAATTGGTGACCGTGTTAGAATTTTTAAAGTTAAAAAGACCTTTGATAACAAGTATGCAAAAAACTGGACTCGTGAAATATTCGTTATAGATAAAATAATTTATTCCAATCCTTTGACTTACAAGATTAAAGATTTAAATGGGGAAGATATAACAGGATCATTTTACAAGCAGGAGTTATCTAGAACGGAATTTTAAATGCATGCAAATTAAAATAGAGATACTATGTAGGCTATTTATCGGTGATATATTATCATACGGTATCGGAACCTCCTTCAACATGAGATTTTACCTATTATATAAGAGGAAAATGAAAAAACAAATTATCGATGAAAAATATAAAATAACGGTATACGATACCGAGCAGACAAAGAAAATCAAGGGAAGATTCCAAATATCTTACGAGCTTTAATTATCGGTTCTAGTGGTTGTGGTAAAACAACTTTGATGTTGAATTTCATTTACAAGGATTGGTTGGATTTTAAATGCCTTTATGTTTTCAGTAAATCGATAGAACAGCCTATGTATCAAAACCTACAGAAACACTATCGTAATGTTGAGAAAAAATTAAAAACGGGGATCGCTCATTTCTTCAATAATTGTGAAGACTTGATTTCTGTAGATGATTGTAAAGAAAATTCGTTAGTAGTTTTCGATGATTGTTTGTTAGAGAAACAGAGTGAAATCAAAAATTACTTTACTCGAGGTCGGCATAAGAAAATCTCCTGCATATATTTATCACAGTGTTACAATCTATTAAATATGCAGGTTATAAGAAACAATGCTAATTTTGTATGCATTTTCAAACAGAATCAGCACTATACAAAAAATATTTATAACGATTTCGTGATGGGAGATATGAAGTTTGAGAAGTTTGTTGACTTGTGTTCTAAATGTTGGAGTAGGCAGAACGGTTTCATAACAATTGATCTGACTAAGAAAGTGCATAACGGTAAATATAAAAATCAGTTTGAAGACTTACATATTTAATCAAGTGATCGATTCGGAGAACGATAGGTCGTTCAGGGGGTCGTTCGGAGAACGATAGACCGTTTATGAATCGTTTATCGATCGTTCAGGGGGTCGTTCGGAGAACGATAGACCGTTTATAGGTCGTTCAGGGGGTCGTTCGGAGAACGATAGACCGTTTATGGGTCTTTGATTGATCGTTCAGGGGGTCGTTCGGAGAACGACAGACCGTTTATGGGTCGTTGACTGATCGTTCAGTTGGTCGTTCGGAGAACGATAGACCGTTTATGGGTCGTTGATTGATCGTTCAGGGGGTCGTTCAGAGAACGATAGACCGTTTATGGGTCGTTCAGGGGGTCGTTCCTTTATCGCTTGTATTACCTAAACTTATTCTTTTTTGTTTATATATTATATAAGGATGACGAATAAAATGAAAGTGACTAGCACGAAGAATATTACTGTAGCGAAAGCTAAACACCTCGATAAAATAGAAAAAGAACTTATAGCGAAGTATAAAAGAGCGCAGTCCGTTCATAATGAATCTGAGGAAATGAAGCGTGAACTATTCAAACCGATTACTACTGCGTTAGAAAATTTACAGACTGAAATTACTTCCACAGATGTGGTACCTTTAAAATCAAAGCATCAAAACTTTAACGAATCCACCGATGAAGATTATGAAAATAATGAAGTATTTGATGGGAGTGAACAGAGCCTAGTACCTCCTACCCATCGTAGAGCAATTTCGCTCGATGAAAGTCAGACGGCTGGTAGTTCTGAAACTGCAAATAGTAGTTCGACTATTACGTTAGGACCGTTTGCTCAGTCATATTTACCAAGAGCTAAAGATCCTCAATTCGGTATTCGATTCGACCCTCTTTTAAAAACTTACATGATAGGAAATAAAGAAATAGAATTCGATTACAATGATATAATCTTAGATAGAAAGAAGTATAAAGGTACTCAAGGTTTATGGAGATTATTGGTTTACGCTGATGCACCTCCTCTCTCAGCATACGATTCTGAAGATTATTTGAATTATGTAAATATATTGTGGACGACCGATTCGATGTTTCAAGGAAACAACCGTTCCACTAAAAAACCTAAATCCAGCAAAGGAGATAAATGGAAGAATTTGGTAAAACGTATTTGGATTTATAAATCGAATAAGAAAGGAAGTGGTCTGTTGGAGTATAACGAAAAGGATGTTGAATTCAAGTACATCACAAATTTAAATGAAATTTTGAGCAGACTAATCTTTATTCACGCGCAAGAACAAGCAGGAAACAATAATTTCCATAACGAGAAAATAGGGTTAGTAGAGTTCTTCCATAAGGAATTGGAAAAAATAATAGATACTCCCAAAGGAACCAAGTACCTTATACGATTCGTATCAACACTACCTCCAAAAATGATAAAAGGTGATCATATTGGTTCAGGATTATTTAATACAATATTAAAGAAGATCCCTTTTGAAATGCACGCACCTGGGTACCATTACTTAGGACCTGGAACACATCTGGAAGAACGACTAGCTAGTAATGATAAAGGAATAAATCAATTAGATGAAGCTGCAAAACAGCATGATATTTGGTATAGAGACCATTATAAAACAAAAGATCGGCATATCGGTGATAAAGTATTACAGGATAAAGCTTGGGAACGGTTCAAATCTTCAGACGCTGATTTAAATGAAAGAGTGTGGAGTGGTATAACAGCTACAGCGATGAAAGTAAAAAGAACATTCGGTATGGGTATCAAACCAAAAGTAAAATTTCAATAACGATACTGTTTGAAGATAGAAAAGTCAACTTCGAATCTCAGCATATTAAATGTATATAATAAGGTGGGATAAAACGAAAAATGACTCAAACTATCTGTGTTAATTTAACTGAGGGTCAAAGATGTAAATTACGTTCTGCGTTTAAACGAAAATTAGGTGCTAGTATTCGACTATCAGCTGCAGGAGTTAAAGGAGGTAAAGATAAAATTGTTGTAACAGACCGACAATTTACCAATGTACAGAATAGTTTACGAAAAGGAGCTGGTTGTACTTTAACATTACCATACAAGCAACTCAACGACAACAAAAAAGGTGGGTTCCTTATTTTGGTGTTTGCAGGTATAGGTGCATTGGCAGCTTTGATGGGTGGAGGTGCGAGTATTGCAAACTCGGTTATTGATTACAAAGATCGTAAGAAACAATTACAAGAACAGATCCGGCACAATAAAGCTATGGAAAGCCGTTCAGGGAAGGGTTTAATGGTTAAGAAAAACAGTAAAATAAATAAAAATAATAAAATAAATAAAATCGATAAAAAAAAAATAATAAAGTAATCGAGCCTCTAACAAACGTTGACATCTTGTATTACGCAGAAAACAAACTAAAAATTCCTAATTTTAGAGGAGTGTTTATGCGGGATGAGTTGCCCAATATTCCTAAAATAATTGAATGCGGTGTTATCAATTTAGAAGATTATAAATCTGAAGGTTCACATTGGACAGCATACTATAAAGATAAAACTAAAAAGTACTATTTCGATTCTTACGGTGATGCCAATCCTCCAAAAGAACTTGTGAAATATCTAGGTAAGAACAATTTGTTTTACAACAGCGAAAGAATACAACAGTACGAAGATCCCCCAATATGTGGACATTTATGTATCACTGTCTTATACTTTCTATCTCGAGGGATTCCGTACCAAATAATTATAGACAAATTGAATGAAAATAAGTATTTATATAGAACGATTATAGAGTAAAAGTTTTAACCAGAAACATTAGTGAAATGTATGTCCCTTTTTTTTCTATGTATATAATAAGAGGAGTGAAATGGAACAAGTATTTGCTAAGCACGTTAACGATATCACCAGATGTGAATATAAATCTTATTATCCTACGAGCACGTTAAACTTCAATTCACCGAATAAGAAAACAGAGTTTATGATCGACTATGGAGATTCGTTTTCGATGAAAAAATATCAGTTCTACATAAAAGGTAAATATTTAAAATCTGATGGAACAGCATATCCTGAGAAGACCAGTGTTAAATTAATCGACAATTTCGTACCGTACTTATTCTCAAAGATCGAAGTTAAAAAGCATAACCATTTAATAGATGAAGTCGAACATCCCGGTATAACGAGTTCTATTAAAGCCATAGTATCATATAAAAGTTCTGATAGAAACGCGTTAACTAATTGTGGCTGCATTTCCCGATATGTAAGAGACATTAACAAATTCTATGTACTAGGTGATCTCGCACACTTGGGGTTAGGGTTCTTCGAAGATGTCAACACTCCTATTTACAAAGGAGGGTTCACGATAACGTTTATACGTTCTGACGATAGTGAGGCCTTTCACCGTTGGATTCCTTCTACTACGGGTGCAACGTTACCTGAGGAAGGGCAAGTTGTAATAACCGAGTTCATAATAAGAGTTCCTTTGATAGAATTTAAAACCACATCGAAGATCATGCTGATTAAACAACTAACAGATTTAAAAACGGTTAGATTTGAATTCATGAAATGGCAATGTATTCAAAAACTTTTAGGTAAAGACTTAACTACATTGCAATACGATATAACTAACATATACAGGAACGTTAATAATCCTACGTTTATTCTGATAGGTTTTCAGAAGAAATCGGATGCTCAGATTGAAGATTGTTCGGTCTTCACTAACGCTAACGTAAAGAACATTAAGATAAAAATTAACGATGAAACCTATCCTGATGAGATGATGAATTTAAATACATTAAGCGGAAATTATGCGGTTGCTTATGAGATGTATAAAGATTTCAAACGCGTGTACGCCGAAGATCAAGATATGTTACACGATCCGGTTAATTTCATGACTAAATATTGCGTTTACGTAATCGATACTTCAAAACAACCCGAAAACATTTCAGGATCTAGAAACAATATAATACTTCAAGTAGACTTTGCAGCTGCTACTACCGTTGAACTGAAAGCAAATGTGGTTATAGTCTCCCATGCTAAACTAAACTACGATATCATTAACAACACGATCAGGGAGGTTTAAATTTTAGAAGATGCAGTAGCGAACATTAAAATCTATATAAAAACATACCAAAAAACATAAAAACCAGCAAAAAAAATAATTAATTTATATTTTACTAATAGAAAATTTGTTTCTTTTTAACATTTTTTAACTCTCCCCATTACTTTGAGGTGTAGAGTTCTACTCGAATGTAATTTTTATTCTCATCATACTGGACTTCGAAGTAAAGTTCAGGAGCTTCGTTCAATCCCTTTAAGTTATCAGAATCGATTTTAGAATATCTAGCAGGCAGAAAACATTGAAAATCTTCGCTTTCGATCACAAGCCGTTCTCCGTATTTACACTTTACCTTTCTTAGCTCTTTAACTTTATATTTTAAATTCTGCTCGAGATCAGTTAGTTTTAGCGTCTTCTTATAATTATTGAACCGTTGATCTATACTATTAAAGTCAATTACGTAAAAGTTTTTAATTCCGTTTGTTTGTTCCATGATTTACGAGATGGCTCTCCCTTATTACTCTATACCTATTCCGAGTGTTTTTTATTATTTTTTTTTATTACGATATTGAATCTTCAGATTCGTAGTAGTAGTCATACTCTGAGTACCCTCCATCCCACTTCCATTGCAACTGATGGTTTTCTTTACTTAGTGATTCAGTCTCGTATTTAGTCTCTGATTCAGTCTCGTTTCAGTCTCTGATTCAGTCTCGTATTCAGTCTCTGTTGGTTTATTTATAATTTTTTCGGTGTTTGCTTCACCGAATATCACCATCCCTTTTTTCACAAATGGAGGAAAATAGTAGGGCGAACATTTATTTATAATTTTTTCGCTGTTTGCTTCATCGAATATCCCCATCGCGTTTTCTACAAATGAACGAAATTGTAGGGCGAACAAGGGGGAGCACTATAACTCGAAGTGTCGGAGTCGGTTTCCGTATCCGCATTAATTGTCTCACTATTCCGAGAACTTTTGTCAAATCCGTTGGACGACGCCGACGTTGAAAGATCGTCGTTATCGATATACGCTGCCGAGATGTTTGCCTCCTCATCGACACGGTCACCATCCCTAACAACGTTGTTTGTTTGGTTAATCACACTTGACGCTGACATGTTTTACGAGATGTCGTCTCCTTACTATATACCTTTTTATAGGAAGACTTGAAAGTACGAAGGAAGATCTAAAAGTACGAAAGGAAGATCTAAAAGTACGAGCGGGGTGACCTTGGAGTGCGCTAGAACAAAATTGCTGGCGCACGGGAGATCGCAGATCAAATTCCTCGGCACTTGTTAGCACAAAGTCCGCCAACCCGGCACCAAATCTCCCGTGCGCCAGAACCGGCATTTCCCTAACTACTGTTCTCATTTCGAGCACTTAGTCTGAGTGAAAATGAGGCGAGCGCTGAAGGTTTTACTCATTGTAACATATAATAAAATTATAAATAAAACTTTAAATAGGAGTTTTTGGGAAAATTATAACTTTGATTGGCCATTATGTCGGATAGAGTCAACATACAGACCTTCGGTTTGTGCCAATCTTCTTCTTTTATCAAGACTTTTAAAATGATGTGTCACTCAATAGGGGATTCTCATTTCAAATTTTCGACTTACCCCCAACATTTTGGGGGAGGGTTTGGAATTTACGATACATAAAAAAATGGAATTTTTTGGTTATGCTAAAAATCCCCGAAGCAAATCTGTTTATTTCCAATAATACAAAAAATAATAGGGGGCAGTGGAACTTTTAAATGTTTAGTGACACCTAAAAACGTGTTCCTAGGACTATGATCTGTGCTCATTGACTACTCCCGACCTTGAGTCTCGCCATAAGAGTAACTGCAATAAATATTTCCTACGGATATTCGCTAGTGAAATGAATGTTCTACGAAAAAGTAACACACTGAAGCTATAAGGAACACCATTTCTCTTGCATTCAACCAGCCATATGAAAATGTTTTAGCATTATGACGCAAACCTTCTTAGAGTATTTTTCTCCCTCAATGTTGGCAATCGTGTTTAATTGGTTTACGACATCTCGAAAGAAAACACAATTTGTAAGTACGTGCTTCCTGCATCGCGTGAGGACTTAATTAAAAACAAAGATAACAGCTGGAACTCGTGGTGGCCACGAGTGGTTGGATCTTCTAAATAGTTTAGAGTGCTTTCTAATTGCATCAGTCTTCACACTAACAGCATAAAATGTCGGTTTACTTCGATTACTTGTGAATACTGAAGTGTTATTTGCCATTAGTACTTAATGATACTTTACGAATATTTCATAACTTAGTAAACAAAAACCAGACCAATGCGTTTCTGACAAGCACCAATGCAGGTTTGTTAACTGTTTCAGTATTTACAAAGTTAAAACCGTGCCCTTATAAGCAGAGATATGGGCACACTACATTGTAGCTCACTTGGTTTCCCCATAATCGATCAAAACGTCATAAAAGTATCAGTTCAAAATTCACGTGGAGGATTTTACCCAGGGTCCAAGACCGACGGCCGAGTTAGACGTTGCGAGCGAAGCGAAGCAGCCCGTAACCCGAGACCGCAATGTTGAGGTGGAGTGGAACGAAGCAAGTGGCAGCTATTCAGCGCCTTCGTGAGTAGATCAATGTCTCAATTAGTCGGTTGAGACTACAAAACATATAAACTTAATTTTGGAAAATCGCTCAACTTACGTCAGCGGGTAGAATTATTTAATTGTACACCAGGAAGTATTAAAACATGTGCAAATGAGACGATTATTCTCAAATTTGTTACGTTATATTTATTTCATTTGAACAAAAATGCAAATTTTTATTTTAATGCGATATCTTAACCGTTAAGTTTTAAGTCTTTATATTAGCAAGATCACTTACCATAAAAATTTACGAAACTTGCCTATTTGTACATATTGACGTTATTCTAGTGCTGCATTCTTGCAAGTATGAATGCTAATAATGAGTGTCTTTGTTTTGGTGTAGATCTACAATGAAAATATAAAGACTGTTCGCTTTTGCAAGATGCTTTTAGTAGATTTGTGCTGCATGTATGTATATAATATAAATATAAGTTACCAGGAGCCTCCACACCTTGCTTGCTTCGCTCACCAACTCCGTGAGGGAGGAAAGACAAACTACAAAGATTTTATTGAATATACGAGAGCGTACCCAAAAGTAACCGGAATTGCGCTGCCGTGGGCGGGGCTTGTGTAGTACGCATTTCTGCCGCTAGGTATGTATAGTGCAGCTCGTCGCCAGACCGGTGTCTTCGACCCGGCTTGTTTTGTTCGTCTGTAGAGATAGTTTTCACTGGTGCTGTTTTGTCCTCTTTTCGTTTTTAATGATGGTGAGTTTAAGTAAACAACGTGGGGCTGGAAAATTTAGCTTCCTGCTTTCATACCATTTTTCTTACGTGGAAATAAGAAAAATCACACGCAACCAGGTCAGGTGAGTAAGGTGCGTGGGGCAGCGGAACCATGCTATTTTTTGCCAAAATCGGGCGAACAGAAATGGCTGTGTGTGCAGGTGCTTTATCGTGGTGAAAAACCCAGTCCCCTCTCTGCCACAAATAGGGTCTTTTTTGTCTTTTTGTTTAAAAGCTTAACGTTCTGACCTGGTGGAACAAAGTCTGAATGAACTACCCCTCCCTTCACATAAAAAACAAAAAACAAATGATCATTGTCTTGATTTTTCATTTTTTGGACGAGGTGACGATGACGTCTTCCATTCACTTGACTGTTTCTTTGTTTCGGGATCGTAACCATAGCACCAACATTCATTACCAGTAAGGACCTTCGACAGAAAATCTGGACCAGGTTGTTCTTTCAAAGCACGATATGTTTCAACTTGAAGTTTTTTTTATTGTCAGTCAGAACCCGAGACACACACTTGACAGCGACACTTTTCATTTCCAATTCTTCGGTTAAAATTCGGCGAACTAAACTCCAAAAGACACCACTAATCTCTGACAATTGAACAATGTTCAGTCGACGGTCTGCGAGCACAAGTTCTCGAATTTTCTCAACATTTGCATCTGTTCGGGCAGTTGATGGACTTCCAGAACGAGGTTTGCCCTCAATCGACATTTTTAAACCGAGCAAACCACTCGTACACTGAGTTTTTGCAACATCATCTTTGTAAGCTGCTTTCAAAATTAAAACAGTGTCAGCGGCGTTTTTACCGAGCAGGATGCAACATTTCACAGCCGCACGTTATTCACTTAAACTCGTCATCATAAAAAACTAAAAGACAACTAAACAGCATCATTGGAAATTGTGACTACAGACCGGTCTCACTGAACTGGCGACGAACTGTACTATACATGCCTAGCGGCAGGAATGCGTACTACACAAGCCCCGCCCACAAGTACAATAGCGGTTACTTTTGGGTACCCCTCGTATATAATACTAGCTGGAACGACCCAGCTTTGCACGGATAGACAAATCAAAGTTAAATGTATATTAACAAAAAATATATTTTATCAATAAATATATTACACTATGTATTTCTTTTGGGGATTTTTAGTAACTTTGACCCCCCCCAAACCTCCCCTAAAATTTAGATTTTTTTAAAACCCTTTCTTAGGGTGACCGCATAGTGGAGCGGCGATACAAGCGACGATACAAGGGAAGAGAAGAGCGACGAATACGAACACACGCACTTCAATGTAACATCGCATAGTGGGGGGAAGAGCAGCGCGACAAAGAGCGCTACAATAAGCGATAAGAGCGAAGGGATCAAACATGCTTGTTTTTGTCGCTATTATCGCTGGTGGTTTGCTTGAGTTAAAATGGATGTAGAACTGTTTATAAGTAAAGTGTTCATCAAAAAGCCATTGTGGGACCAAAAGGACCGTCAACACCATAATAGATTTGTGTTGAATAACACTGTTGCAAAGTTGCTATCCAACTATGTTGCATAGTGGAAAGCACTGCAAGATGCGTACAGAAGGGAATTTTAAAAAAATCCACAAAAGCGGTCTGGAGACGGAGGGTCTCAATTTTTCTCATTATGGCCACAATTTGGAAGCCTTTCTTTTTTGAAAGACTAATTTACTGCACGACATAGCAGTGGAAATCTCTCAGGCTCACAAATAACTGATTCTGAAATTGATTGCGAAAATAATATAACCAACCTAGATATGATTGAGCCAAATGAACAATGCAAAGAACCTGTCGTTGATTCTCCATTTGACGAAGCAGTAGAACTTGAACCCAGTACTGCTTCACTAACACCAAAAAACAAGAAAAGAAAGCGAGAAAACCAAGATCCCATTGGTGCTGCATTGATCAGCCTTGAAGAAACTAAAATCAAACTACTCAAAAACCAAAGCATGGCGCAAGATGAGGATCAAAGTTTTTTGAATAGCCTCCTTCCCCATATTAGATCACTTCCTGTTCGGGATAAACTATTACTAAGAATGAAAATGCAAGAACTTGTATATAATTTTGTATGCAATGTCCATTCCCGGCAACAGCCACCAATGCCGACGGGGAATTCCGTTCCAGACGAGATCCAAGTTCAACAACAACACTCTCAATAGTGGGAATACTCTAATCCATCATCGACAGGATCCTACTTTAGTAATTATTTTGATTCAAATTTCCAAGAACAAAATAAGTTTCAGTAAACCTACATAGTATCATAACAGAATTGTCAATAAAGTATGTAATTTTTCAATAAATTTTGAGGTTTTTTAACAAAAGTTGAAATTTTATTTTCCCCTGAATTAATAAGAGTTTTCTGGAAATAAAACTCTAGTTATAACTCGTAGTTAAATCTTTGAATCAATCAAAAAAGGGTCGCTGCCTTTTGAAATCGATTTCGGGATCAATCAGTTAACTTGCTGCAATTAATTATTAAATATCGTATGGTAAATTAACTAATTTAATTAATGAAAGTTTGATTGAGGTTTAAAAGGGGTTTTTGCAATGAGATTAATAATTTTTTTTTTCTAAAAAAATAAAGGTAAACTCAAAATACGAAACGTATTACATTAAAAGTTTAAATATGAAGTAATAAATAAAAATAAATATACAATAAAAAGATTAACTTTAAAAATTGTGAAAAAAGAGAATATAAATAATATTTAACTTAACTCAATGTAACTGTCAGTCTTTCATCTGGGCTGATGGGATTGTGATTGAAATTTGTCCACGTCTTCAGTAGTCTAGGTTTAATTTTGGCTAGGATGTAATCAAATGTACTAATATTCATTCTAAAATAAGAATGGAATTTTTCCGGATGCTGGCGCAGTTGAGGGTATAAATGATGAAACTCTCCATAAACATTCCGGGTTCGGTTGATGGCATGAACATTAGTCTTCCTTGTACTTCTGTTGCGTTGCATAAGATACCATATTTTCAATGAAGAATTTTCCGTTAATAGGAAATTCATTGTGAGTGAGAGACAAACAAACAAAAAAAAAAAAAAAAAAACACGGGAACACTAGTGAACACGACAAAAGATACCAGGAAAATGTAAAGTAGTTGTCACTCTTATCTCCGCGCCACTATGCGGTGCATTCTCTTTCCTCGCAGCTCTCTTTGCTTTGTCGCACTTATCGCTGCTTGTATCTTCGCTCCACTATGCGGTTACCCTTAGAGAGCACCTAGGGCCTTAGAGGAAGCCACAAAATAAATTGCTTTCTAATCCTTTTGGTGTTTCTTTTTAGAAACTTTGACCCCCCAAACCCCTCTAAAATTTCGAATTTTTTAAAACTCTTTCTTAGCGAGCACCTATGGCCCTAGGGGAAGCTACATACCCAAATTTCATTCCAATACGTTCGATGGTTTTAGAGAAATCGTGATTTCGTAACTTTGACCCCCTAAAATTTCGAATTTTTTGAAACCCTTCCTTGGCGAGCATCTATGGCCCTAGAGGAAGCTACATACCACATTTTATTCCAATCCGTTCGGTAGGTTTTGAGAAATCGTGATTTAGTAACTTTGACTCCCCCAAAACCCCCCTAAAATTTCGAATTTTCGGAAACCCTTTCTTAGTGCGCGTCTAGAGCCTATAAAGAGTATTAGTGCCAAATTACATGTTTGAAGGTCTCGTGGTTTTGGAGAAACTGTGATGAATCAATGAGTCAATGAGTCAATGGTATTTGACTTTTATAAGTATAGATAAATAAAAGTTAATAGGAGGCTCTACCCCTTGCTTGCTTCGCTAACCAACCCCATGGGGAAAAAACAAACTACACAGATTTTATTGTATACTAGGGGAGACCCCTGCGTGCTCCGCACGCCAACCCCTGATAGAATCTTCTAAAAACATACGTTATGTTTTATTTATAATAAAGGTGTAGGATTAATAATAATCCCAAAGATAAGATAGTAAATAATGTTAAATGTTCGAATCAAATTATTTCGTATATTATCTATCTATATAAAAGCGAAATGGCACTGATTCATTCATCAGCAGAACTAAAAATCTACTCAACCAAATGAGTTCAAATTTGGCATGCATGTTCAGTTGGACCTTTAGACGCGCACTAAGAACGGATTTTGAAAACACCCCCAAGATACGCCCAATATTCGCTTTTTTCTAGCGATTTTTTGCGTTTTCTCAGCTTTTTCGAGAACTAATTGGCAGAAAATGTTGAAATTTGGTACTTAGGTTCGTTTAAGGCCTAAAAGTAGTCTGTTAAAAAATGTTTGAGATTCTCCCAAAATTACGCCAGAAATAAACGTTTTTGCATTTTTCAATGCGTTTTTGATCATCCTCAAATTACGCCCGAACGGATTGGAATGACATTTGGTATGTAGCTTCCTCTAGGGCCTTAGGCGCTCTCTAAGAAAGGGTATGAAAAATTTCGAAATTTTAGGAGGGGTTTGGGGGGATCAAAGTTACTAAAATCATAATTTCAGATCTTTTATTATTATGACAATAGTGCTTTTATTATTTAAGATCTATATATATATAAAAGCCAAATACCACTCACTAACTGAACACTTCAAAAGATTACAATTACGTTAAAAAGACTGAAAATACTAACCACCACGGGCAACGCCGTACGTGTCAGCTAGTTTATAATAAAGGTTAAAAGAACCAGCAAGGCTCAGATCTACATTTTAATAAAACCCTAACCTAAAAGTTAGAAATATAAATAATTGCTTCAAAGTTTGAAATCAGCAGTTAATGGAAATATTAGAGCAAACAGCTGTTGTATCTGTTATTTTATTCAATTTGTTGCTATGGTAATAAATGTAAACACATGTGTTGGTTTATAATTCTAGGCCTAACCTAAGAAATTTTTCCAACTAAATTTACAAATATTGAAATAAAAAACGGTTTTTATCGAAATGAATTATAGCCTATGTTACTCAGGGATAGTCTAGTTTTTTATTAGTAAAACTATTTTTTACATTCGGTTCAGCAGTGCCAGAGATTACCCCCTACATACAAACAAACAAACAAACGTTACCTCTTTATAATATTAGTATAGATATTCTGATATTTTCATGGAAACCACGATCAAATATTACAGAGACACTTGGATTTGGCTAGAGCTATAGCAGTAGTGATGACCTATACATAATGCAAAACAGAGATCTAAATAGACTCGCACCATCTGTCTGACTCTGTCGAAACATATTGGAAATTTAAGACAAATTGAATAAAACAAACTTTGATTCGATTTATCTCCGTATCGAGTCTATTATCTAGAGGTAAACGTTTTATACGTTACCACAAGTTACTCATCAAGAAACGGTGCAACAAGCTTCTGCTAAATGGATTACACAAGAAACGAGCGTGACCGTAAATCCCACAGATCCTGGCGGTGTCTGGACTTAATAGATTGCGTCAAGTCCTGCTGACCTGGTGGTTACTTAGGGGAATTGGTTTACTCCATTTAACCGTTCTGTGTTCGCCCACGTCGAGGATAAACAACACATCCCAATACGTGTGACTGACTGGTAAACAATTGAAATTTAGATTTAGAAAGGCTTGAACTACTTGGCCGTATTTATATACAGGGTGAATCAAGAAGAAACAGAGAAACTTCAGGAAGTGTTCTATTAGTGAAAATAAAGAGAAAAGTTCATATGAATATAGGTTCGTTTTCCAGTCATCCACCATTTGTTTGTTTTATAAAATACTAATATCTTCGGATGTAGGAAATATATTGAACGCAAATTCTGGACACATATTTAGTATGACATCTTTTACTGATGAACATAAAACCAAAACGTTTTTTCATCTACATTTAAAATGGCGACCGTTTAAAATGTTTAATGTACAATATCTCGAAAACATCTAACTTTACAAACAAATTTGAAGTAACAAAAGATTTTCCTTTTTTAATGTCAAACATCACGGGGTTTTTTATTATTTCTTTAACTTAACCGAGTTATTGGCTAAAAACAAAAAAAAAACAGAATGTATCTTGGTAGTTGTCGATAGTGTCCAAAATGTTTAGTTACATTTTGGTTAATGTAGTTTGGGAAATCATCACATGTCTTTCTGTATATTCTTGTTTTTATTTTTTTTAATTTTTCGTCCCTTAAGATTTGGTTAGGAGGTTTCAGTTTCGACTCGAGTTTGTTGCCAGTCCTAAATGAGACCTCGATGGTATTTTCCATTTCGTTCTTTAGCGTGAAATTGCCGAATTCACACGATATGGTAATTTGTTTTTTGTTCATTCATTAACTTTGGAGACTCGTTCTTGCACATTAAGCACAACTTTTCAATAAATTGTTTTGTTATTGTTTTTTGTGAATTCTTTTTGTGGTTCGGGGTTTCATTCAATCATTGTGGACTTGTTATTGTGTCTTTTTATAATATTGTCAACGATCGAGGTTAACCGTTAGCGACCGTTGCAAAGAATTATAATAATCGCAAAGATAACCCAATAAACAAATTATACACGTATTTTAAATGATATCCCATACACCCCAAAAACAAAACAAAAGCCAAGAACTGAACATAAATCTGCAGTTTAGTAATTAAACCCAGTAATCAAATTCCACATGTACAGCCTGAAGATATCCTGCAAGCAAAAACCAATCCTCACCATTCAACTAACCTAAGTACTTTCTCTTGTTAACTCTGGAAAATTAAACCAGCCTATTCTATTTCTCTCAAATTTGGACACCTAGCCGCAGAGTGAAAACATTTTAAATTTCTTCTAGATTGCACAGCAATTGCAATTTGTAATTTTTTACGATGCGTGTTCGTTGCGGTTAGGTGTGTCTCGATCGAGGAAGGTAAATTTAGTTACAGTAACTTCCGCAGAATGCATTGCAATAGAAGCATTCATGTAAAATGTTTCATGTAAGTAGCGGAGCTTGGAAATGTTCATTGCACGGTTGCTTTTCCACCATAGACATATTATAGGCATGATTAGCGAATTTCCATAAGACAAATTGGCTATTGCAGTGGCTCTTATGGTAAGACCCAAGGTCGGGAGTAGCAAATGAGCACCGATCATGGTCCCCTGAACACGTTTTGGGGTGTCATTAAAAATCATATATATATATATATATATATATATATATATATAT
>JAGFPH010000219.1:421079-436921 GCA_018207615.1 Philaenus spumarius | reverse complement strand
AATATTATAAAGAGGTAATATTTGTGTGTTTTTTTGTATGTAGGAGGAAATCTCTGGAACTAATGAACCGATTGAAAAAATAATTTTACTAATAAAAAGCTACACTATCCTTGAGCAACATAGGCTATAATTCATTTTGATAAAAACATTTTTATTTCAATATTTGTAAACTTAGTTGGAAAAAATGTTAGGTTAGACATAGACTGATTAACCAACACATGTATTTTCGTTTACTACCGTATTAACCAAATGAATAAAATAACAGATAAAACAGCTGTTCGTTTTAATATTTCCATTAACAGC
The DNA here is from genome assembly GCA_018207615.1 of Philaenus spumarius. Lineage (NCBI taxonomy): Eukaryota > Metazoa > Arthropoda > Insecta > Hemiptera > Aphrophoridae > Philaenus > Philaenus spumarius. The sequence goes on along the minus strand of JAGFPH010000219.1, from coordinate 436,618 downwards.
TGATTTCAAACTCTTTAGCAATTATTTGTATTTCTAACGTTTTGGTTAGGTTTTTATTAAAGTGCATATCTGAGCCTTGCTGGTTTTTTTAACCTTTATTATAAATGCTGTTATAAAATCTACATAATAATTTGATTTGAACATTTAACATTATTTACCGTCTTAGACTTGGGGTTAATAGTCGCCTATCAAATGTACATCCGTGTGCTCCTTCAGTATGCAAGTGTGGAAGTAGTCTTAATCTCTTCGTTTGACCATGGAGAAACATAATTTTGATGGTGGCACTCTCAAAAATTGTGCGTTTGGGCGCTGCGGGCCAAAAACAAAATGGCCGCCATCAAAACCATGTTTTCCTATTTACATCAGTAACCGTTGAAGATACAAAAAATATTGTTGAACAAAAAATGTAGCCTGACAGATTGTGCATAGAAAAGGTCCTTACAACTTTCTTTGTATAACTAACCGTTTTCTCAAAAAAATTACTTTTGTAAAAAGAAATATTAAGAAATGAAAAAATCGAAGTTTTAGGGTTTTGCAAGCACATATTTAAAGTTTTTGAAATTTTTTACATGTTTACTGATTTATTACAATAATAACTGTATTAAACTTTAATAAATTAACAAATATACCATTTTTATAATTTGTTTTATGTAGGAAATGGAAAGAGGAAAGAGACATTTCTTGAAAAGCTCTAATTTGTAATAACAATACTGTTGAAGAAATACAATGTTACAGGATTACATAATATGTTAAAATTTCAAATACAATCAATATCACTGTCAATGCCAATTTAATTTAAACCTAGATCTTCATCATTGTCTTCCTCGCATTCTCCCGTATTGTCGCAATGGTCAGGATCACCTTCGCACTTGTACATTTCAGTACACCGGAGTCCATTTGACTGACACGCACATGGAGGACAGCAACGTCTTTTTGAGCATGAGCAGCGGCAAAGCTCCAAGATAAGCTTTGGTCCTCAGGGGTTGGTACAAGCAACAGGCTCGTATGCACTACCTATTTTTTGCCATAAAAAATCTGAGGGTGACGGGTTATTATTAGGATGCTGAATTAGGTCCTGATTCCACTCAAAACACTGAAGGTAAGCCCGTAGCAATGCTGGATTTAGTGCTGATTTTGTTGGAGGAAGGTTCTCATCTTGATGTTGTTTTTTAGTAAACAAGAACCATCGCACTTCTCCTATGTCTGTCAATGATGTTTTGGGGATGTACAGCTGACAAATGAGTGCTTCCAAGTTAGCCCTCACATCTTCAGTGAGTAACAGTGTTGTCCCCAATTTAGCCAAAGCTTCTATCATCGTATCACTTGCTGAATTAAAAGCTTTCCGCCACTTTATTTTTCCTTTGACAGCAAATGACCCTGTTACATCAGCTCCTGAAAGTGCATGTAGTCCAGGGAGTGCAGAGGCTTTCAGAGGTCCAAGTGCTCTGTAAATTGACCCTATCTGAACAAACCTTTTCATACCATGTCCAAGATAGAAAGCAAAATCTTTAGAAAGTTGTGGATATCGCCTTAGTGCTAGAATAAGGACGTCAGTATCAGGGGAGAACACGTGAGTAGTTTTAATTCCTTTCTGTGCTAAATAAGCTGCATGTAGTATAATCTTTGTGTCGGCCTCCTCTTGCGTGCTTGAATGACAGGATACATCATCCCCATGTGATGACGCTGCCTTGTCCCTCCAACTGAGTACGAACTTCTTCTTGTTGGTCTCACCGAATTTAAGTATTTGATTGGAAAGGAACTCGGTTAATTCGTCTTTCGTCTTATCATGGGCCAATAGTTTGTGCATTGGTATGCTTTCAATTTTTGTTTCTGGCCTGACTTTGTATTGGATTAGATCAGAGCCTTTTTGCCGTATGTCTCGCATTGCTTTCTTCAATGAGTTTTCTTTGTACGAGTCAAAAACTATATATGTACCTCACTATAGTTATTGATTTTTTGCCCGATCCATTGGCTGAATTTCACACCGAGGACACTACATGTCTTCACTGTTGTAGGTTTGTGGTAGGTATGAAGAAGTGCCATGCCATCTACTATTACAGCATTTCCATGTAGCTCGTCATTATGTACTGGAACATCATGAGCTGTAGAAGTATTATCATCTTCGTTTCCTTCAGCAGGTTTCTCTTGGATTGATTCTAGAGCATCAGTAAGTTTCTACTTAGCCAGACAATGGTGCATACTCCCGTCAATTGCAAACAACGACTTTGGTAGTGCTGAAAACTCGTAGTTGCTTAAATTGTGCCTCAAATCTATGTCAGGTCTGCTTCTGGAAGCTATCTACAATCTTGAAATGAGAGATAAGTCTGTCTTGATGGCAACGGTTTTGTCTTTGATGGTAATTTTAATCTTCTTAGCTACTGATTTACACGTTTTTGTGACATTCTTTTTCATGGGAGCCCAGAACGGAATTGTGTTTGAACGAATTCGTTGATCTAAGAAAATATTATGGAGATCTTTACCAACTTCGGCAACACTGGCTAAAGACACTTACTTCTTGAGGAAAGATTCTCTGAGTGAGGATATGAATGAGGTCATCAATTTTATATTGGAAGGGATTTGTTGAGTTTTGAAATGCTTCCATTAGTGTAAGCACATTATTGCCCTGTCGCTGTTGGAGTTTTACTGACACTTCGTGATGTTGACTTCTTTCTGTACTTTTTTATCCAATCATTTTCTCAGTTTCACATGCAATTCTAGTTAGTTCCGAATTAGCAAGGAAGAATCGATTTCGAGCATTCTCATTGAGTGTTATACCCACAAGTCCTCCATGTACCTTTAGTTTTCGATTTTGGTGTTCCAGAGCCTCATCCGCACCTAGAGAACAAAATGGTACTTTACTTCTGTTCACTACCCAATTACCTGCCATAAACTGTTTCCAGATTTCTGGATCTGTTGATTCCAAACTTTCCATCTCTAAAAGATATAAGGTGATCATTCTAGCATAGTTAAGTCTATTAAAAAATGTAAAGAAGTATTTAACAAACTCGTGGAGGGATGCTAAATACCCACATTCAACCCACAATTCAGGTATACCTGAACCTTCAATGAGCTTTCCTATTGTCCGGAGCTGAGCAATTATGATATGTAGCTCACCAGGCTTCAGAAGCCATCCCTCCTTATATTCATTTACAGCCATTTCCAGTTGTTTTATTGGTTTGTAAAGAGCCATGTCAACTGTGACAACTACCTTTTTCTTAGTGGCTTCTACATCGGGACTTGTATCGTGGACTGAACTATTTAGTTTCTCCAGTTGTTTAATCACAGTAAGCTGCACTGATTGATTAGTTGGTGACTCTGGGAACATAGGTAGCATGGTAACTCTTGACACAGGCTTCTGCTGATCTATCAAGAGGCTGTTATAGCCAGCCCAAGTTGGAGTATGTGTAGTAGGCTTCTCGTTCATTGTCATTATGTAGTGTCTGAAGAAAAACCAGACAGCATCAGTGAGTTTGGTCTCTAGGATAATGTTAAGGTTGTCATTTTCAGTAATAGAAAGTACAGGAAGGGGACAGCAGGTTTTCCAATTTGGTGGGTTTGTACACGCTATTATGTTTGATAGAGCAGTGTCAAAGGATTGTAATCGACACTCATTTGGTGAAACTAATGATAATGGTACAAATATATCAGAATCTTCCATAGCCTAATACACAGTTATGAAGTTCCATGAAGTGTTCTCCTACCATCTGCAGTATCTTCAGAAATTTGTTACATATTTGGTCCAACATTGTCGATGGTTCATACGGTAACATCAATTGCATGGGCATCATTAATATTAATTGCTTCATTCAACCTTACTCTCAGTTTGTTATTATTTGCAAGTTCAATACTCTTACTTAAGTTTTGGCCACCTTTGTCGGTTGAAACTCTCCTTAGCTTTTCTTTTCTGTTTGCTAGCTTATCACAAAAAATCACTTGTCCTTTTCGTAAGTAACGGTTTGTGACCTAGTGTACCTAGTAGGCTCGGAGGAAAGTACGTGTGATTGAGAAGCTTGAGTGCACTCTGTGGATACCTCTTGTTCTTTAGGCGTTGACTGCAAACATTCATACTTTTATTGAAGCCTATCAATTACTTTTTTGTGGGTTACATTTTGATAACATGATCTATGCCACGTTAAATTGGTTTGTTTCATTGTATCTATGCTAAAATCACTTCCGAAGCTCTTCAATATTTTTTCGCTGTTCTCTTCACCATATTTTGCAAGTTTTTTTAAACACGCAAAAATTTTCTCATAAGCATCATTTGAAGGTTTTGAAACCCATTGTTTAGAAGACTGGGCACCACAAATGAAACAACATTGCTTGTAGTCTGCCTTTCTTTTGTTCGGTAAATGAGCATTGAATACGGCACCATCTGTCTTCTTATCTTCTACTCAGAAACAATAAAAATAATTTCAAACAAAGGAATATAATAATATTTTAATATAGGCTATGCAATAGGTTAATTAATTAATAAAACTCCCTCCAACAATGACGTACATAAAAATATTCACTTGCAAAACCCTAAAATTTATATTTTTTGATTTTTTGATTATTCTTTTTACAAAAGTATTTTTTTGAGACAACGGTTAATTATACAAAGAAATTCGTAAGGACCTTTACTATGTATAATTTGTGTAGCTACATTTTTTGTAAAAAACATTTTTTCGTATCTTCAACGGTTACTGATATAAATAGGAAAACGTGTTTTTTATGGCGGCCATTTTGTTTTTGGCCCGCAGCGCCCAAACGCACCATTTTTGAGAGTGCCACCATCAAAATTATGTTTCTACATGGTCAAACGAAGAGATTAAGATTACTTCCACACTTGCACTGCTTGAAGATGATCCTGACAGACGATTGGAATTTTGTTCAAAAATTATTGAAAAAACTGACGTAGATAGCAAATGGCATGTAGTAATCGTGTTTTCAGATGAAGCGACATTTTATCGAACAGGAACTGTAAACAGGCATAATTGTCATTACTATAACACAAAAAATCCACATATCTTACAAGAAGAGAAATTAAAATCAACAGGTATAACAGTTTGGGCTGCTGTTGCCAAGGATGGTGTTTTGTCGTATGACATATCCTGACAAACAATGACTGGAGAAAGGTATGCATCAGTTTTAAGCAATCACATAGTTCCTCATCTTTCTCAGCCTGAGAAGAAAGACGTTTTTTTCCAACAGGATGGAGCTCCTCCGCATTATGCTAATGTGGCCAAAGCAGTTTTGGACCAAAATCTTCCTAACCGTTGGATAGGTCGTGGCAGCAGCTTCATGGACTGGCCCCCAAGGTCTCCAGACTTGACTGTTTGTGACTTTTTTCTGTGGGGCTTTTTGAAGGAGAAGGTTTATTGTCATAACATTGCGACAGACGATGAACTAATGAGGTTGATCGAAGAGGAACTGTTGTTGATACCTCGAGAGTTGTTCAGCAAAGCGTATTACTGTTTTCTATTTCGTTGTCATCAGTGCATTGCGATCGATGGACATCAGTTTGAATAAGGTTTATGGATCAAATAGATTTAATTTATTTATAGTTTATATCTTTAATTTATTTATACTTTAATCTTTATTTATACTTATATCTTTAATTCCCTAACGTTGTTTAGTGCTTAGTAACATCGTTGAAATTCAATAATTATGTTGTAACACTTAAGCAAATAAAACTATTTTAACGAAAAGGTACTATTTCTATGATATCCCCCCATTTTGTCCGTGAACTAAATGAGTTTTATAATGTTTGATTTTGTTCTTTTTGGCATACCTTTGGACAGATGACTTCGGTATCCCTGTAGCAGATTTCACCTTTCTTACTGAATTAGGCGTGTTTGGAAATTCCATGAAAGCAGCACACACGATTTCTTCATTTTCTATGTTGGAGGATCTATGGTATTTTTTTTTGTATTGACCCCGTTTCTAGTAGGATAGTCTTCCACTTACGAATAGATTTCCTTGACGGTGGAGCTACACCTGGGTACCTTTCCCTAAAACACCTTATTGCTTCATAATCGTTTTCAAAGGCAATAGCCCAGGAACAACATTTCACTTTTTGCTCAGTTGAAAACGGCATGAGACACTTTACAATGCAACTTAATAACAAATGCCAATATTTATTACCAAATATGTTCATTGTTGTGGATACACGCAGTCAGCTGATAGATTTAAAATAGTCTAAACAGCTGTAGGTGTTCCTATTATAAATAAAAGTAGGTTTACCCTTAAAATACGATTGCTGATTTTGTTGTTTTTTGTTTTTCCGCCATTTTGTTTGGATCAGTCAGAATTAACTGATACGCAGGGGTATTTCTTTTACATAATGTGTTAGTCACGACTGTAGAATTTCAAGTCTGTAGCGCGCTCTATACGTCTGTCATATCAATTTAAAAACAGCGACCTCTTCGTGGGACACCCGGTATATCGGAGGTATACATTATACAAAATTCTACCGAACAGATACAGATTAGTAAAATCATGGTTAAATACGGTGGATATAGAAAGCTTAGTTTAATATGACTTATAATGGTAGTTATTGCTTATGCGTGGTGTTTATACAGTCATTAATATTTTGGTTGGAAGATGCCATCAACTTCTATAAACGCGAGTGTATGTCCGCACGTACGTACGTTAGTAATATATAGTATAACAGTTGTAAACACATTGTATATTATAGTTTGGGTTATGTTTACAACTTCAATCATTGTAATTTCTTATGAAGTAAATTTAAAAAATATATAAGTTATAGAACTAATGTAAGCTATAACATACGTTATAAAATTAGCTTTGAGGTTATAAACTGTATATAAATCTTCAATAATTATATTTGTTTATAAAAATTTAAAGAAGAAATACTTATTTGTTTAACTTCGGAAACATTCGTACATCTTCGTATAACATAAACACATTTTCATTATTAATTTCTTCATTATAATATTAATAAATTCTAAATCATTTGCTCTATCAATATGAAATAAAAAGCAATTAAAATATAGTTATTATTGTTTATTTTCGCCATACCGACTATTGTTTTTTTAAGTACAACTAAAAACTTACGTCCAATAGTCAAATTGGATAATTTGATAACTTGATAATGGCTGAATAGCCGAAACGGCCGTCGTTGGACGCTGCAATTAGACTATTGGACTGTAAGTTTTTAGTTGTACTTAAAATATAGTATTTTTATCTTTCTTTAAATATATATTAACGTATATAAATACAACATTTTAACAAATAGGCCTACAGTTTTATAATCCTTATTATTGTACACATTTAACGAGATAAAAATCCCCGTCAATATAGTTGGGTAGGTCATAGATATATAGATATATAGGTCTAGATAACATTCCTTAATGTTTTTTTAAACAGTTTGTTTTTTAAAAGATGCATTTCTGATGTGTATCTAATTAATCGGAATGTGGTTTTCACGGGGCTAACTAGTTCTTATTCTAAAATTTAAATGTTTTAATTTGCACCAAAACTTGTAATGAGTTGTTATTTTAAATTTGAACGATAAGGCCCATCAACATTCCTCTTTGCCACCAATGTAAATTTTATTATGATGGTAAATTCCAATCAGGCAGAGGTCTAAGGGTTACCTTATTTATCACACTATTAATATTACGTGATTATTTTCGATTCTTATGTCTTTTTTTAGATTATGGTAAAAATGTCACGTTTTTAGTGAAGAATTCAAAGTGACTTTTCATAAGTTGTATGCATAATGTATGATATGATAAATTTATCCATTTATTTGATGTGCATCTATGCCGAATTTTTGTATTTATCTTAAGTAGTTTTCGCTCTACGTTAATTCCACGTCAGCCAATCAGGTCAAAGCCGCCTATATACGTAGATTGAGTTAGCGGATTGCTTTATAAAATCTAATTAAACTTTATCTTGAGACAGTAATTTTCATTGAGACAGAGACAAGTTTACTGATAAAACGTAAGACAACTTTATACACGCTGGGTAAACGTGACCTGAATACGTTAACAAATAACAATCTACGAGTATGTGTTTGTTATAACAATGTGGTTATATAAAATCACTCGCTTTTTATCGATGTAGGTTCAACTCCGAAACCAGTAGTGAATATTCTGTCAAATATATCGAAAATACAAAATTTTTTTAAGAACTAATGTATGCTATAATATACGTTATAATATTTGCCTTGAGTTTATAAACTGTATATAAATATAACCTTTTATCTTCAAATTAATATATTTGATTTACACGTAACTTATATAATAATAACAGTTACTATTTTCCTTCAATTATTGTTTTATTGATAGACTAGTATGCTCCCGTGAAAAATCACAGGCTGATTAATTAGATACACATCAGAAGTACACAATTTAAAAAGCAAACTATTTACAAACAACATTAAGGCCTACTTATCTAGGCCTACCTAAACATAACCCCAAACTATAATCTACACTGGGATTGTTTAAGTATTACAGATGATGGGTGAAATCAGCTGTTAAACGAATAGGTAGGCTCACGGTATATAGAATACTAACGGTAGGGTTCACGAGTGGATGCGCAGTAACTCGTGACGTCATCGGTGCCCAGTTTCTCTTAAGCTCCATAAGCTTCTCATGGAGCCTTATGTAAAAATTGAATAACTTAAAAAATATTTAACCGATTTTAATAAAATTTAAACCACAGATAGAAAACATATCTTTAATAATAATATAAAAGAATCAGATTGCTACAACAAATTTTAATACCTTTACTGATTAGGCCTATAAAAATTACTATTTCAAATTCGACAAATGGTGAACAATATTTTTTTAATTTTGTATTATTTGACATTTATTTTAATTTTGTATTGGGTAATGAATATATTAAGTTATAGAGAATTTTATTGTAAATCCAAATCTTTTTTAATATTTAAAATCGAATATATATATATATCAAAAGATATGTACATTTTAAAAATGTATTGTAAAATTTTGTTTACAAAGTATATACGTTTTCGATACTAAAAATTTAATAATAATAATTTATAAATAAAGTAATTTATCGTTTCTTGATAATTTTTTCACAGGATGTGTATAATAATATGCTGATTCTCATTTCTCGTAGCAGGGGGCACCGATGACGTCAAGAGTATATGCGCCTGAACCCTAGCGTTAGCATTCTATATACCGTGGGTAGGCCTCTTCTTTAAATCTCTTCTTTAAATTTGTATAAACAAATAAATTAATGATACAAGGTTGTATTTATATATAGTTTATAACATCAAAGCAAATATTATAACACATATTATAGCATTCATTAGTTCTATAACTCATATTAAAAAAAAATCAACTCCACAAGAAATTATAATGATTGAAGTTGTAAACATAACTCCAAACTATAATCTACACTGGGTTTACAGATGATGGGTGAATTTAGCTGTAATATTATATGTTACGTATGTACGTACGTATGCTCGTAAACTCGCTTTTATAGGAGTTGATTTTTATTGTTCCTTTTTTACAAAATTACAATTATTTAAAAATTGATTTAATGTAATAAAATACTGTAAGTGCAGTTTGTCCACGCTGGCATCTGTACTCTGCAACCGACCCCTGCAGTTCCTTAAGGGAAATCTTATTCATGGATGCGAAATATAGGCCTACTGTATCGCATAACCCCCGTGAGCTTTGTTTTGGCTAACGAACCATTCCTAGCAACTTTGGACCAAATCGGACGTTTTTAATGACACCGCATAACGTGTTTAGGGTGAATTTTCGTATCTCAACCTCAGGTCTCTCTGTAAGGGTGTTACGTTTTTTAAACCTCCCAGCATGCACACTTTAAAAATCACAGGTTTAAGGTCAAAGCAAGTCTTCGCGCATGTGCAGAAATACACTAACGGGATAGCCGGAAACTTACTTCATTCTATGCCGTAATGGCGTCCTGAAGTGTTTTGCCAACATCGCCCGGTTCAAATTTCATGGAAATGTTAAACTAGCAAACTATAGTTTGTCCAAACATCCATGTGCTCTGAATCGTAACTCGACCCGCTCTCCCACACGCGCAGACACACTCACGCTGCCTACCTGCTTAATGGTTCCCCTATGAATCACCAAATAGCCCTTGTGCTACAAAATCACATTTTAATAACAGTTTACTCAATTTTTATTCTAATTACTGAACTATAAAACATATTATTCCTCGCAAAATGAGTTGAAACATGGTACAATTGTGACAACTCTAAGCGGTTTTACGGTCATTAGGTTACAAAATCATAAATTATTTGACTCCTTAAAAATCGTTATTGATATTTTAATGGAATTAGAACATCACAATAACACATAACTACAGTAATTCTATTAGTGATTTCAAACGTTTGCAAAAAAAAAAGAAACTAAAAAATCAGAATCAATATATCAGTGAACCTATACTAAGAGTAAAATAAAAATAATTACAAATCCATTTTGCAATGTTACTGTACAATCCATACTAATATTATAAAGAGGTAAAGTTTGTTTGTTTTTTTGGTTTGTTTGTATGTAGGGGGTAATGTCTGGAACTACTGAACCGATTGAAAAAAAATGTTTTACTAATAAAAAGCTACACTATTCCTGAGTAAAATAACTATTCATTTCGATAAAAACATTTTTTTATTTCAATATTTGTAAATTTATTAATTTATTAGAAAAATTCTTAGGTTAGGCCTAGACTGATAAATCAACACATGTATTTACATTTATTAACATAGCAACCAATTGAATAAAATAACAGATAACAGTTGTTTGTTCTAATATTTCCATTAACAGCTAATTTCAAACTTTGTATTTTTAACTTTTAGTTTAGGTTTTTATTAAAGTGTAGACCTGAGCAAGGGCTGTTTCTTTTAACATTTATTATAACTGCTGTTATAAAATATACGAAATAATTTGATTTGAACATTTAACATTATTTACCGTCTTAGCTTTGGGGTAATATTAATCCTACTCCTTTATTATAAACAAAACAAAATATATGGTTATGTATATAGAAGGTTCCAACGGGGTTGGCGTGCGGAGCACGCATGGGTTTCCCCTAGTAACTAATAAATCAATAAAATAATATTATAAAACTAACACAAGCATAAAGTTTCATAATAATTTTCTACAGTATTAATGATAACCGGTTGAACCGTATATTAAGACAGCTAATTTAACTATGAGCATTTCTTTAAATATTTTGAAACTCATCAAATCTTTTCAAGCATATTGCCAGCATATTCGAGCATGCTGTTTTAACATACCGGTTTAACTCCGACCGCATTAGCCCGTCTTTCTTACGGAAATCGTAATCTTTGTTTGACATCATTCAAAGAAGTTGGCCATGTAACTAAATCAAGATTACTCGGAGCACTCGGCTAACCACCGTGTTTTTCATTTTATTATCAGCACATGAACAATAAATAACTGAAAATGTGAAAAGGTTTGAGTAAATATCTATCTGAACTAAAGTCCTACTTGTTGTTCATACATTTCTTCTAATTCATAAATCAAACTACGAGAAGGGTTGTAATGTTCATTTCCAGACTATGATGGATTAGACTCGACTCCATTCCCCATTATAAACGTCAGCTTTCCATCTTTTTTTCAAACAAGATCCTAATCTACGAGACGGGTCTATAGTACAGTATTGAACAAAAGTCTGTAATATACAGGGTTATCACAAAAAATGGTGGGGTTTTGAACATGGTTTAAATGAAAACAGAATTACTTACAGTTGATGCTGCTTATTTATTTAAATCGTCGTCTGAAACAGTTTTTTACAAAACTAATACATTTCGATATGTACGTTTTTAGTCGCTCGGCAAATGTCCCATAATCAAGTTCTGCCCAAACGTTGGTTGACATTTCGTCTTTAACGGTTGTCATTGCTTCATTAACCCTCTTCGTTAAGTGATTTAGTTCACGAATTTTTTGAAGCGAAAACTTCTATTGGCCCGTTGGGCACTTTCGCTTGACTATGTTTCTGAAATCTCGCGTCACGAACTTTTTGCTTAGACACAAGTCAGAGCGTGGAGAGGGAATAGGCGATACGTAGTATACAATAATAAGTTATTATTATTATAAATATTATAATATTATTACATCATAATAAGTATGCGAAAAATAGTGATCCTTATAATGTAAGCAGTATTTATTTAGTGACTAATGATTTTATGTGAGGTATTAGTGTATGCACTTTACATAGAATTCTAAGATTAATCAATAATAATTAATTATCCCTTACATATTGAATTATTCTTAGAATTCTATGTAGAGGTAGATTAATCACTAAATAAATACTGCTTGTATTATAATGATCACTATTTTACGCATACTTATTATAATTATGCAATTTCAAAATAATATGATATAATATTTTTGGACAATATATTGATTTGTGTAATTTTTTGACCCCTTTTCTCCTCTAATATTAATTCTGAAAAAATATAAATTGTTCGTAGAAGTATATTTTTTACTTTCATCGTGTGGTCTTAAGCACACCCCATTTTTTTTTTTTTTTTTTTTTTTTTTTTTTTTTTATATAAACAATATTTTTGATGTACCCCCACAAGAAAAAATCGCAAGGTGGCAGGTCTGGACTCCTAGGAGGATACGTCCTTTCACAAATGCACTAGTGTAATCGTTAAATTTTTCGAGTTCATCCAGCTGAGGAAAAAAGAATAGATTAACATATCGAGTACACAATTCCATGAATTGTTTTTCAGCACGATGTTTCATCACACCACACCAAACTTTGTTCGAATCATGTATTTTCTCAAAAAGTTTATGTGGGGTTTCAGATTTCCAAATGCGTGATTGTGTCTGTTCACACCCATTGATATGAAATGTAGCATGTCTATAAAAATTAAATATTTTAATAATGATTGATTTTCTTGTTCAAAATTTCAACAGCGAAATTAAAACTTTTGCACAATCATCAGGTTCCAATTTCTGCAATAGTTGGATTTTATATGCGAGAAATTTCAGTGTTTTGTGTAAAACTTTGTGGATTGTTGTTTTTGGACTGTTGTGGAACTCTAGACTTCGTCAGGGTATTGACTTCTTAGGACTTCTGATTGCACATTGCCTAATTATTTCAATAGTTTCGTCTGATAAACTTGGTCTGCCAGTTGGTTTCTGCTTATGAACTGATCCAGTTTCGGCAGTTTCTTCAAATTGTTTGAACCAACGTCGTATGTAATTTTCATGTGGTGGATCTTTTCTGTATTTGAGTTGCACGTTGAACTGAAATTACAGACTTGTATTCAGCCGGTGACAAAATAAACTTTACGTTTTCTTTATTAGAGAACATAACACACTCCATATGAATAATTCAGAAAACACGAAACACTGGCTAAAAACAATACAAGAACATATGTTGTTATTACAACAGCAGTTAAATAAACTTTTGGGTTGGAGGCTATCAGGGGTACCAATACAACATCACAAAATTTCCCTACTGTCTTCGTATGAATTAATGAAATCCCACCATTCTTTTATTAAAACCTCGTATTTAATAATTCGAAAACTATTAAGCGAAACGTAATGCAACTTTAAAGTTATGTATTAGGTACTACAACTAATAAAATTTAAACTTGAACTGGACTTATGAGAAATAACACTATATAAATAAAAACAGAACACAGTTTCTCATAAAAAACGTTTAATAATTCAAACTGAGTTACAAACAAAACTATAAGTTTGTAACCATCACTGATGATGATGACTTGGTCATCGAAACGCGTTTGAATTATAAACGTTTTTTTATGAGAAACTGTGTTCTGTTTTTATTTATACTAGTGGACCGGGCAATGCTTCGCTATTGCTTGATTTACCTAACCTAAAATTATATTCAGTTTTTGATCCAAATCAGTTGTTGATCAAAATCAGCTGTTGATCAAAATCAGCTGTTTTAAGCTTTTCATACGAACAGCTGTTTTTTGTGCCCCAGATAAAATCAAAAGAAATCTTTCTTCTTCTTCCTTTAGATTGACCTTCCATAAGATTAACATGGCAACTTTGAGGGCCACTGGGGCGAAGCCCTTAACATACATTGAGCTCATTTTAAGGGAAGCACAACTTCAGATTGAGCTCTGTAAAATGACACCAAAAACATCAAAATCGGTTAAAAACTCTAGGAGGAGTTCTACTTACAAAATAACCCCTAGCAAATTAATTATGTGTAGATACTACAACTAATAGTTTGGTGTAATTTACTTGTTTTTATAGTGACAGGTGACGGCCCACTTAGAGGGTCTTGAAATGTTTTAAAGTAAGCCTAGGTCGAGTTAAAGGCATTTGTTAGTAGAAAACAACAGTGCAAACCCGACAGCAAAATATCGAGCCAGACAGATCTCAAAGATTGTAATTTTATGCAACTAACGTTTCGTAGTATTGGTTTATTGAATTATCCGTGCATGCAGCTATCAAAATGACAAGTTGTGAAAAATATAGAGTTTCACTCGAATTTATGTATTACATTATTTTAATCAACTCGTATAAAAGCGACCCCTTTAAAATTTTGTATTTGAATCTTAAGTAGTTTTTGTTCTACGTCTATTCTGAGTCAGTCAGTCTGGACAAAGCCACTTATATATATATATATTTAAATTTATATTAATAATTTCAAACAACAAACCTCTTTCCATTACAGTTATTACACTAAATCAGTTCAGTATGGGCCATGATCGAACTAAATGAAACATACCGCATTTACGCTATCAACCATTTCAGAATAGCAATATAAAACTATAATCCGGAATGACAGACAGTGCTGGCGCCCGTATATATATGCGTGTGGTTGTACTGACAAGATAAATCACACTGTGCAAACGATATTGTTCATCAAAATAAATTGTATTAAACAATATGTAGAAGCATTGGGTTTACTATATTACAAATTTAAACAAGCTTTTAATAGTAGCTTTTGCAATTAAGTCGGAGCTTATAGTCTTAGCATTTGCTGAGCAATTGAGAGGGGTGAGCTAATAGTTATCAGAGGATGGAAAATTTTAGCCAATGCTTAAAAACTGTTATATATACAGGATGCATGAAAAGTCTATACAAGGTTGGATTTTTTAGGTTCTAAAAATTACAAACTTGTTTCACCTCTCATTTTAAAATAATGTATATTGTGTATAACTTCGTGATTTGAAATTGAGATAGCATCAGCAATTTCACCAATATGTCGGCTAAATTTAAAATCTATACATCTATATAAATGAATGTTTCTTTGTATGTTTCTTTGTTTGTATGTTTCTATCTTTCTTTGTACGTTTATATGTTTGTTTCTGTGTCTGTTTCTTTGTATTTTAGTTTGTTTCAATGTTTCTTTATATGTTTATTTATTATTTTATTTTTATGATTCTTAATTTGTGTCTTGTATGTTTCTTTCTTTGTTTGTTTCATTGCTTCTTTATTTGTTTGTTTTTTGTATGTTTCTTAATTTGTGTCTTTGTATGTTTCTTCATTTCTTCCTTTGTATGTTTCTTTGTTTCTTCCTTTGTATGTTTTTTGTTTGTTTCTTTGAATGTTTCTTTGTTTGTTTCTTTGTAT
>JAGFPH010000219.1:391313-420757 GCA_018207615.1 Philaenus spumarius | reverse complement strand
TTATATTTCTTTGTTTCTTTCTTTGTTTTTTTTGTTTGTTTCTTTGTATATATCTTTGTTTCTTTCTTTGTTTTTTTGTTTGTTTCTTTGAATGTTTCTTTGTTTGTTTTTTGTATGTTTTTTGTTTGTTTCTTTGTATGCTTCTTGATTTGTGTCTTTGTATGTTCCTTTGTTTCATTGTATGTTTCTTTGTTTCTTCTTTTGTATGTTTTTTTGTTTGTTTCTTTGAATGTCTCTTTGTTTGTTTCTTTGTATTTTTCTTGTTTCTTCCTTTGTATGTTTCTTAATTTGTGTCTTCGTATGTTCATTTGTTTCATTGTATGTTTCTTTGTTTCTTCCTTTGTATTTTTCTTTTTTTTTGTTTCTGTAAATGTTTCTTTGTGCTTTTTCCTCTATAGACGCAAAAACTATTCGCCTAGTTTCACTAAAAATTTCACAGTTTATCCATATTATTTTCAGGAGTGTTTAGGCATTATAATTACTACAACCTAAGGCGTTAAAATGACGTTGCTACCCAATTACAAAAAACACAAATTGAACTAACTTCTTATAAGCTATAAACTAAAACTGTGTAACGTTATTAAAAAAAATTGCAATTCAATTTCTTAAGTCAAAGGAACAAAATGGGATAACTACTCCAAAAATTTAATAAAAGTTCATACATTAAATTTTTTAATATGATCAAAAACTCAAATATTTTGACAAGCAAATTCACAATCAGTAAAGGATTGTTTGTAGAATAACATGGTCTTTACAATATAATATAATAAAATGTGGTAGCTACCCTTATACAATAAATATAAATTGCACTAAATTTCGACTAGCTGTGAAGCTAAAACTGTAATATTATTCTTAGGTGATATATATATTTTTTTAACATGTGCAATTCGATTACTTAAGTCAAAGTAATGAAATTTGATAACATCCTTAAAAAATTTATATTAATTAAAATGGGATGGATACCAATATAAAATAAATTGCATTAACATTAAATACCTATATATGTTGAATACGAGATCTATCAGTTTTCCTGATAATAAGAATCTTATTTTAGCTACAAGGCACTTCAAAATAATGACTTACGTTCATTAATTTAATCAAATATATATTTATATCCTCAAATCAAGCAATAGCAAGGTTTGGACACACTAGTTTAAAAAAATCGCATTTTTTATGAAGGGTTCGGATTTTGTACATAGTTTTAAAACTTTATTTATTGTCATTTTCATCTAACGGTCTTACTCGTGTTGCAAGGTGACTTGGTAAACTTTGCATTATTAAAATTTATTTGATTTAAACATGCTTGTTAAACGTTTAGTTTTTAACATTAAATTCTATTTTAACAATAGTTGCGATTGAAGATAGATTCATAGCGTAGAGGCTAAAACAAAGCCGATTAGATTAGTTATTTTATTAATCACGTGGATTCCGAGTAAGAAGATTAATGTGGAATCGAAAATAAATTGTAAAAATATAATTCAATTTCCTCTTTGTTCAGTTCCACGGCTGGAAGTACAGTGTAACATAGACAATATACATTCTACAAAATATAAAATAATTCGATCACTCGGCCGAACCGTTTTGACCCGAACGACTCCCCTGAATTACAGAATCCCTGTACAGATTTCACTTTCTTTACTCTAGTGAAAAGAAATTTTAATAAACGGTACCAGATAACTGTGCCACATACTTTCTCCCAGTTGAAACTTTATACCTTCCCAAGAGTAGCATAGGAGGTGGTTATTTAGAATTGCAAAAGTAGGACATACCATGGAAAATATTAGATGCATGTAACACACATCCATATTATATTATTATTAAAACTATTCGATCGATTTCGAACAAATTTGCACCAAACATATCAATTAGGCCTGTATAGATGCACGAGAAAAGGTTTTGAAAAAACCCCTTTTTGGCCAAAAACCACCAAAAATCAGTAATTATTATTATCTAAACACGAATTTTTAGAAAGATGCGGTTTTTTGCATATGGTAGGGTACATTAAGGGCTACAAATAAGCTAAATTTTATCAAAATCGTTAGAGCCGTTTTTGAGACATTTGGATTTTTCTCGTTTTTTGCCATTTTTGGGGGGTAAAACCCCTTAAAAATCAAATATTTGAAAAAATGAAAAAAACGCCTGGAGATATTCCAGAACTACACTTACATACCAAATTTCATCAAAATCGGACCGTTGGTATGTTTTCCAGCTCTGTAAACATCCTAACAGACAAACGGACAGACACCACCAGAAACCACTCTTTTGGGTTCAGGGAGCATCAAAACAAATAATTAAACTACAAATATTTTTGGGTTCAGGGAGCACCAACACTGATAATTCTACTAAACAATTTTTTGGGGTTCAGGGAGCACCAACACAGATAATTCCACTAAAAATTCAAATTCGAAAATTTGGACGAAAACAATAATTTCTCCATATAATACGTAGGGGGGGGGGGGGGGGATAAAGAAAAAATTAACGTTTGAAATATGTGTTAAAATAAGAATAATTCGATCAGGCAGCTGAATCGATGACGTGAGTTGAACGAATTTTCAAAATTAAGTTTAATGTTTTAGGGTTTCAACCAAATATTTGAGAAATTCGTGTAGTCACGAAGGCACTGAATAGTGTACAAAATATATTATTATAATTTGTTTGCACCTAAGCATATATCACCAGCACATGCGCAGTTTGTATCCCGGCTGTCCGTCGCCCTCTTTTCAGAAGTTGCCCCACACGAATTTGAACAGGGTCATTTTATAGTATTTTACGTTTTGATCACTTCTTGGGGAACCAGACGGGTATTAATTTCGTATAAAAAACTAAATATACAGAATAATCTGTTATATTATTTTGTTTAGATAAATTCCAAAAAGTTTCATTATAGTAAAAAAATCTTTAAAACAATTGTTACTTTCAGTCAAAAGACGTTTACTTTCCGTGTACTGGATTTTTTTAGCTAACCAACTGATCCGAGCGGTTCAGAAAACCATGTGTGTACCAAATTTGGTCCAAAACGAACGTAAAATGCGGCCGTTAGAGTGCTAACACACACACACACCCTCACACACCCTCACGCCCACACACACCCACACACACACCAACTAACCCCCTCACACATACACACATAAATATGAATACGGGAAAAAGTGCTTCAGTTTCGATCTGTTTGTTTAATGCACAACAAGCAATATGAATAGACGAGGAGCTAAAGTGTGAATTATTCATAGGCGTAACTGAAAGAGTGCGAAGAGAAACCTGTGCGAGACCTTTTTTAGCTGAATATTTAGAGCGAGTGAGAGAGAGAGAAGATAAGAGAGAAATTTGTTTAAATATACAAGAACATTGCTTGGCAACCTTTGTATAGCTACGATGGACGTTTTCGCACTTCTAACCTCCAGGAATGTATAACAATACAAAAGTTAAAACACTTGAACAATTTGAAATATATAAAGCCATAATTCGATCACCCAGCTGAACCGCTGACGTAAGTTGAGTGAGTTTCCAAAATTAACTTTATACGTTTTCAGGTTTCAACCAATAATTTGGGAAATTTTCCTACTTTGTTTTAACCTGATTCTCCAGTACCGGGTCATACCCGTGCTTTATTAGTTTGCACCTCGACCTTGCGGCCTCGAGTTATGGACTGCTTCGCTTCGCTCGCAGCGGAAAAATTCGTTAACGAGTTTGTATCCCGTCCGTCGGCCTTGGACGAGAAGCTGCCCCACGTTGTTTGAACCACTTACTTTTGCGGTATGTAAGTATTCGTAAACACCATTACTTGAAACATAAATACCCAATATCTTTAACATCAGCAACAACAAAATAATTATAATAATATATTAAAAAATAAAATAAAAATAAATTTATAATAAATGAATCTATAGAAACAGGCCAAACTAGCTTTGTGAGTAATATTATTTCAACAGGAATTTACAGCGGATGTAACAGCTTGGATTACTTGAAACATAAAAAACAACTATGCATTATTCTATGTGAATCTATAAGCGCAGACACGCGATAAATACTTCCAAATTTGTAAAACTGGGAAGCCAATCAGAACAATATCAAATTTAAATAGTCCAATCAAAGAAGAATTAAAATGTGCGAACCTGTGCGGTGGGGAAACTTTAGAGAGGACACGAGGTCCGTCATCAACTGAAATTCAATCAATCAACACCTAGACCAAACCTTTCGAGATGCATCAGTTTTATTTTACATTAATCATTTAATAAAGTAACTTCATTATTAGTAACAAGAGATAAATAATCCAATTAAAATATAATAATCACAAACAAAGTTTTCAATCAAGCTAAATACATCAGATAAGATCCAGGAACCATAAAAACACCAAGGAATAGTGTGCAGTAGTGAAGTGTAAAATAAAATAAATAAAAGTCAATAAGTGGAGTGTATAAAATCAAATAAAAGTACAAAGTGTATAAGAGTGGGAACAAAAATTATGTAAGTAGCATTAATATTTCATGTTATTGTCAAGACAGATCTCGAGGGTTAAAATTAAATAGCATACCCACGAAATATATATTAACGAAATCATGTCCAGAGCATTTTATCAGAAGTAACATTAAAAATAAATCAAAAATAAAATAAATAATCATCATTAATAAATAATTGTATTGGGACGGGTTTATTAGGATTAACTGAAAAGAGGGTTCTAAAACACCACATAAGTAATCGAAATCAGTCACCAAAGCAACTTAATATCATTCATAATATATAAATGTATAAATAATTTATAATAAGTTGTGTAATATCAAGTTGGTACCATAGTGATGAATTCAAATAATGATTAATTTAAAGAAGAGGTGTCAGAGTTTAAATTAAGGATTTTATGATGTACTAGTAATTAGAAGTAATTTCAAATTCAATAATTAAAATAAGACACATAGATTTGAAGGCTAGAAGAGCGGGAGATTAAATGACTGGCACCGCACTCCTTAGGATAATGTAAACTTTCACTTTATTACTTTTGGAATTATAAATTGAATTGGAATTAATTGTATCAGATTTATATGTATCTGAACAATTGCGTTGTGAAAAATAATTATTGTATAAACTGTTTCATAAATTTTCAGAATATAGTTAACCATTTTCTGGAAACGTCTCTGTACTTATTTCTACCTAGTTCTTTGGAGTACGTCACATGCCAAGCTAATATTTGATCCGTAAGTCGGATCTGGTGGAGCCCCCAAAACTTGAAAATATTACCATTCAGAATAACCATTACAAATGCAATTACATGGTGAGAACACATTGAAAAAAAAAAAAATAACTTTGCATAACCTTACAAACCCTTACAGGTATTTTACGGTTTGATAAATTTCGGGAAACGAAACGGGCTAAAAGGTTGTGTAAATAAACAAAACGTGCTGAATATTCTCCTATATCAACTTTATTTAGATAAAATCTCAAGAAAGTTTCATTCTATACGACACATTTAAAAACATTGTTAACATTGCTTTAACCTGCTTCCAATTTTGGATTTATTTTCAACGAACTCGTTCGAGATACTTGAGAAACAAACATGTGCACCTTATTTGAACACACGAGCAAACTCGCAAAGCGCGTGAAAAGAGACTGGAGGCTGAGGTGGGAACAAATTCTACCAATATATTCAGCGCCTTCGTGAGATGACCACTTGTTTCAGAAATAGTTAGTTAAACCCCTAAAACGTATACAACTTAGTTTTGAAAATTCCCTCGAAGTCACGTGATCAAACTATTTTAAAATAGAATATATTGGTAGAATTTGTTTGCACCTCAGCCTCCAGTCTCTGCTCACGCGCTTTGCGAGTTTGCTCGTGTGTTCTGCACGTCATTATTGGATAAATTTTGATCTTCTTAAGAATCGAGTTGTTCTGAGGTTCCTATATTTTCGCTGCTTCTTTCTTCTGCTGAATTTTGTAACAACGAATTTACAGTTTTCTTACAATTACGTTTATCTGCACGAATGTTTCTTTCAATAGACCCCAAAGTGTCCGTTGCAGTTAAAATTTTTGGTATTTTTTGGTGTTGGTACAGAGTATTCTTTTAATTTACGTCAGGGTGGTTAGCCTAATAATTCCGAATTCAAATCTCATAATTGCTTGCAAAGAAATGTTCCGAACAAATTCGGGCTGTTTTAATGTTGAACTCATCTTTTTGTTTGCAAAAATGTTGCCATTGTTTATGAAGATATTTTTCTTTTGTAAAACGTGAAATGACAATTTCAGTTTCTTCGCATTATCTGAATGATTTTTAAACCGGCAACGGCACAGCATGGCATTTTAAAGCGAGATGAGTACTCAGTCTATCGATAAAATTCAGTAAAAGACACTACTAACACATTCCGAACACTACAGACACAACCGTCGTGGTGACAGAATGCACTACAAATAGCTAACCACACTAGAGCTCTGTGTCTATACCTTGTTCACCGAGAGTTTAAAGTGAAGCACCACCTTACAATGGCTGACGTTAAGGATTTGGGCCAATGAGGAAAACGAACATCACGTGCGGGACGGCCGACTCTGCGTATGATTCACAGTAGTTCTCAGTAAACAAGCATTCTCTTCACTAGAACACCCTAACGTTCACGTTCGTCCCTGCGGTAGGTCCGCGTGTGACACTGTCTGCCATGCCCATAAATATTGTAGGGGGAGGTGCTTCACTTTAAACTCTCGGTGAACAAGGTATAGTGTAGGGTGGGTTGGTCCACGTGACGTCATCTAACCGGAAATCCACTGCGCATCCGCCTCGTTAGTGCTACCGTCTTGTTCTAGTTACAGTGGTGTATTCTAACAAAGCTGTGGGCAGAACGAAACAGCGTGTGAGCCGGGACTGGAGGTTGTGGGGTATACTAATTCTACACATATATTTCGTACACGTAGGCAGCTATTCAGCGCCTTCTTGAGTATACCGATTTCTTAAATAAATGGTTGAAACCCTAAAACATATGAATTTAATTTTGGAATTTTGGTTCAGCTGGGTGATCGAATTTTGGCTTTATATATTTCAAATTGTTCAAGTGTTTAGACCTTTATATTATTACACAATCCTGGAGTTTAGAAGTGCGAAAACTTCCATCGTAACTACAAAAGGTTGCCAAGCAACGTTCTTGTACATTTAAACAAATTTCTCTCTTATCTTCTCTCTCTCTCACTCGCTCTAAATATTCAGCTAAGAAAGGTCTCGCACAGGTTTCTCTTCCCACTCTTTTAGTTACGCCTATGAATAATTCACACTTTAGCTCCTCGTTTATTCATATTGCTTGTTGTGCATTAAACACACAGATCGAAACTGAAGTACTCTTTCCCGTTCGGCCCCTTACTCCAGGACAGGATTACAATTCTAAAAGTGAAAAACACGAGAAAAAGTAATATATGATAAACAAATACATTTGTATCATACTACGTCCCTTATCATACAAATAATGGGAGTTCCCCGTTAAAACTTATTTGTATACCCAACGGTTCAAAAGTTAGCTAATGTAACATTTTGGAAGGAAACCAGTTATTTGTAGGCCTATAAATTTTAAATTTAAGA
Source organism: Philaenus spumarius (assembly GCA_018207615.1). Classification (NCBI taxonomy): domain Eukaryota; kingdom Metazoa; phylum Arthropoda; class Insecta; order Hemiptera; family Aphrophoridae; genus Philaenus; species Philaenus spumarius. The sequence goes on along the minus strand of JAGFPH010000219.1, from coordinate 413,213 downwards.
ACTTCAAGTGCATGCAATTCCTAAACGGCTAAATTCTTAAAAATAGTTTTCCACCTGAAAAAAGCATTAATTACAGGGTGTTCCATAACAAATTTCAAAGTTGGCCGCCATGTTGGAACATGGCGGCAATTTTTTATATTTCACAGAATGGATTTTAAATAGGTTGCCATTGTAATAAATGTATAAATTAATATGCTTTCAAGAAATGTGTGTTAGTTCAGTGTAGGCCCAACCTAAAATTGCGCAATGGTGGAGTCAGTCAAAATTTGTCTGAGGGTGATATCTGGTTGAAGTCTTCTCTTTAACTCGTCTCTAGCCTCGGATTTGATGGAGCATTGAATTAGGATGTGTTCCAAAGTTTCTTCCTCTTTTTTGCATTCCAGACACAAGGGTGACTCAGCAAGTTTGAAACGGAAGAGATATGACTGTGTGACAATATGTCCTATCCTGGCTCTTGAGGCAAAAGTTGATACGGATCTGTGCATATTTTTATAGATGTTAATGTCGTTTGGAGTTTCAAGAAGAGAACGAAGGTGACCTCCGGTTTGTTCAGCATTAGACTTTTCTATCCATCTATCTCTCAGAATTTTGTTAGTTTTGGCTATGCAGCTACTTAGAGATTGTTCTCTAGGTGGTATTGGATGTAATTTGGAGGCCAACCTTGCAGCTCTGTCAGCCTCCTCATTCCCTTGCAGCCCACAATGTCCAGGTATCCACTGGAAGTAGATCTCCTTATTCGAGCACAAGTTCAGTAGATGGTAAATTTATTTTGTTCTATAATAATAGTTTGAGGGTTTATATCTTTTTATGAGCTGTAGTGCGCTTTTAGAGTCACTAAGAATACAAATCTTTTTGTTTTCTATCTCTGTGTAATGAACCACTGCTGCATTAATGGCTAGGAGCTCTGTGTCGGTGCTGGAACATGAATTTGCTGGAATGAGAAAGGATTCTTGTTTACAATCCAGGAAGTAGCTAGCTTCAGATTTTGATTCATTAGGATCTAGTGATCCATCTGTATAGATTTTATAGCATTCTTCATAATTCGACTGTATAACTTCAAGAGCTGCCGCTCTCTGTACTAATACGTGATCCTGCTTTGATGTTAGTCCAGGAAGGTTTAAGCTGACTCTTTGGTGATTGGTAGCTCCATGGAGGGATGCAGTTGACAGTAGGATAAGGCATTGGTTTCATGTCTGACATGGCTGACATATTTATAATAATTAATATGTATACTCAAATCTATAATGAAAACTGTAATCCGATTTTATCTCATTGCAGCTTTTCAGAGATGTCTTAAAACAACCAAATTTTAGTAAAAACAGGCCTAAAATTGGAAATTCTTATAGTAAAACCTAAGGTCAGGAGTGTAAGCACAGGTCATGTAATAATCTGAAAAAGTTACACTATTTTATAAAATTGTACAATTTTACTTATTTTAAACTGAAAAAAGTATTTTCAGCTGTATTAAAAAAATACGTGTGCAGTCTTTTATGTGGCTCAGTACGTTTTTGAATTTCCGATACGACTGGCACAAGACAAAGGTAAATGAAATTTGCAGAACTTCTTGATAAAGATACAGACGTACAATAAGGTATTCAATATCCGTAACGCTGCTGCAGATGAATTGGCTGCTGCAATCTTTGTTGCTTCGGATCCTTAATTCAATTCTACTTACTCAATGAGACCGGCTTCACAATATTTACCAAACCCATAGATCTTCCTTATCTATATATTTAATACACAGTTGAAAGTCTGAGTTCTCAGTGACTACTGAACCAATCTTCAAGATTTATGTGTCAAATTAAAGGGGATAATGCGTAGGTTTGCCAAATTTCCTTAGAATTTACGTCTTTTCTAAGGGCTACAACCTGCAGCCCTTCAAAAATCGAGTCAATACAATCCTTATTGAAGAATAAAATTGGGTTGCCATCATAAATTAATCGTCCGCTGTTTAATATATGTCAGCTGTGAGAAATTTGTTATTATTTTAATAACCTCACTTTCAGTATGTAATAAAATTATTAATCTAGAAGTTCCTGTTTATAAACACACGATTCTGAGCAAGGAAAAGTATATTTGTTAACTTTTATACCACAAGGTATTATTTATAAATTTATTTGAACATTATTTGTATGTTTTGGTGTATACGTTTGAACTTTGTATATTTTAATTTATTGTATGTATGTATTTTTGTCTTCTTTTTGTACCATCCTCAAAGGGAACAAACAAAATGGAAAGCGTACTGAGTCAAAAATGGGGTGGTACATACATAAAAAAAAAAACAAAGATGATAAATCCTTCTAAGGATAATAATCTGTAGCCTTACCTTATTTTGGAAAGTTTTTTTTTAAGAAACACCTGAATTAGCTATTCACAGGAAATGCCAAACAAATACAATTCACTTAATAAACAATTTGTTTATTAAAATATTATTTTAAATTAAAATACAAAAGATTATACGCCCTTAAATAATAAAAATCTTAAATTGACATGCCCTTCAGTACAATTGATTTTCAAAGAAAATATTTACAATATATATATTTATTAATTATGTTCAAAAAGAAAAAACCCTCCCCAAAATAAAATTTGAAAAACCCTCCCTGTTTACAATAAAAAAAATACAAAATTACGAACTAGTAGTGTTTACAAATTTACAAAATTGAATACATTCACCATGGATTTGATAATAATTTTATATCTATGGCCAAACTTAATACTAGGTAAAAATTAATTAATAAAAAAATTATGAGACGTCTCTCTAATAAAAAAAGGTATGTAAATTTTCTAATATAGTCCCTTAGGGCTAAGGTCCGAAATATGCTATAGCTGCACCTCCCAATTATTATTATAAAAAAAATATTATTGTAGCCTTTTTCAACTATGTAAGCCTTTATTAATTTTATATCATTTTTAAAGTAACAGACAGTTCAAAATTCTAGCAACACTCAGAAATGTTTTCATAATAGCTGGTTGTTATTGTTTGAAGATGGAAGACAAAACTTGTAGGATGTTAAACCCATGCGATACTTAAACCAGTGATGTTCACTATAAAAAAAACACATGTTTTAGTACATGGCTAAAAACATGTATAAAGTTGCATAACTATTTCATGTATGAAACTGTAATTTAACCTCGTGTATAGAACTGTATTGTATTTTCTTAGCCGTATGGATATCTTAGCCGGTAGACATGTTTTGTAACGAAATAGGCATTAGACAAGGTCGGACAGATTTGCCTTGAAACGCCATAAAAACACTTCACAAGAATTACTTTAAACAACTCACGAACTCATATTAATAAAACTTGCTTACAGATGGTTAAATTTACCAAGTCGGTTTTACATTTAAATAAGGTTCTGTTTAGACTAAGAGTTGATCGTGTTATCACTTTTCACCTGACATGGTCAAGGCTACGGCAGAAGAATGAATAAGCAAAAAAAATGACCGGCTAGCAAGCCAGGCAGGGAACAGCTGTTGAGTGGCAGACTGGTCTTACGTACAATGTTGCCAACATGAATTGGCCTTGGCGCGCGAATTCAAAAGTTACTAGTTTTTAGATTTACGTTTCTACAAACGCTACATTTTTTTAAACTAAATAATCGAATAATGTGTTAGTGTTCAATTATTTACGTCTATTTATAGTGAGCCGTTTCCTATGATATTTCCATTATCAGCTGATATCAAACTTGAAAAAATAAATGTATCTGTATTTTTCTAACTTTGTGACCAAAGCCATAATATTTGTTGAAGTAAAAATAACACACACCATCTATACTAATATTGTAAAGAGGTAAAATTTGTTTGTTTGTATGTAGGGGGTAATCTCTGGAACTACTGAACCAATTGGAATAGTTTTAAATAAAAAGCTACACTATTCCTGAGTAACATAGGCTAGAATTCATTTTGATGAAAACGTTTTTATTTCACTATTTGCAAATTTAGTCGGAACTTAAAAAATTCACAGGATCAAGTTGGGCGTTAAACCCATAACGTCTAAACGCTGTAATACAAATAAATAAGCAACATTATGAAAAACAAAAAACCACAATTGAAAAATGAAACTTATATCATTTAAAACGTACTGTGCAAAGATGTGCACAAAACCATAAATTAAATTGCCATTAAGGTAGATAAAATAAATTAAACTTAATTTTAGGTTAGGCCTAAAATTTTTTGAACCAACATAATAATTATTTCTTGAATGTGTTTACATTCATTTCCATAGCAACTAATTGAATAAAATAACAGATAAAACTGTTGAATCGGATGTCCAGCTCAGTACAAAAAAATATTTTAAGTTAGGCCTAGACTTAACCAACACATGTTTCAGCACACGCAAACCAATAAAAACTTGCGTTATGGAATTTAAAAATAAGAAAACACTATGTTACATCCTAATTAAAAATAAGTAAGACATATTATAATTTAATTAGGCCTATTTATTGATAATATACGGTAATTGATAGTAAATAACCAATATTAACAGCTTATTTCTAAATCTTAAAGAACTATATTTGTATTTCTATAACTTTTTGATTAGGTTTTTTATTAGGTGTAGACCTGAGCCTTACTGGTTCTTTTTACCTTTGAATTCCTTAGAATTTACGTTTTTTCTAAGGGCTACGACCTAAAGCCCTTCAAAGGTTGAGTCAATACAATTCTTATGGAGGAATAAATTCAGTTTTTATACACATAAAGTGTATAAAGTGGAAAGTCTGAGTTCTCAGTGACTACTGAACCCATCTTCAAGATTTATGTGTCAAATTAAAGGGGATAGTGAGTAGGTTTGCCGAATTTCCTAAGAATTTACGTCTTTTCTTAGGGCTACTACCTACAGCCCTTCAAAGGTTGAGCCAACAATTTTATTCTTATTAAAGAATAATAAAATTCATTTGTAATTATACATTATTCGTCATCAGTTTAATATTTGTCAGCTGTGAGAATTTTTTTATTATTTTTATAACCTCACTTTCAGTATGCAATTATTAATCTAGGAGTTCCTGTTAATAAACACACTATTCTGAACAAGGAGAAGTACATTTGTTAACTTTTATACCACAAGGTATTATTTATAAATATATTTGAACATTATTTGTATGTTTTGGTGTATAAGTTTGAACTTCGTATATTTTAATTTACTGTGTGTATGTAGTTCTTTCTCTTTTTTGTAACTAAATAATCGAATAATGTGTTAGTGTTCCTGCGAAGTGATCTGAAGGAAAGTGTTAATTGAGTTTAAGTTTGAATATGGAACGTGAAATAATACCCATAGTAGGGACGGAAACTGTTTGTTCCGATCAATATCATTCCTTCTCTACGGCCAACAAAACAATCATAGGGAAATCCGTTTACAAGTTGTTCAGAAAACTGCTAATGAGTGGGAAGCATACAAAGATTTTATCGTAGGTGATGAATCTTACTCTAGACCAATGTTTGACGTTTAGCAGTACCAACGTCTTTACCAGTGCCATCTTTACTTTCTCGAGATGGCGAGTACGCTGGGTACGTGGAGCTACAATGTATTAGTGAACTTACACTCTAACTATTTACTTCGAGTGCACAAGGAAGTTGCTGGAGAAACTGTGACTTACGATTTCGGTTCTGGCGAAGAAGTGTGTGACTTGATGTTTAGTGGCACTGTTGACTTGGGTCATTATAGCGTTATAAAACTTTCTCTTAATCCCCAGGGTGTGAAAAGTACAAAAAGAAAAAGAAAAGGTAAAAAGTCATTAACTGGGCGTAAAAAGATAACCAGATAAAAAAAAAAAAAAAACTCAGAGAACCATCGAACTAAAAATTTAAAGAGCAGTGATGGTGTTAAATATCCTCTGGAAGTCCCTACAAAAAACACAGACTCTTTTGAATTAGGACCGTTAAATTGAATATGTCACTACTGCAAATTTATGAATTTAGAGTCAGAACAGACTAACAGGGACACACATATATTCTCCTTATGTTGTCACAAGGGGAAGGTAAAATTAGCTCCTTATCAACATTCTGAGTTCATGGAAAATCTAATCAACGTGGCTACATCAACTATAAAAGAAAAAAATGTTCAAAAAACTATTTGAATAATATAAGATCATACAACTCCGCATTTGCAATAGTGAGTTCTGAGTCTCACTTAGATGAATCAACTCTGGTGGTATACATAATTTCAAGATCCAGGACTCTTTTTACCATCGGATTGGACCGTTAATACCCTCTAACAGTGAACCAAAGTATGTCCAACTTTATATATACGACGTAAACACAGCTGTTACTCACAGAATGGGTCAAAGATCCAATGTGAAATGCGACCAACTGCTGATGCGTGATTTAAGTGACTATCTGTATTTATATCTTCATATCTTCATATAGAACTATGGCAGAAATGTGTTGTGAATCTGATTCTGAAATTCTTATGCATATAGTGGAAGACAAACTGTGTGACAGGAGACGCAACAATGATGCCAATCAAACAGATGTGGCTGCTATTTTCCAATCAGAAGATGGTGCTCCTCCTGGGGAGAGAAACTTAAAAGTGTATTCAAGATCTAATCGTGTTCGTAAAATGTCTGTAATTGAGCCATCTTTAGACCCAATAGCCTATCCTATGTTGTTCCCATATGGTGACTTTGGATGGAAACCCCAAACAAAACATGATCGTAGCAATGTAAATCAACGAAAAAAAAACTACATTACTGCAGTACGCATTCTATCGGCTTGCGATTCGTCCAAATTTCAGCTTATTGCATAGATCACAAAAACTCTAACTGCAATGGACAGTGGACATGTATTGTAGGATTGAGGGCACACGTTTAAACTATATTCGTTTCAATCAAAGTAACCTACTTGCTGACCTATATCTGAATATCGCTGACTTTGTTCAAACAAGAAGTGGTCTCCAGAAAGATGCTGTTGGAAAACAAATAATTTTGCTTTCATCATTTATTGGATCACCACGGAATATGCATCAAAACTATCTAGAAGCTATGGCTATTGTCCAAAAATTTGGAAAGCCATAATTATTTATAACAATGACGTGTAATCCACGGTGGCCTGAAATCGTAAAAAATCTTGCACCAGGAGAATCTGCTCATTACATACCAGATTTGGTTGTGCGTGTGTTTCACTGTAAACTTAAAGAACTTATTATGTTTCTCACTTATTGATATACTAGCTGACCCGTGCGAAGCATTCGCATTCTAACTTACTTAAATCCCACTTAATTAAAGTACACACCATACATTTAGTATCGTATAGTGCGTATTTAGTGCGTCAATGTGAATAGCAATGTAGTGGCGTAACGGCAGCTCTCCAGCTGGGTATTGTTATCATCAGTGTTGCCAAACGCCAGGAAAATATCCCTACAACTTACTTGATCTTACATCACTGTTACTTGTTTTCTTTTATTTCTTTTTTTTTATTTTTTCGTATAATTGTATTTTGTATATTTTTCCGAGGTAGCGGTTAAGGAAAGCTTTAAATGATGCCTCATTCATGTAATTTGATGATGTATTAAGGAAGTTATGGCGTACCGACCAAAAATGGCCTTGAGATATAATATATGTGATACTATTGAATTCTAGAAACGTGGCTTATCCCATTCTTATATTTTATTGACACTAGACAATAATGATAAGATACAAAATATAGCAGATATTGACAAATTTGTTTCTGCTGAAATTCCTGACCAAATAGCTTTTTACAAATAGGTGCAAAATCACATGGTACATGGACCATGTGGCTCACTAAACCTAAACTCCCCATGCATGGTTGAGGGAAAGTGTTCAAAACAGTTCTCAAAAGCTTTTCAACAACAGCACTAGAGACAATGTAAATGGTTATCCTGAATATAAACGCAGCGATAACGGCATTACTGATGACGTTCGTGGACATACTGTAGACAATAGAAATATAGTTCCATATAATTCATACCTTCTAATTAAGTTCAACTGTCATATAAACGTAAAATTGCACAACCTGTTAAAAGCATTAAATACATATACAAGTATGTGTACAAGGGATATGATTGTGCAACACTAAATTTCTCAAAACAAAACAGCAGTGTTCTGGTTTATGATGAGATTGATTCTTACCATAACGGCCGTTATGTTGGTTCAAATGAAGCAGCTTGGCGTATAATTGATTACGAAATGCATTTTCAAACTCACTCAGTGATTCGTCTAGATATACACTTACCTGACCAACAGACAATATTTTTTAAAGAGGGAGAAGCAGATGGTGTTATTGGTGATCCAAAGAAAACTACATTACAATCCTTTTTTGATCTCATTAAAACTGATAAAAATGCCCGAAATCTCCTCTACATTGAAATTCCTCAAAACTATATTTGGGACATGAGAAATAAAACTTGGGAACGGAGGAAACAGGGAGCACGAGGTTGTACACTGTCAATCCAAAACAACCCGAGCTATACCATCTTCGCCTTATTCTGCTGCATGCCCGTGGGCCAACATGTTTTGAGGACTTGCTCACATTCAACAGTGTAAAGTACAACTCTTTTGTAGAAGCCAGAGGAAGCCATATGCCAGAGGAATTGCAACCAACAATAACGAATGGCGTGAATCACTCAACGAAGCTAAAGAAACACAAATGCCATCCCAGTTACGTCAACTCTTTGGATTTATTTGTGTTCTAAACATTCCAAAAAATTCTGCAGAACTTTTGGATAAATTTAAAGGTTACATGTGTAAAGATTTCAAACTACCATGACATACAAATTTCTATAAATTTATGTCTATTGGAAATAGAGAATATTCTAACCACCCATAATACGTCATGTAAAGTACTCGGCTTACCTATTCCTATTCAGTGTACTATCAAAAGCAACACATTCGATGCTCAAGAACAAGACAGTTTATTTAACGAAATGTACAATAAAGCAAACGATGAGCAAAGATTCGTTATTGAAACTGTTTTAGAAGCAATACTAAAAAAAACTCTTCTACAAACGTATTTTGTTTAACAGCACATGCAGGATGTGGAAAAACATTTGTGCAAAAAGCTTTGCTATGCAAACTACGATCAATGCAAATACAGTGTATTCCATGTGCATTCAGTGGCATTGCAGCCAGCCTCCTAGATGAAGGTCGCACTCTTCACAATATCTTTAAACTGCCAATACCCATCTTGGAGAACTCAACATCTGGTATCAAACCAAACACTCCTGAGGCTAAAATAATTAAAGAATCTTCATTAATAATTATAGATGAAATATCTATGTGTCCTGTATATGTTTTAAACATTGTTGATAGATTACTTCGAGATCTTATGCGAAAAGAAAATAAGGAACTATTGTTTGGTGGAAAAGTTGTCTTATTGTGTGGAAACTTTCGCCAAACACTACCAGTCCATTCACGCTGGTCCAGAAACGATAATTGAAAAATGCGTTAAATCTTACAAGCACTGAGAGTGCGTTAAACAACTGAGTTTGTCTAAAAACATGAGATTATTGAATAGTGAAATAGAATTTTCAAAGTTCCTCAGAACAATCGGTGATGGCCAACTAAACATAGAATTTGATTTGGGAGAGAATATAATGAAAATACCCACCCAGTTAATTAGTTGTGGCTCAATAATTGAAGATATTTATGAAGATCTTAATAAATTAATCGCAACGTCAGACATTACTGAGAGAGCTATACTAGCACCAAGGAATGGAGACTTTATTAATTAATGATTTAGTTAAAAAAAGTTACCTGCTGAAGAAATAGACTACTTTAGTGTTGACAAGGTGATAACAGATGATGACATGGCTCACACTACATTCCCAACTGAATTTCTCAACAGTTTGACTGTAAGTGGTTTACCACCTCACAAACTGACTTTTGCAAAAAATACTATAGTAATGCTAATCAGAAATGTGAACACCTCTAAAGCAATAATTAACGGAACAAGAATGCGAGTGAAAAACCTGTACCACAACTCAATAGATTGTGAAATTCTGATGGGAACTTCGATTGGGCAAAGGATTCTTATCCCAAGAATTCATCTAACAATTCCTGGAACGTTATTGCAATTCAAACTTGAAAGAACTCAGTTTCCCGTAATCCATGCGTTTGCAATGACAATAAATAAGGCCCGAGGACAATCAATCGCTAAAATCGGTGTATACCTACAAACACCCATTTCCCCTACGTTGCAGCCAGTAGAGCAAGATCATTCAATGGCTTACGTTTCTACATATGGGATACAAAGGATCAAGGGCACCTAAGGAATGACCAAAATGTCCATACAATAAATTTAATATAGTATACAAAGAACTTTTGTAAAATTGAAACGAAGCGTAGTTTGTTTAATCTATTTTGATCTTAAAATACAAAAATATAATTAAGAGATATTTCCAATAATCTGGCAGATTTATGCATTAATTTGTTATAATGTAAAAATTACTAAGAAATTTTTTGATTTTTTTACTATATGAAAAATAAAATAATACTTTTTTTGATATTTTTGTTGTTTTTATTACAGGATAAATCACAAACAACGAATGTATGAATATACATGAACAATTAACATCTGCTATTCAGAAGTAGCTTATTAGGTTATCAGCATTGCGCAGTTCGTACAATATTTATCGAATGAAATTGGTATTAATATGAAACTTTCATTTGGTTTAACTAATATATCTGTTTGATTAACATCAATATTTATACAGGCCAACTATCAGTTGTGTTTTATGTACAAAAATAAAGCAGCCCCTAAATAAAATACAAAGATAAACAGTATATGTTAATTATGTCTTTTATTGCTGAAATTATTCCCGTAGCGGAGCACGGGCGGTTAACTAGTACTTTATAAACTGCACCATTAAAGACATGGCACTGCCCTCAAGAACTGCTGAAAAGTACTTCCTTAAATGTATTAACGCTTGTTGTTATAGGAAACAAGGAATAAATTGCATCAACTGCAGAGATGCGCTGTGCACCACAAGAACTTATCAGTAAAACCGACCTGATGATGAAACTGTTGGAGAAATTTTTGATAAAGTTGCAGGATTTCAATTACTAGAAAAATGTGTTTTCTTTTTTCTTTCTTAAAACAGAGCAATTTTTACTTTCCCTCACTTTTCATATTACTAACACGTTAACTGCTACGCAAATTTCGTATTTCCTATGCTTAAAGCTTACATTTTATTTTTTTACTTTCTCACTATAGGCCTACTATTAGTATAGAGAAAGTATAGTGATGACAAAAAAAATCGATGTTGAGATTTTTGTGTAAATATCCGTTTTGGGACCCCCTGAGTCCAAAAAAGTGGTTTTTACAAAATGTCTGTCTATATGTCTGTCCGTATGTATACAAAGCTAGAGCGAAAACTATTCGATGGATTTCAAACAAATTTACACCAGACATGTCATGTAGTGTAAATGTAGTGTTCAAAAAACGGTTTTGAAATTTTTTTGAAAAAAACCCATTTTGGCAACCCCCCCCCAAAAAATCAGTTACTATTTTTTAAAATAAAAAAACGGCTTTAACGATTTTGATAAAATTTGGCTTATTTGTAGCCTTTAATGTACCCTACCATATGCAGAAAACCGCATCTTTCAAAAGTTCTCGTTTAGCTAATAATAATGATAATTTTTGGGGCCATAAAGAGGGTTGTTTTTAAATGTTTTTTCAAAACCTTATTTCGAGCATCTATACAGGCCTAATTGACGTGTTTGGTGCAATTTTGTTCAAAATCAATAGAACAGTTTGATCTCTAGCTAATAATAATAATATTTATTAGTTAATATAATAGTTTAAAATCACATCTCTTACCCCTCCTACAATAATAAAGTCTCTGTGAATCTGTTTAATAATTTAAATATGTTTGTGAGAAGTATGTGCCAGTTTCTGGTACCGTTTATTATATTTATAACCTAAATTAGTATAAATTACTTTATTTTTTATTTTTGAACCTTTTTACGTAATAATCACTAATATTTTAAAGCGAACGCACATGTGCGTCGATAGCACATAGGCGTAAAATTGGCGTGCGAAGCATGCAATGCATTTTGTATTGAAAATACACCCAATACGGGAGTTGGCGTACGAAGCACGCATTGCATTGTGAATTGAAAATCCTCCCAATACGGGAGTTGGCGTACGAAGCACGCAATGCACTGTGCATTGAAAATACACGCAATACGAGGTTGGCGTGCGAAGAACGCAATGCATTTTGTATTGAAAATACTTCCAAAAATTGTGGTTGGCATGTGAAGCACGCAATGCATTGTGTATTGAAAATACTCCCAATACGGGGGTTGGCATGCGAATAACGCAATGCATTGTGTATTGAAAATACTCCCAATACGGGTGAAAGAGTGTGAAGCACGCAATGCATTGTGTATTAAAAATACTTCCAATACGGGGGTTGGCGTGCAGTGCACTGTGCGTCGGCCTCTTCGCATAGTGTTCAGTGTCAAGCTCACATGTGCGTTCTTAGCAGTGAACTAATTAATAATGTGTGCATTATAGTGTTGTTTCTGATTCACCAGTATTGGTACTTTGTCTGCAGGCCAGGGCCTGTACGCAAGGGTAGGCCATATTTTTGGTCAAAGTAGTTGTAACCGTGTTCGAGAACAAGGTCAGAAACAAGATTTGAGACCGTATCAAATTCGATGTAGTTATATTTTGCACATACTGTAATGCATTTTACAATGAAAAAATACAATTTTAGCAGTCACACTACTGTAAGTAATTTCAAAAATATGACAACATTTATGGACTTTAACTTATTAATAAGTGAAATTTTCTTATGCACGCACAATTTCTAAGTTATTGAAAAACAAATGTTAACAAATTCGGACCTATGAGGAGTATGTTTGAAATTGAATTGAATGGTTTCAGTGCTTCACTAATTAATCAGTGGACAAATCAAATGTTTTTATATTTTTTAATAAGCCAAAAAACGAGTGTTCTTAAAATCTAATAATTTTATAAGTGTGCTAACATTAAAAACGCAGTTAAATTGCTGAACATACTGGAATAATTTATTTAGAAGCGTTTTGTCTTCCATAGACTTCTTAATTTGTACGTACACCTAACAGGAATGGCATCTAGTCACTCTGTGGAAGTCGACGACTCTTCTAAATGTTTTAAAAAGTTTTGAAAATCTAATGTGTGGTCTTCGTGCGTCGAACGCTTTGAATTATTTACACGACATAGTAAACATGTTGAGTCACGTCCATCCCGGTTAAAGCTGAATCTATTGTGCGCATGTCCATCCCGTGTAAAGTTGCATCTACTGTGCGCACGTCCATCCCGTGTAAAGCTGCATCTACTGTGCGCAAGTCCATCCCGTGAAAAGCTGCATCTATTGTGCGCAGGTCCATCCCGTGTAAAGCTGCATCTATTGTGCGCACGTCCATCCTGTGAAAAGCTTTGTCTATTGTAACCAAGCAATCGTTTAGAAGATCTTTCTTTTATTTTTATTGTAGACGTAGAACTTAGAGTACCGTGTACATCTTTATTTGTATTGGATTTGTTTAAGTATTTAAAATAAAGTTCCTTCATGGTTAAACCGTCATCACTAGACGAGTTGGACTGAACATCATCTTTTACCGTTAGATTTCGCGCCTCTTCTAATCGTCTTTTTATTTCAGCAATTCTAGAACTTCTTCTAAGTTGTATCCCAGAACATCTAGTCAACTTGCCTCGAGGCTTGCGGCGAGACGGAATATTGGACATGGTTACTTATACTATAATTTTTCAGACAATTTTAATAACCACAATAATGCCTAGCAACAACAATGTTAACAACAATATAACGATGAATTAGAACAGTATTTTTTTATAAGTTGTCAAAAATTGTTTAGAAAACTTTCGTACCAATGTGAATGAACAAAATCGGACTATAATAATAATTGCAAAACACGGTCGGACTGCGCATGCGGGCAAAAGCCCAGTCCGGGAGCCGGTTGAAAGTGGTTATTTTTTGTATAGAATGGGAGAGGGGTAAAAGCTGTGTGTACCAAAACTGCTTTAAAACGGCTAATGATCGGTGATTCGATTAGACTATTAGTTTAAACTATTTGAAATACAGTACAAAGTTGGGTAGAGCGAATGTGGTTCCTCAAGACCTTAGCCCTTACTATAGTACGTTCAGCGAGTGTTTGCAGTAAATCGCTGTGTTCTGTGGCCATTTTGAAGTTTTAAATTTAGATTTTTAATACATTTGTTAGGTTAAATTGTAAATTTATACACATGTGTCTTAACAAAACATTTATTAAGGGCTTTTAATTGTCCATGTCTTTCCCTGTCATCCGTCATAGGTGGCGATTCACTGCAACCACTCGCTGAACGTACTATAGAGGCTTACAATTTTAAAATTCTCTTTATTTGTTACTAGCTGACCCGTGCGTATATTTCGCCTGTTAGGAGTAGGACTACTTACCTAACTCAATACATTGATTTCATTGTGTAAATTACGTTTATTTATTAACGTTGGTTTAATTTGACAACAGTTTTTAACGCTATACGTTGATTTAATTTCATTGATTGCGCGATATATTACACCTGCACCAGCATGTAGGCCTATGCCGGTCACAATATGCAAGTTTCCTGGTATTTTTTGTTTCCTGGTTTGTAGTTTTATTTATTTCTAAACATGTAACATTTAGTAAATTCAATTAAAATTATACTTATATATGTAAAAGTAATTACCTTTCTTTTATAATTTCCGCTCACAGTCCTTTTCTTAATTAATTCACTTGGTGACGATCGTTTCGCCTTCCAAATCAGGCATTTTCGAACCATAAACTTTTAGACATTTATTTAAATGCGCGTCAGTTATTATTAAAAATAACGAACATTAAAAAACACACAAACATATAATACAACACTTACAACACATATAACTACACTTAAAACATCGTATTCTGTCACTATTTTATTAGAACATTACGTAACGTGGTGTTCACTCGGTCATTTCTTAATCTGTACGAAAATGCCTGATTTGAAAGGCGAAACGATCGTCACCAAGTGAATTAATTAAGAAAAGGACTGTAAGCGGAAATTATAAAAGAAAGGTAATTACTTTTACATATATATATATAACCAGTCCATAAGGCAAAAACAAAAACAATAAAAATTATACTACCGGGAAAACATAAATTCGATCAATATTAAAAAGAAATATATATATTATTTGTACTTTAAAAACTAGGGGAGACCCCTGCGTGCTCCTCACGCCAACCCCCAATGGAATCTTCTACAAACATATGTTATGTTAAATTTATAATAAAGGTGTAGGATTAATAATAACCTCAAAACTGAGATAGTAAATAATGTTAAATGTTCAAATTAAATTATTTCTCATATTTTATAACAGCAGTTATAATAATGGTTAAAAGAACCAGCAAGGCTCAGGTCTACACTTAGGTCCTAACCTAAAAGCTAGAAATACAAAAATAATTGCTTCAAATTTTGAAATCAGCGGTTAATGGAAAAATTTTAACAAACAGCTATACTATCTGTTATTATATTCAATTGGTTGCTGTGGTAATAAATGTAAATACATGTGTTGGTTTATCATTCTAGGCCTAACCTAAGAATTTTTTCCGACTAAATTTACAAATATTGGAATAAAATGTAAAAGGTTTTTATCGTAATGAATTATAGCCTATGTTACTCAGGGATAGTGTAGCATTTTATTAGTAAAACAACTTTTTCAATCGGTTCAGTAGTGCCAGATATTACCCCCTACATACAAACAAACAAACAAACTTTACCTCTTTATAATATTAGTATAGACAAGTATAGTAAAATAGGCCAGTGCTGTGAGTAAAATATAATATGGGTGTCCCGCCTAAAATGTATCAATAGCTAAATTTTGAAGTATAAAAATGACAGAGTACTTTAAATGGGTATCCTTCGTTTCTTTTCAATGAAGATTAAAATCCATTTAGTGAAATATAAAAAATTTCCTCCATGTTCCAACATGGCTTCCAACTTTGAAATTTGTTAAGGAACACCCTGTACTTTATGCGTTTTTCAGGTGAAAAACATTTTTTAAGAATGTTTTAAAAATCTTTAGCCGTTTAGGAATTACAGGCGCTTGAAGTTCTTAAAACTTTACGTTTTATAGGCCTTCAAATAACTGATTTCCTTAAAAAATGTTACAGTAGCTAACTTTTGAACCGTCGGGGGTACAAATAAGTTTTAATGGCGACCACCCCTTATTTGTATGATAAGGGACGTAGTATGATACAAATGTAGTGTTTATCATATAATACTAACCTTTTTCTCATGTTTTTTACTTTTAGAATTGTAATCCTACCCTAGAGTAAGGAGTCAAAAGAATACCTCAGTTTCGATCTGTGTGTTTAATGCACAACAAGCAATATGATTAAACGAGGAGCTAAAGTGTGAATTATTCATAGGCGTAACTGAAAGAATGAGAAGAGAAACCTGTGCGAGACCTTTTTTAGCTGAATATTTAGAGCGAGTGAGAGAGAAAGAAGATAAGAGAGAAATTTGTTTACATATACAAGAACATTGCTTGGCAACCTTTTGTAGCTACGATGGACGTTTTCGCACTTCTAACCTCTAGGATTGTGTAATAATATACAAGTTAAAAAACTTAAGAACAATTTGAAATATATAAAGCCATAATTCGATCATGCAGCTGAACCAAAATTCCAAAATTAAATTTTTATGTTTTAGGGTTTCAACCATTTATTTGGGAAATCGGTATACTCAAGAAGGCGCTAAATAGCTGCCTTCGTGTACGAAATATACAAGTAGAATTAGTTTGTACCTCAACTTCCAGCTTTGTTAGTTTTCACCAAAGATCTTCATAAACAATGGCAAAATTTTTGCAAACACAAAGATGAGTTCAACATTAAATCAGCCCGACTTTGTTCGGAACATTTCTTGGAAAGCAATTATGAAAGGGATTAGAAATCGGAATTATTAGGCTTACCACCCAAAGTTGTCATTTGTGCTCCACCCCAACACTGTACCATACTGTAAACGAGAGTGTATTAAAGCGTAATATAGTGTCTTCATCAAGTCATCATCACAAATCACATCACATATATTATTTCTCAAGGCCATTTTTTGTCGGTACGCTATAACGTCCTCAATACATCATCAAATTACATGAATGAGGCATCGTTTTAAAGCTTTCCTTAACCGCTACACCGGAAAAATATACAAAATACAATTATACGAAAAAAAAAATTAAAAGAATCAGAAAGTAATAGTGATGTAAGATAGTAAATAGTAGGGATATTTTCCTGACGATGGCAACACTGATGATAACAATACCCAGCTGGAGAGCTGCCGTTACGCCACTACATTACTATTTTTAATTAATATACGCACTATACGATACTAAATATACGGTGTGTACTTTAATTAAGTGGGATTTATGTAGGTTAGAATGCGAATGCTTCGTACAGGTCAGCTAGTATTCCTAAGTAAATAAAAATAATGGGCCGATAAAGATTCCTTTAGCGAATTTAATATATACGATAATGAAATGCTATAGTTGTTAATAGTATGTGACATAATAGTAATTAATTACTACTAAAACGTAAATTTGAGCTGCAGTATAACTCCATAAATCGCAGCCAGTAAATTAACAGATTAACTTCCTTTGTATTTTGATTAATTTGGCAAAGTTCATCTGAGGGCGTTCGAGTGTGTTATTCATAGATGCGTGAACTGTGAACTGTTTTACGAAAATATATGTTTGAAATAAATATCGACATTTATTGTGCCTTATTCTGATGCTAAATTAAAATTATAATTTTACAAATCAGATTTTTAACACTGGAACTGCCAGCCTTTTTCTTTTTCTGTGGTGGCAGCACATAAAGTTTTTATCGAATTTCAATACGAAACATGAGGTATTGCAGTGACTCTTATGGTGAGACCTAAGGTCAGGAGTGGCCAATGAACAAATATCATGGTCGTATATATATAAGATTGTGTTTTCGCACTTAAATTGCTTCATTTACGTACGATTTTGTCCAAATTTGGCACACTCGTTGATTTTCTAAGTCACTTGAACGATTTCATTAGTACATTAATACAACAATTGGAGCATGTGTGTTGACAGGAAGTACAAAAAAATAGAAGTACTTGGAGGAGTCCGAAATAACAGTTACAAAATAACCTTTTAAATAACTGGTTATTCCTTCGGACTGATAATGATTATAACCGTCAATAAAAAATCAGTTTGTCTCATCTCTGTACTAAACAAAGTGAATTAAAAATATATAAACGAATATGATCAGTTTCATTTGGTGGTTAAAAACCAAAAACATAGAGTTTAAAGGTGTTTTGTAAAAACCAAAAACGCTTGCAAATTAGGTTTCATTAAATAAATAATACCTTCAAAGTAATAGACAAGGAACCCGATTGTACTAATCCGGAAGAGAAACATTAATTTCACACACCACGGAAAGAAAATAAGGGTTACAGAATAATGAACAATGTTAAGTTAATCTTCATGCCGTGAGCGTAACCACAGATTGAGCAGAAATGCTACCTGTGGCTCGGCCATTAATCTACCGTGATGTGACAATGTTTTAAACAAGACGTAACCAAGACGTGACAGTTTGAGTGAAAAACTTTGTATATTAAATTTAACAGATTGTCCGTGCTTTGGTCTACCTGAACTAAGTATATCTAATGACATTTTATGTAGAAGTTAGTAATGACGATCGAATAGTTTTCCTTCTAGCTTTGTTTATTTACAGACTGACATTTTGTAAAAAAAACACCTTTTTGGACTCAGGGGGTCCCAAAACGGATATTTCCACAAAATCCAACCTCGATTTTTACTTTCTCTATACTATAGTATAGTGCGAAAGTAAAAAGCAAAGATAATTATTGCCAAGTTGAGTATTGAAAACTGCTTGAAACCCTTTACGCAATGTTCATAAAAACAATAAGCAATAACTTTGTACTCAAACACAGCTCTACGCGCGCCTAACTAACGTTGTCTTTGTTGGAACGAAGTTCCTTAACGCGGGTTACTTTAGGAGTTAACTAATAGAAAATATAATGCGTAAAGAAAAAAAACTTGTATTAATTGGTTGCTATGGCGATGAGACATATAAAATACGAGTAACAAAAAATGCCTTACCAAATTGGTTGCTATGATAACCAAACATGTGTTCTTTCATTAGAAAATAATTTTAATTCAAAGCCTAACCTAAAATTATTGTACGCATGTTGTCGTTAAGACAGGTAAAACAAATTAAACATACACACAATCATTTTAGGTTATTCCTAGACGGATGAACCAATATTTTACGTTTACTGAATGTACTTACAATGAATGGGCATTTAACTGTGTTTACCATCTTAGCTTTGATGTTATAATTAATTCTACAAACTTATTATAATAACGTTAAACGTATGGAAACAGTAAATATTTGTATAAAAAACAAACTAATAATAAACGGCAATTGAAAGATGTTGCGGCTGGTAAAAGAATTGTAGAACATGCTTGATGAACTTCGTTCCTCTTATGGGTCCCACGACCGCACACATTTACTTTTTTCTATCAACAGTAATCATAAATGCTGACAGTGTCGTGAGGTATGGAATTTTATAATTGTATGCCAAAAAGTATCATAACATTTTCAAACAGACATGAGTTCTCCAATTTGCTACGTACAATTTTATTCGAACAAGAAGATAAACATTTTTATTTTATTCAATACTTGACCCAATTTTTTTGTCGATTTTATCCACCTTGTTTATTAATTAAAACTAACGAAAGTCGGCGCTATGTACGTTTGGGTGTTGTATTTTTGCAAGGACGTATGCTAATTAATTGATGTATTGGGCTAGAGTGTTATTAGAGAATTTCCAAAGGAAAGATGAGCTATTGCAGTGACTCTTATGGTGAGACCTACGTTAGTGATGGGATAATCGAATACTTTTACTAATCGAATAATCGATTCGAATAAAAAAGAATAATCGAATAATTATTCGAATAATTTTATTCGAATAAAAGCTAGACGAATGAGTCACAGATTACTTGCCTTGTAAGAGTATTCGAATAGTTGAATAGAAGTACAGTATGACATTCTTGGAATCGGCGAATATGCCAGACAAAGGGAGGCCGGTAGATTTCCTGCCTTTCCTGGAATCCATTTGCAAACATCCTGTTTACTTTTACCACGGATAAAAAGTAAGTATTGCTTTCACGTGATCGATTTCCTTGTTGTAATTATCAATAAACTGTTGTAATTATAAATAAAAGTAAAATTTGTACTTGGACAGATAAATGTATGTTTAATAATTCATATTTTTTTATTTTTCAATATTATATTTTTAATTTTAACGAAATGTACATATATTTTCTTGTATTTGAATACATTTATTTATATTTTAGTAATATATTATATAGAATAGGATACAGAAATTTGCGAAATTTATTCCAAAATATTATATCAGAAATTATTATATTACC
The DNA here is from genome assembly GCA_018207615.1 of Philaenus spumarius. NCBI lineage: Eukaryota > Metazoa > Arthropoda > Insecta > Hemiptera > Aphrophoridae > Philaenus > Philaenus spumarius. Next base: position 392,786 of record JAGFPH010000219.1, on the reverse strand, counting down.
AATTTATCGAATATGTACCTGTACCAAACTATCGAATAACTGCATGTGAGCCGTGAGCCTTCCTAACACGTAACGACAAACGACATACGGCATAGCATTTCTATTCAATTGCTTAGTTATTCGTATAACCTATATGCCTAACCCCTATCCACTATTCACGACGTGTTAGTTTATTCGAATAACTCTAAAGTAAACGTAACGGTAATAACGGTAATAAAAATTATTCGAATAGACCATCACTAACCTACTTTGTGAATGGTCATTGAGCAAAAATCATAATCAATAGAACACATTTTCGGGTATCATTACAAATGTTATTTACATGTATATACATTATGTACTAGGAGAAACCCCTGCATGCTCCGCACGCCAACCCTTTTGGCACCACACAATCATGTTATGTTTTCTTTATAATAAAGGTGTAGGATTAATAATAACCCCAAAGCTTAAATGGTAAATAATGTTAAATGTTCAAATCAAATTATTTCGTATATTTTACAACAGCAGTTATAATAACGGTTAAACGAACCTGCAAGGTTCTGGTCTAGACTTTAATAAAAACCTAACCAAACGTAAAAGTTAGAAATACAAATAACCGCTTCAAAGTTTGAAATCAGCTGTTAATGGAAATATTAGAGAAAACAGCTGTTTTATCTGTTGTTTTATTCAATTGATTGCTATGGTAATAAATGTAAATACATGTATTGGTTCATCAGTCTAGGCTTAACCTAAGATTTTTCTGACTAAATTTACAAATATTAAAATAAAAAATGTTTTAATCAAAATTAATTATAGCCTATGTTACTCAGGGATAGTGAAGCTTTTTATCAGTATAACTACTTTTACAATCGGTTCAGTAGTTCCAGAGATTACCTCCCATAACATACAAACAAATTTTACCTCTTTAAATTATTAGCATAGACGTATCTTTTCGCACCCCAACGACCGCATTTAACAGACGTTGGTTTTCTAAGTCAATCGGACCAGTTCGTTACCAAAAAAATCCAGCAAACGAATACTATTTCTGACCTAAGTACCATTTATTTTACGATTTTTCCTACCAGAATAAAACTTTTTTGGGTTATTATGTTACAACAATATAGCAAATATAACTTAATAAATAATATGTTATCTATATAAATAAAAGCGAAATACCACTCACTCACTCACTCACTCACTCACTGACTCACTCATCACGATTTCTCAAAAACTACCGAACGGATTGAAATGAAATTTGGTGCGTAGCTTCCTCTAGGGCCATAGGTGCTCACTAATAAAGGGTTTGAAAAAATTCGAAATTTTAGGGTGGTTTGGGGATCAAAGTTATTAAAAAACGATTTCTTCAAAACTACCGAACTGATTGGAATGACATTTGGTATGTAGCTTCCTCTAGGGCCATTCACTAAAAAAGGGTTTTAAACAATTGGAAATTTTAGGAGGGTTTGGGGGGCAAAAAATACTAAATCACGATTT
>JAGFPH010000219.1:370260-381480 GCA_018207615.1 Philaenus spumarius | reverse complement strand
GGGAGAATTTTCAATACAAAGAGCATTGCGTGCTTTGCACGCCAATTTTAAGAATACGTGGTATTGACGCACATATGACTTTAAAATATTAGTAACTATTACGTAGAAAGGTACAAAAATAAAAAATACAGTAATTTCTATTCATTTAGGCTATAAATGTTTTAAAAAATTTATAGGAAACTAGTGCACCAGGCAATGCTTCGCTATTGCTTAATTTGAAACTTTGAAAGCCTGTAATTCGTATCCCGTGTAATTCAACATCCTGTAATTCGTATCCCGTGTAATTCAACATAGGCCTAATGATTGTTACACATAATTAATAAAACAACTGATTTGAATCAAAAGTTTAATACAATTTTAGGTTAGGCCTTTAAAACCTATGAAATATAATAATTAAAACATCTAATATTACAATTTAACATTATATTATTGTTACACATTATAAATAAAACTGCTTATTTGGACCAAAGGTTTAACACAATTTTTAGGTTAGGCCTATTATTATAAAATCAACAAACTTTTTTTTAAAGAGTTTGGAATTATCACCATAGTAACCAGAATAAAACATTAATAAATACGAATCAGCTGTTTCATCTGTTATATGGCTGCTTATGGGAGGGATGAATTTTCGCATTTTCTACCCTTTAAATTCAAAATTTTGCAAAATCCTTTCTTAGTACGCCTCTACATTATTGGACGGTTGTACCTTCCAAATTTCAAGTCTCTAGCTTTAATAGAATCGGCTCTTCGTTGATCAACAGTCAGGACATTGCATTTTATATAAGAGATACGAAATTTGCGCAGCAGTGAACATGTTAAAACCCGGTTTTCAAAATCCATGAGTTTAAGAGTTGGAACAAATAGATATTGAAGGATAACGAAATACACAAGTTCTATAGAAACAGTATCAAATCTGTTGAAAGTTATTCTAAACCTTCTAAATACTACCTAAAACTTCCCATCACACTAAATACTCACCAACCCCTCTAAATGTACGTTCATTAACTATAATTGGTTAAACGACGCAAGCGCAGATGATTTTCTCGATTACAAATAAAGTACTAATTTCACGTAAAACAAAGTCGCTTAATTGTCTAGCTCGGACTATTCCCCGCCTCCACATACTTGTTTGCTCACGTCCAATGTGACGTCACAGTGTTGCTATGGCAGCTCGGCTTGTACAGGGTGTTTCCGTTTTCATTCAAAATTCTCGAAGAGCTTGTAAAATTTTTCGAGATGTTTTTAGCGAATTTCCATGGGAAAAATGAGCTATTAAGTGAACCTCATTGTGAGACCTAAGTTCCGGAGTGGTAATAATCACCAATCATGGTCCCCAGATCACGTTTTGGGGTGTCATCATATACGCAGAATTTGTATGTACTGTTTTTACGCATGAAGTTTACAGTTCAGGCGATAAGAAGGTGAAGGTTATGTATCTAACTAGTAAGCCCTCGTGAAAAATCACAGGCAGATTAATTAGATTTACATCAGAAATACAACATTTATACAAAATACTATTTAAAGACAACAGTCTTTGTCTAGGCCTACCTAACTACGCTGACGGGGATGTTAAACTCAGTAAATGTGTACAATTATAAGTATTATAAAACTGTAGGCCTATTTGTTAAAATTTTATAGTTATATAAATTGTTATATATTTAAAATAAGATAAAAATATTATAGTTTAATTACTTTTTATTTTATATTAATAGATCAAAAATGATTTAGAAGTTATTACAGTAATATAATAGTCAAGAAATTAATATTTTAATATGTTTATATTTTGTACGAAGATGTACGAATGTTTCCGAAGTTAAACGAAAAGGTGTTTCTTCTTTAAATTTGTATAAACGAATATATTGAAGACTAGGGGAGGCCCCTGCGTGCTCCGCACGCCAGACCCCAAAGGAACCTTCTAAAAACATATGATATGTTTTATTTTGTAATAAAGGTGTAGGATTAATAATAACTTCAAAACTAAGTTGGTAAATAATGTTAAATAATCAAATTAAATTATTTCTTATATTTTATATCAGCAGTTACAATAATGGTTATAACAGCTACACTTTAAAACCCTAACCTAAAAGCTAGAAATACAAAAATAATTGCTTCAAATTTTGAAATCAGCTGTTAATGGAAATATTGGAGCAAACAGCTATTTTGCCTGTTATTTTATTCAATTGGTTGCTATGTAATGGTTATAAATGTAAATACATGTGTGTTGGTCTATCATTCTAGGCCTAACCTAAGATTTTTTTCCGACTAAATTTACAAATATTGAAATAAATAAAGGTTTTTTATCGAAATGAATTATAGCCTACGCCCCTCAGGGATAGTGTAGCTTTTCATTAGTAAAACTAATTTTTCAATCGGTTCAGTAGTGCCAGAGATTAACCCCCTACATAAAAAAAAAACTTTACCTCTTTATAATATTAGTATAGATTAGTATAGATACAAGGTTGTATTTATATAAAGTTTATAACCTCAAAGAAAATCTTATAACGTGTTATAGCATACATTAGTTCTATAACTCATATTTAAAAAAATCAACTTCACAAGAAATTATAATGATTGAATTTGTAAACATATCCCCAAAGTGTAATCTGCGATGAGTTTTGTTTAACTCATTACAGCAGATGGCTGAAATAAGGTTAACGTAGAAGCAGAAATAAGTTGAAAAATACTTGTTTTCCATTTTCAATTGAATTCGGAATTTTTTTCAACTCCAAAGGTGGAAATACAATGTTTCCTCGTTATGACATCGTCTATACAGTGTAGATACTGTGGAAGCTTAACAACTTTTCAAACTGATAAAACAAGTAATGGAGCTAGTTCTAAAAGTTTCACGATTATTACCTTTATATCGCGATGATTATCTAGTTCATATCCGACGAGGAATTATTTCACCCTTGTTCTTCAAGACGGGACATGTCGTTACAAGAACTCTTATTAAGAAAGTTTACTCCGGCAGCTGCAACAAAGTTTATAGAAGTTCTTGGCTTGATTCACATCTCCAGGGCTAACAAGCAGAACTAATAATAAACGCGTGTACAATATTATTAATTGCTGATAATAACACTGCGATCACATTGGCTGTGCAAACTTCTTTGAAAATATTTATTTATTTATTGGTTATTGGTTTCTTTGACAAAAAACACATGCATAAAACAAGTCTTATCACAACACACAGGAACAACACCCACAAAATACAATTAAACAACAAGCAGTCCAAAAAATAGAGCAAAATATACAATAATCAACACAAATACACAAAATTTAAAAAATTAAGTCAATAAGGTAATATTTAAAAAGTTAAAATACTTTGCAAAAAAAAGAAAAGAGATCACATCTATCACAAAATAGTATTGTGAAGCACCAACTCTTCCACCAAGTAAAGTGATCCAGACAATAGAAATTGTCTAAGACTGTTTTCAATATCCTGTGGTTTGGTGAATTTTGAATGCTTTTAGGAAGCTTATTCGTGAACTTTACACCAGCTTGTGAGGGAAGTTTACTGTATAAATTTAACCTGTGCTGTCTGGCACGATACTCACAAGCTTGCCTGGTGCTGTAGTTAAGTATATACATATTTTGGACATGATCACACTTGAATTTAAAAAGAGAATCACTTAAAGTATGTAAATACATGGAAGTGAAGTACTCCATATTTCTTGAAATAGTTTTTACAACTTTCTCTTTTATATAGCCCCGCAAAACGCCTTATAGCTCTTTTTTGCAAGACAAACACTCTTTTCATGTTTTGATCTGAAGCGTTTCCCCAAAGATGAACTCCATAGTTCAAATAATGATACACTGACCCATAATAGGCTGTTAAAAGTATCGATGTACCACAGTATGGCTTCAAACTTCTCAGTACAAATATACCTGAGCTAATTTTGGCACTAATATTACTAATGTGGTCATTCCACTTCAACTTTCAATCAATTAGAAGACCCAACAATTAATTGTATTGATTGCACTTCTTCAAGTATACTATCACCTAGCATGACACTTGGTGTCAGATTTGAGCTTTCTACTGAAGTGTACATGGATTGATTGTTAAATAGTTTTCAGCATAATAATACTGTCCAGTGGCATTGACTTGTATAAAAGCCTTCTGCTCCAATTGTTGAACAGAATCTGCTTGAAAACATAGAAATAAGTAAATTACGTAATCGGATTCGTCTTTATCTATATATATAAAAGCGAAATACCACTCAATCACGATTTCTCAAAACCTACCGAACGGATTGAAATGAAATTTGGTATGTAGCTTCCGCTAGGGCCATAGGTGCTCACTAAGAAAGGGTTTGAAAAAATTGGAAGGGGGGGGGGGGGTGGGGGGATTAAAGTGATTAAAATCACGATTTCTTCAAAACTACAGAAACGGATTGGAATGGATTTGGTATGTAGCTCCCTCTAGGGCCATAAGTGTTCATTAAAAAGTGGTTTTAAAAAATTGGAAATTTTAGGGGGGTTTTGGTGGGTTAAAATTACTAAATCACGATTTCTCCAAAATTACCGAATGGATTGGAATGAAATTTGGTATGTAGCTTCCACTAGGGCCATAGGTGTTCACTAAGAAAGGGTTTGAAAAAATTCGAAATTTTAGGGGGGGTGGTTTGGGGGGATTAAAGTTATTAAATCACGATTTCTTCAAAACTACCGAACGAATTGGAATGAAATTTGGTATGTAGCTAACTCTAGGGCCATAGGTGCTCACTAATAAAGGGTATGAAAAATTTTGAAATTTTAGGAGGGGTTTGGTGGGATCAAAGTTCCTAAAATCATAATTTCAGATCTTTTATTATTATGACAATAGTGCTTTTATTATTTAAGATCTATATATATAAAAGCCAAATACCACTCACTGACTGAACACTTAAAAAGGATACAATTTTGTTGAAAAGACTGAAAATACCAACTATCACGGGCAACGCCGTACGGGTCAGCTATTGTTCCATATAATTATTCCCAAAATGTTCGGACTTTTTATTTTAATGAGCGATAAAGCATATAAAATTTGTCTCCGTTTGAACCGGCGACTTCACCCACAGATGTGATTAAATAAATGAAAGGACTTTCGGGTGCCTTACCATTACACGCAACAAAAACATAACTATTTTAGACCCGAGTTCCAAGGCCGAAAAATGCACAGTACGTTTTGCCCAAACCGGTCTATGTATTCTTTTAAGCCTACGTAAATGTATGAGCTATTCGTCAGTAAACGGTAAAAATGCCGTTTTCCGCCAGTTCGTTCCTCATAACTCACGAACGACCATAAAATTTACAAATCAGATTTTGAGGTGTATTTAACACCTACAAGTAGTAATTACATGTCACAATATTGAATACTGTTTTGATTTATACTTAACGGTTTAACCAGTTGTTTTATTTATAATGGTCGCGTGTCAAGTTACGTAATTTACATATTTTCAAAGAGGGTTGCACCGCCAATGTGATCGCAGTGTTATTATCAGCAACAATAATTATTGTAAATACGTTTATTATTAGTTCTGCTTCTTAGCCCGGGAGATGTGGATCAAGCCAAGAACTTCTATAAACTTTGCCGCATCTGCCGGAGTAAACTTTCTTAATAAGAGTTCTTGTAACGACATGTCCCGACTTGAAGAACAAGGGTGAAATAATTCCTTGTCGGATATGAACTAGATAATCATCGCTATGTAAAGGTAATAATCGTGAAACTTTAAGAACTGGCTCCATTACTTGTTTTATCAGTTTGAAAAGTTGTTTAAATTCCACAGTATATCTATACTGTGATTTCATAACGAGAAAACGTTTTATTTGCACCTTTGGAGTTGAAAAAATTCCGAATTAAAATTGAAAATGGAAAACAAGTATTTTACAAATTATTTATGCTTCTACGCTTACCTTATTTAGCTAATTCAAGCGATTTAAAATATAATCACTAGAATTTGAACTCTTGTTAGAAAATTTTCATAGGAAAAATGAGCTATTGCAGTGGCCCTTATGGTGAGACCCAAGGTTGGAAGTAGCAAATGAGCACCGATCATGGTCCCCAGAACACGTTTTGAGGTGTCATTAAAAATCATATATATTTATAAATAAGTGTTCGAACTCTAGCGGCCGCGTTTTAAGTCCGATTTGGTACAAATTTGGCACACATGTTGGTAGTTTACGTCGCTCGGACGAGTTCGTTGGCCAAAAAAATACGACAATCGGAAGCACGTTTTTTGACCGGAAGTAACTACAGTATTTTTTTGTACGAGAATAAATTTTTTTTTGAGTGTTTGCTACAAATATAAATGTAGGATGTTATTCTGCACATTTTCTTTTTTTACGCGACCTTATAGCTCGCTTGGTTCCCCCAAAATCGATCAAAACGTAAACTACCATAAAAGCACCCGGTTCAAAGCCATGTGGCGGATTCTACCGTGGGGTTGGCGTGCGAAGTACGCAATGCATTGTGTATTAAAGATACTCCTAATATGGGGGTTGGCGTGCGAAGCACGCAATGTTTTTTGTGTTGAAGGTACTCCCAATTTTCGGAATGGTGTGCGAACCATTTTGCAGCTATTCAGCACCATCGTGAATAGACCTATTTCGCAAATTGTTGGTTGAAACCCTAAAACATAGGCCTATGAACTTAATTTTGTAACTTTTCTCAACTCACTCAGCGGTTCAGGTCGAATTATTTAATCAGTTCTGTAGTTATTCCCACTGTATATTTTGAAAACAATTTATTTACATTTCACTTCGCTCCCGCGTCGGCTCATGGCGAAGCCAATGCAAACAGATTATCGTATACTCTGATAGTTTGAAGGAAATGACGATTGGTTATGACAGAGGCACTTGGATCTAAGTAGGGTGGTGGCCCGTACATAATGTCAAACAGAGATCGAAACAGACAGAAACCGTCCCAATAATTTGAATTATTTCGTTGTAATTTCACCATTAATATATATATATATATATATATATATAATCCAAATACCACTCACTCACTGATTCATTACGAAATCTCAAAAACTACTGAACGGATTCCAATGAAATTTGGTATGTAGCTTCCTCTAGGGCCGTGGGTGCTCGCTTAGAAAGGTTCTAAAAAAATTCAAAAATTTAGGGGGTTTCGGGGGGGGGGGTAAAAGTTACTAAATCATGATTTCTCTAAAACTACAGAACGGATTGGAATGTAATTTGATATGTAGCTTCTACTAGGCCCCTAGGTGCTCGCTAATGTTTTCAAAAAATTAGAAATTTTAGGGTGGGTTCGGGGGGGGGGGTCAAAGTTAATTAAAATCCGCATAAGAAATACATAGTGTAATATAATTTATTGATATATTTTTTTTTCGTTAATATACATTTAACTTTGATTTTTCTATCCGTGCAAAGCCGGATCGGGCAGCTAGTTAATTTATATAGTCAATAATCAACAATTGAAACAAATTTTGATATTACCAACTAAAGGAAACGATATAATTTACGTAACAACAGATGTTTGACTTATAATACAGTAAGCCTTTTGTTTGTTTTTACCTAATCTAAAAGAACTGTTAATTGTGAAGGATTATTACCTGATTGGCTATACGTTTTCAACCTAAAATACGTTTCGGATCCAAATCAACTGTTTTATTTATAATAATATAATAACGGATGTTCAACTTGAAATATAATACAGTATATATGTTTTTTTTTATATTTGTTTGGGTTTATTTTTATTTCGTTAACTTAACCAAACAAAATCTGTTGAATGTGGACAATAATAATTAATTGATTATAAATTTGCGTTGGTTGCTATGATAATGAACGCAAATGTGTCGGTTGGTTCAGTATAGCCACAACCTGGAGTGATTTTCGCTAAGCTGATAATGATGAAGCAAATGAAAACATATCACAGTATTGTATACGCTGATATTTTCACTGAAGTGACGATTGATTAGGATAGAGGCACTTGGTTCGAATAAGGGTGGGGGGGGGGGGGCTGTAGCTCATATCCTGACGCATACGCATTAGGGCCAGGTTTTTTGTGCGAACGACGGATTTTTTAATATAATAGAGCGATGTAAACCTAACCTAAAAACGCTGTTGATTGTTAAAAGAATTAACCGAATGTAAATTTGCCAAATAGGTTGCCATTGTAATAAATGTATAAATATGCTTTCAAGAAATGTGTGTTAGTTCAGTGTAGGCCTAACCTAATATTGCGTAAGATTTTGACCCAAATCAGTTAGTTTATTTATAATGTGTAACAACAGATGTTTGAATTATAATACAGTAAGCATTTCCGTTGATTTTTGTTCCTGTTTGCTTTTTATTTGTCAACCTATTGTAAAAAGACTGTTGGTTGAGGAGAATAATTAAGTGATTCTATATTTGTTAAGTTGGTTGCTATGGAAATGAATGTAAATGCATTCAACGATCGAGTGTTGCTAAGCTTTTGATCCGAAACAGCTGTTTTATCTCTTACAGAGCTGGGAGTAAACTCCCGAATTTTCTGTAGATTGCCTCTTTAAAATACAATTTTTGCAAAATCCTTTCTTAGTATGCGTCAATGACCCAATAAGAATACAACTTTAGATTTTCGAATTTTATCTCAAGTAGTTTTTACTCCTCGTAGATTATATGTCATTCGGCCAGAAAAAGACGCTTATAGATACACTAGGGGAAACCCCTGCGTGTTTCGCACGCCAACCTCATTGGAACCTTATATACACATAATCTTGTTATGTTTTCTTTATAATAAATATGCAGGACTAATAATAACTCCAAAGCTAAGATGGTAAATAATGCTAAATGTTCAAATAAAATTATTTGGTATATTTTTTAACAGCAGTTACAATAAAGGTTGAAAGAACCAGCAAGGCTCAGGTTTACACTTTAATAAAAACCTAACCTAAGAGTAAGAAGTACAAATAGTTCCTTCAAAGTGAGAAATCAGGTGTTAATCGAAATATTAGAGCAACACAGCCGTTTTACCTGTTATTTTATTCAACTGGTTTCCAGTTGAAACAAAAAATTAAAAATTAATTTAGTTAATTGTTTCCGACTAAATTTTCTATATTGAAATAAAAAATGTTTTTGCAAAATGAATTATATCCTATATGAATATATATCAAGAATAGTGAAGCTTCTTATTAGTAAAACAATTTTTTCAACTAAACAAACATACAAACAAACAAAAAATAAACAAATAATTTGTTTACCTCTTTATAATATTAGTGTATACTAAGAAAACATGTATACAACTTTAAAGTACAATCTATATATATAAAATCCAATGTATGTCTGTCTGTCTGTTTGTCCTTTATGCTTTACCAAACCGTCCATCCGATTGCTTTGAAATTTTGCATAGTAACACAGGTTAACCCTGGGAAGGTTTTAGACAATTTACCGAAGTACTAGGACATTAGGGCTGTGACCCACTGGACTTTAAAGTTTCAATGTTAATCTTATGGAAGAAAGATTTCTTTTGAATTTATCAGGGGCACAAAAACAGCTGTTCGTAAAAAAAGCATATAACAGCACAGGTTTTATTATCATCTGGAAATATATTGAAGAGATATAATAGCACAGATCAGCTGATTATAACAACACATGTTGTATTATCATAACATGGTTTGTTAATGTTGTAATTTACTTTATTGAAGTAGATTGTGTTTAATTTTGCTGTAACAGATATAACATAATATACTTATATAAAATACTGAAATCAAGCAATAGCGAAGCATTGCCGGGTCCACTTGTACAAATATAAAATAATATTTTAAATTCCAAAAAATTACATGACCTCGACTGGGATTGAACCCAAGATATTGAAACACTTTACTAACCGTACTTAGTGTGTCTTCTACCGTTAGAATATTAGGTTTGCAAGTAGTAGCATCTACTTTAGTTAATGTACTTGAACACGGAGCGTCTGCGACATGACCTACATTGAATTAAACACATTGAATGCTTTTAGAGACAAAATGTCTGGAACTAAACAATGTTAGGATCGCATAACAAAACAAATCACGGCAGAAATGTAGGTGTCTAGTTGAATTGATTAAATAAGACACACAGGATCTTTGTCTCGCTTATTGAGATTGTTGTGAATGTTCGCTTCAATACTTTGTCTTATCAAATTGACTTACGTAACACTAACAGTAATTCTCACACACAAACGTTAATAATCAAATGAATGCGTTTCAATGACAATGTGATCATATTTAGTGAGCTACAACTTGCTGACGTGTTGAACCGCTGACGTGTGAGTCGAACTAATTTCCAAAGTTAAGTTTATATTCTCTGATTGACGTTATCATTATTATTAATGATGGATGTTAAATTTTATTATTAGTTATTCGGAGATTTGCCATCATTTGTGTGTTAAAAACTCAATACACAACGTTTCGGGAATATAAATCTACTCCTGTTATCAAGGGACTAACAACTAAGGGAACATAAACCTAGAGATCTAGGCCTGACTAAATAAAACAAGTAAAGGTAAAATATACCACTAACCTTGACCATCTACGTAGTACATCTCAGAGCTGAAACTGAGAAGTAAAAAAACACAATAATAAAAACACACAGCTGAAGGCAAACCGTTTGCTTACAGACCAGAGTCAGACAAACAATTAAGTTTATACGATTAAGAGTTTCAACCATTTGGGAAGTCAGTCTACTCTCGAAGGTGCTGAATAGCTGACGGCGTGTATGACATATATTAGGACCCTAGCCTCTCTTGATGTTTTTTGGCACACTTCCTTACTACACTTGCCACTGTATCCATTCCAAGATCTCTGTGGATGTCGCTATTACGGGCGTACCAAGGAGCATTTACAATTCCTCTAAGTACTTTATTCTGAAAACGTTGGACAATGCTCTGATTGCTGGTTTTGGTGCATACCCACAGTTGAATACCATATACCCAACTCGGCCTCAGTATTTGTTTATAGAGCATGATTATGTTGTGAATGTATAACTGAGATTTTCTCCCAATATACCAGTACATTTTCCTATATTTCAGTTGAAGTTCTTCCAATTTCTTTTTAACGTGCACTTTCCGTTTTAACTTTGCATCAAGGTTCATCCCAAGGTATTTAGCATATGGTATCGGAATACTATTGAGAGTTACAGGTAATGGTTCCACTGATTTATTAGTAAAGTTAATATGTGTAGACTGCCACGCGCAAACCTCTCTTTTTCTGGATCGCAAGGTTTTCGCCCCACGTTCGGGAGCCACTTGCCACGCGC
>JAGFPH010000219.1:340660-351883 GCA_018207615.1 Philaenus spumarius | reverse complement strand
TATTCTAATTATATAAAGTGATAATACGACGAAATATTATAATTATATAAATATTATAATCATACTGTTATCGGAATACATAAACGATAATTAAAACCTTTCCACCCGCACACCCACCGCACAGTAGAACTGGTCACTGATCTCTAGCCGGCTGGCCCTCGCTCCGCCAAGCCTCTGGCTGTCAAATTACCCTCGTCAAAGTTTTTAGGCAACTGGCCCTTGGTCCTAGACTCCTAGTCGATAAATCGAAAATTGCAGAACATATATGGTCCGAAATCACAAATTCAATTGGGAAGAGGCAAAAATCATACACAGGGAAAGTAATCTTTACAAACGTAAAATAATTGAAGCCTCATATATAAAACTAGCGGACAACCCTATCAGCCAAACAAGCATTGAAGTTAGGCCACTATGGCTCCCATTATTAAAAAAAGAACTAAAACTTGATTATAATAACCATATTAATAATAAAACAGAAATGTTACCGACTAACAAAAATGCTGAACTTTTACCAGTAGAATCACCACGTGGTGTTATAACCCGTCCCCGTGCGAAACACTTGAACTATGTGAAACAATAGGAAACTACCCCTTCCTGTTGGCCACGCCTGAACACTCTGGCCAGTTGTCAGTTTGCGTGTGCTTAGTGTATGAATTGTGTTGTGTCTGTGGTTGGTGTGTTTGACTTCTCAGTCTTAGCTCCGAGATCCATCATGTAGATATTTAAGGTTAGTAATAATTTGTAGTTTTACTTTGTTTCATGGGCCTAGTTTCCTAGGTTTATGTACCGTTAGTTTTAGTCACTTGAGAACGGGAATTGATTTGTATTCCCGAAACGTCGTGTTGTAACACACAAATGATAGCAAATGTCCGAATAAGTAATTATAATAAAAAAACACACAATAACTTTAATTTGGGCCTAGACGGATGAACAAACATTTTATGTTTATTGAATGTATTTACAATGAATGGACATTTAACTGTGTTAACCATCTTAGCTTTGATGTAATAACTAATTCTACACCTATATTATAATAACATTAAACGTATGGCAATAGTAAATATTTGTGTAAAAAACAATACTAATAATAAACGGCAATTGAAGGATTAACATTATGTGTGTATATAGCCGTTAAGACTGGCAAAAGAATTGAAGAAACGGAATGATGAATTTCGTTCCTGAAGGAGTCCTACGACCGCACATATTTCCTTTTTTTAAATTTATTATTTTGTAATCACACAATTTGTTTATACTGTAATTGGGGGAAAACTATTAATGTGACAAATTGCATCTTCTTGTTTGAAGTACACATAATAAACATTCATTTTCCGAAATATCTGCCCTTAATATTCTAAATTAACAAAGATATGATTTTTTTTTAAATAGTAATTTTTTCATCGTTTTTCCTACTTTTATCGGTCAAAAATAGTCTGATTGTGGTCAAAAAAAAAAAAAAAAAAAAAAAAACATTTTGTAGGTTTTTTTTAATCTCTACAAATTTTCGATTTCAGTATAAAGTGATCCATTCATAACATTTTATAATATCAACGAAAAACCCCAAAAAGTTGTAATTTATTGTTATTTTTGTTTATAAAAAATGCACAAAAGCACATTGCCTGATAGTTTTTGTATTTTACATACCTATTTGCTACCCTTAAAATCACTGTGGATGTCGCTTGCTGTTGAATTCAATAACATGAACAAATCTCTATTGATTGGGCTATATTGGTACCTTCAGACTGATAATACAGGTATATAGCCACTTTGAGTAGGAAAGTAAATTTCTAATTTTGCAACTTAAGTCTGAATATTATATTATGAAAATTATTACTTACCGGAAAATATCGAAGCAACGGCCGCAATAACAAAGGATACAATGACTCCGGGACCGGCGACATTTCTTGCTACCATCCCGGCCACGAGATACATCCCCGTACCTACACAGGATCCTACCCCCAGGGAGGTCAGGTCGAGGGTAGTCAAGCATTTCTGAAACATAAACAAGTTTACGTGACAAAAAATATTTAAAAAATTTGTTTTATATGTTTTAAAATCAAGTGATTATTTATAAATACATTATACATTATTTCTAAATTAAACTCATTGTGATTTATCCTCATGGTTAGCTGATGAATGTGATGATTAAAAAACTGAAACTTTATTACTAGTAGTTCTGTGAACAGTAGACCTCACTCGTTGAAATAACAAATGTGTTTTGAGCTTAGGTTAAAAATAGTGTGTCAGTAAGGAAGTAAGCAGAAGGCTTAGCCAGTGAAACATTATTTTGCAGTTCCCGCAATTCCGTGGTTTCTAGTTCTCGTTTTTTTCTTTTCTTGTGCTTTAACTGCTAAATATTTTCTTTCAGGGGGCATTGTGTTTTATTTAGGTTTAGGTAGTTAAAAATATGGCGTTATTGAGGGAAAACATATAATTAAATATTTACATGCTTAAATAACTAAAACTTAACAATGTATTTACAGTTCCATATCATATTCTAATATTAGAAATAATAAAAAAACAAACGATCTTGATAATGATCTCAACCCATTTACCAACACTTTCCACGCTGTCCAACCGTCATTTTTTGTATGTCCTTATCGCCGCGAGGTTTCATTTGTTTCATCTCATTTTGTAATTCAAGTAAAGCCAAAGTAAAGTAAAGTAATCACAGCAGATACACATCAGAAATAGCCTACATAATAAAAAATAAAAAACTATTTAAAAACAATATATTTTATCTACGCCTACATATGCTGACGGGGAATTTTAACTCCGTAAATGTGTACAATTATAAGGATTATAAAAATTTAATCCTATTTGATAAAATTTTGTATTTATATTCATTATTATATCTTATGTATTAAAACACAAAATTTAAAATCTTTCGGAAGAACGTGTGAGACTTCCACTGGACCAATTTACACGCGAATGGTGTCAAATGAAAGGGAATAACCCCTATATTTGCACATTTTACCTTAGATTTTGGTATCTGGTCAGTAAATATCTAAAAAACGAGATTAAAAGTTTTCTTATGGCAATTTACACTGAACCGTTTTACACGCGGTTTATTTTAAATGAAAGATCAATCATTCTATATTTGCACAAATTACCTACATTTTTGAAATAATTTCATTATTTAGAATTTAATAAAAGACTTTTTAAAATGTATTTTAGTAGAGTCTGCGATACTTGGGCGTAAAATGGAGTGGGGGAAGGTCAATTACCTTGGGCCACGCCCCCTTTTTTTTGGGGTATTTGTTTGGGTCTTTTTGGTTCCTAACCTAAGCCACGCCCCCTTTTTTTGGGGTGTTTTTTTTTTGGGTCTTTTTGGTTCCTAACCTAAGACACGCCCACTTTTTTTGGGGTCCTAACCTAACCTAAAATTTTTGGATTTTGGATTTTGGTTTTTTTTTGGGGGGTCCTAACCTAACATTTTTGGATTTTGGGTTTTTTTTTTGGGGTCCTAACCTATCCTAACATTTTTTGGAATTTTTGGGGATTTTTGAAATTTTGGGGATTTTGGATTTTTAAAGATTTTGGGGAATTTTGAGCCGCCATCTTTTTTTTTGGCAGCCATCTTGTTTTGTAATAATTAATATTTAATTTAATTTAATTTTTTGCTCTGAAAAAAGTTTGGGTGTCGCCAAGAGTCGAACCGGGTATCACCATGACCCGAGTCCGCAGCGTTAGCGGTTAGGCTACGCCGACTCTGTTGAGAATGAACTGTCTTGTGAAGTATATAAGTTTATCATCCGTCAGCAACCTTGTGTCAGATACAAGGTGTTATAGTGTTGTCGGGATATAGTATAAATTGCATTATAACAACCCGAACATTACCGATCGTCCCCGAATCCGACCGAAGGTCACTTAGATAAATTGTTAGCTTTAAATTGTTATAGTACCCTTGTAATATAGTATAAATTGCATTATATAATCCCGAACACTCCCGATCGCCCCCGAGTAAATCCGAATTGGACTTAGAGAAAGTAAGACTAGCAAACCGGTATTTTCCGAACGTAAGGCTCTCCCGCAACCCCCAAAATTCGTACTTAGGCGAAATAAAAGCTTATACATATTTGTCTTCGCCATTCCGACTACCGATCAATATTATATATATTAATTAGACTTACCGTCAACAATAGTCTATTGTTCGTAGTTATTTCACTACGGCCGTTTGGCTATTCAGCCATTTTCAAGTGTTTGCTGGGTAGTTCCCGTTGTCTTAGTTTAAAAATACACAATCACGTAACACACAACACATAACACACACACAAGTTCTTTAAACATTTATTATACATGTAGTGGGCCCACTGTCACAACGTGTACTACGCGCATTGCTAGTGCCGACTACCTGTGCGCTGGTTGTATGTAGGGGGGGGGGTTAGTTTCTATCTATATGCGTTATTATTGTATCATAAATTAAATGTGACTCAAATATTAATTTTTCATTTAACAGTGAACTACTGTTGTCCTTTGTTCGTCTACATATTTCATATTCCTCTAATGCGTTCATTAGTTTCCCTTTCTCACAATACTTCATCATTGTATGAGAACTTAACCTAACCTACAGACAACCTAATAAAACCTAAATTACCTGAGAACTTAACCTAACCAACCTGAGAACCTAACTTATCCTTACCTAAATTAACCTAACTTAACCTACAATGCTATGAACGACTCCAAATTTCTAGCGGCCGATTAGAAGCTGCGATGAAAACCCCCTCAGGTTAGAACGAAGTGTATTGGTTGTGTATGGACTGCTTTTTTTTCAAGAAACATCAATGTGTAAAAAAGTAAAGAAGGTCTAAAATGTAATATCCAGAGAAATGTAAAATAAAGCTTGTTCAAGCGTTTATTTAGCCATAGGTAACCATTTGCAAAATCTAACTAATTTTTATATAAAACTACTGGAACATAACCTAACTAACAAATTACCAACCAAAACGTATCCGACATAACCTATCGATAACACCATAGTTGACTGGTGTAACTTTTCGTGTTATTGTGTATGGTCCTGAATAGTCTTGTGTCAGTTGTATATATAATGTACAAAATAAATTATATTATTATTATTTATCTTATGAATTGTTTTCATTCTAATAATCCTTTTTGGGGTAGCACCCGACCACATAGTTTTAAATTGCGTCTTTGGTTAGTTGACGACTTAGTCCATCACTATTACGTAATGAACCGTATTTAGGTTAGATAAGCTAACAACTAGTTAATGGTTTTCTAGGTTATTTGTTGTTGCAACACATGGAAGTAGCATATTTTAGGTTAGATAAGAACATAGGCATAGATCTCGTCAACGTCTGCGATTATGTAGTTAACACAAGGCTAGGCTATGTTGGGCTCTTATGGGACTACATCTGAGATGCGTTGCTGAATTGAACGGTCTCTCTTCCTTTCTCATCGCGTTCTCGTATCGTCTCCGTTACGTTCTCTTAGTGGCGCGGTCGTCGTTGTCGTGGTCAATGTTAAAGTCGTCGTCATTTTCGTCGTTGTCTTTGTCGTCAGGTCGTCGTTTTTGTCGTCAAGTCGTCGTCGTTTTTGTCGTTGTCGCGGTCATCATTAACTTCGTCGTCGTTTTCGTCGTTGTCTTTGTCGTCAAGTCGTCGTCGTCATTTTCGTCGTTGTCTTTGTCGTCAAGTCGTCGTCGTCGTCGTCGTTTTTGTCGTCAAGTCGTCGTTGTTTTTGTCGTTATCGTTCTCTAAATCAACAGGTTCAATAAGATGGTGTTATCGATAGGTTATGTCGGATACGTTTTGGTTGGTAATTTGTTAGGTTAGGTTATGTTCCAGTAGTTTTATATAAAAATTAGTTAGATTTTGCAAATGGTTACCTATGGCTAAATAAACACTTGAACAAGCTTTATTTTACATTTCTTTGAATATTACATTTTAGACCTTCTTTACTTTTTTACACATTGATGTTTCTTGAAAAAAAAGCAGTCCATACACAACCAATACACTTCGTTCTAACCTGAGGGGGTTTTCATCGCAGCTTCTAATCGGCCGCTAGAAATTTGGAGTCGTTCATAGCATTGTAGGTTAAGTTAGGTTAATTTAGGTAAGGATAAGTTAGGTTCTCAGGTTGGTTAGGTTAAGTTCTCAGGTAATTTAGGTTTTATTAGGTTGTCTGTAGGTTAGGTTAAGTTCTCATACGTTACGATAGATAGGTTAGGTGGAATAGATTAGGTCAGCAATGTTCTGAGTCTGCAATAGATCACGGTAATGTACACACTATAAGCCTAGCTGTTCTCTCTATGTTTTTAACTAGGAACACTTATAGCAACACCAGTAAGGACGACTTGGATAACAATTTCATTCTGTTAAGTTCGGGGTAAGTTCGTAGTCAGTGATTTGAACGATAGTATACAACTCATCGAAATGTCAAATTCGAAACGTACGGTCCATTTTAGAGATGAGATGAATACTATATTTTACATAATAGACAATTTCGAACATAGAGAAGCAAGGAATGGTTGCTGTTGGCTGCGCGAAGCAGCCGAAAGATTGCGCCTAAAGACGGTTAAAAAATTAAAGTGCGAACACGCCGAGAACGAATCCGTTGATGACAATTCGAATAACGAGATAGACGTATTAAAAGATCAAAAGTGGAAATCGAAGTACTCCCAACAGCAGTAAGGACAAAAGAATAATTGTAGTTGTTTGAGAATAAAGTGTGAATTGAATAATAACTTGTATTTGACCTTGTGTCGTCTTTCATTACAACTCCTATGAAAAAGCTTCTTTTTAATACCATACAAATTTAAAAGTGGAAAGTGTATACGATTAAATATGAAGTCATTCCCTAACCCCCACCAACACTCCGGGACTCTGTGTTCGACGGCAACGCATTCTAGTAGAGAATGTCTTAACTATCCCCCGTCCGACATCAGCGCGTTCTGGTAAAGAAATATCAGCGTGCGAGCGGGGCAAATCGGTCAAGTCCAGGGTATACATCGTAATACGGTGGAAGTACTCACCGTTGGCATAAGTCTTAATTCGGGTAAGATCGGTTAAGCTCGGGTTATACTTGGAAATATATTAATTTTATGTAGGTATTTCAAAGTACAGCGAAGCCTAAGGTTAAGTTCACCCGGAGTATTTTCGAGGCAAAATTTTGGGGGAGGGGGTTACTCAAGCCTCCTTGTTTTAAATATAATTCAGGGTACAGCGAAGCCCATCCCATATAATTCATGTATAGCTCCAAACTATGCTACAAAAGCAGAAGTGTCGTCATAGCCTAATGGAAATAAAAAAAAACAAACAGAATGCAAATGTAATTTATTTTTTGCATTCGTACATAACATAATATTTACAAGGTTTCGACCGTAGCGCTTTCTGGTAGAGAATTTATAAATATTTGCTTGCCCGACGGTTACGTTTTCTGTTAGAGAATCAGCGAATGCAATAGGCAGTACTCCGGGGTGCAATTCTGCCAACTCAGCAATCTTATACGCATTAACATAACTTTATGCTGATTAGCGGTTGTTGTGTAAGTCTACATCGGGCTGCAAGAAGTATTTTCTATAAATGTTTCTTTTACTGCTAACATCGTAGAAGCGGTAAATTATCGAGTAAAAAGAAACGCAACATAAAGTAATTATTGATAATTTTAATGTAAAATCCCTAAGTGCTTGGTCTGCCGTGTTCATATTAAAAAATGTAATTCGTGTTTTCGTTGGCCCCGGGGCACTCTCTTCCGCTCTCATTACTCTAGGATTGGATCGTTCTGTTAGTGTAATTGTATGATTCTACTAGAAATTGATTTTGGGTTTATTATTTTTAATTTAATGGATGTGTCCTCTGTTCGTTTTGTTGATTGAACCGTCTTCTAGTGAGATGTATATTTTTTCGTTGCTCATAATGTTGTACGGCCCTCCATTGCATTTCTGGTGCATCTTTGTTTCTTGTGTTGGTGGAAAATATGTTTTGTTCCCGACCAACATGGGGGCTAAGACATAAAGTGGAGGCTATTACGTAATTTAGGCAATCCTATTTCTGGTAACGATGCTGTCAACCTGGAAACTTTAGAGAAAAGTAGTCTAACTTTTAACGAAACTGTTAAAAAGTACAATGCCATAGGTAATCCAATAAGCGGGTTAGGTAGTCCGACTGATCAATCCAAGTAACTAAGGAATATCTACAGTCTTTAATAACCGTTAAACTTGATGGTTGTTTTTTGTTTGGTAAACGTCGTTTATGCGAAATCGGATCAGCAAAGCTGGTCGAGGATGCGGTCAATTTTAAAATACGCTAGAGCTAACTTTCTCGTTAAAAACAATGAGGGAGCTTAATGCAGGCTGAAACTCTATTTTTAATGTTGTTTGTGACATTGTTAACAAGTATTATGTGGTCAAGAGAGTAATAAGTATCGACGTCATGGGGACTTGGAATTTCCGCGGTAAAAGAGTTGGTAATGTCAGTGTCCCTATTAAAACGACAGATGTCGTTACATTGAATTATATTTTAAATAATTGCATGCACCTACAGGCAGGTGGGTTGTTTAATGTTAATAGTAAACGTATTGTAGGTATGTCCAATGGTGTAGGGTATGAAGATGCCGTACATTTGCGACAATTTAATGAAATAAAAACGTGGGTCATAAACAATACATTAATTTAAAAAAATATTATTAATATGGGCGAATACTATGACGGTAATTATAAGCGTATAGGTAATTTAGCAATGGGCATTATCGACAACTATGCTGTCACAATTGCTAAGGAGCCAAATTAAAACGAATGAACTTTGCGTCATCAAAGACGAGCTAAAGCGGTCAATTAAAAATATTGTACAAGTACTAAACGAAAAGATAAAGCATAATAAGGACGCGCTTGTAGTTCTGCTTTCTACTTTTTAAACCGTGAAACACAAAAAATTTCCAGAATTTATACAACGTTTATATTCACCGACATTAGCGATACCCCATTCGCTATAGGTCAGTAGTAAACCAAGCTTGCAATTTAGGTAAACTTTCAGTCACGATCATGGAGCCAGAGAGGATGGTCGTAGGGAGTCTACCTAACACATCAATGGGTATTTTCTTAAAATCAGTACATTTCCTAAATCCCGAGTGTACAAAAATCGCAGCAACAGGACTATTCCAGCATACGGGTTATAGCCTAGGGTTGTTGATTCAGGCGGGTAAAAATTTTGTTTTCTTTACAGACGAAGTGTTTAACGAAATATTACTTTTGGACATAACTTCTGCTCTTGAAGGAAAGACTACTCACGGTTTTACTCTAAGTGTTGGGAATATTCGAGTAGCAACGGTGTTTGGAAAACGTTATGTTACATTCAATGACGGTCAGCATTTTTTAAACTTGAACTTGTCGGAGTGGGGGCTGTTTAAAGACGCCATACCTCTGATAAACCGCCGTATTCAAGAATTATTTTATTACGAGGAGGATTTGCGCGAGTACATCATTAAGTGCCTGACCACAGACGAACTCGTTTCCAGTACACTCCCCGAAGTGGACAGATTGTACGACGAGGTGAAGTTGTACAAAAAACATGCAGGCAGTGGTTGAGTTTCACGGGTACCACGATAACAACTATAGGTTTATAATCAAAGAGTTTGCTATAGTCGGTGAGCATTTCTCCAGTGTCGTTGTTTTCAAACCGCCTTATACATTTGATCAACTGAATAGTGGCGCTCGGAGGACAGCCCTTTGGTTACAAAAAAAAAAACTATCATCATATCGGCTGGGAAGAAGTTGACGTTCCTTACGACGAAGACGTGATACGCACGCTTTGCAAACCGTTTTCCATAATTTTCACAAAAGAATTGGAAAAAGCTCAGTTTTTGAGAAAGCTTCTGCCACACGTGGAAGAATTACCAGAGATGGAAAGATACTCGCACTGTACAGAGGTTAATTGTATATTACCTCAGCATTTTCAATACGACAGTAAGTGTGCCTTAAAAAGTGCTACATATTATTACGATTCTCTTCTTAAGTTAAAAGAACAACACGGACTGTAAACACCGAAATTATTGGCAGGGCGAATGGCCAAAACATTGTATTTTTATTTATATCCAATGTATATTGTATTCTAATAGCCGTTATTACTGTAAATACTTTAGTGTTGTAATGAAAGGGAATTATTAATAATAAACTGTATTTGTGTAACAAAGTTGTTTTAATGAGTCATTCCTATAACCATTTCTTTACTGTAACTGTTATCAAATTGCCATTTTAATGTGAACAAGAAAAAAAAAGTGTTTGGAAAAGAGTGACACGGTTTTTGTACATGTCTAGGGGTCAGTGACAGCCTTGACTCCTGGGTTAACGCTGTGTAACGAGATTTTGGTACAATGGCGTCAGAAACTATTGCACAACATTGTGTATTGAAAACTGGCAGTTAATAGCAGCCATGGTAAATATGGGGAAATAAAAAAAAAAACAGAATTTAAATGTAATTTATTTCTTACAAGGTTTTGACGGCAGTGCATTCTGGTAGAGAGTTTTAGAAATATTAACCCGTCCGACGGTGGCGCGTTCTGGTAGAGAATCAGCGAATTCATTTGACAGTACAACGGATACAATTCTGCCGACTCGGCATTGTTACACATGCTAACATAAATTTTTGCTGATTCGTTTGGAATGTGTAAGTCTACATCTTAAGTTTGGTTATGTCATTACGTATATCATACACAAGGGTGTGGCAGAGCCTAAGGTTAGGTTAGCCAAAGTTTTAATTCGGCTAAGTGTTGTTCGGCTGGACTCGGCAGAGCCTTACGTTCGGGCAAGTAATTATAATAATAATTGAAGTTGTAACATAACCTCAAAGTACAATCTATGCGGGGTTTGTACAGTATAAACAGTCACGAGTACAGCGAAGCCTAAGTTTTTAGTTCGGAAAAGATCGGATAGGTCTGGGCCACCAAATTTGTAAAAGATTTACATTACATTTGCTAACTATTGGAATGTCTAGTCAGCATCTAGCTGGGGTGTCGATTTTATTACAATGTACAGAAATGTTAGTCAGTTAAAGTTCAAAATGCAGGTCACGTCTTTGTTGTGCCTTTATCCAGCGAATGAGTTAAAAGTATTACGCTACAAAATTCGGGGAAAAGCGTTAAGTATAATCGTGCTAGTAAATAATTTAAAACATAAAATCATTATCGAAAGTTTTGATGTAAATCAAGGGTGCGGCAGAGCCTAAGGTCGTAGAAATGGTAAAGTATCGGGTAAAAAAGAAACGCGTTATAAAT
>JAGFPH010000219.1:295197-335660 GCA_018207615.1 Philaenus spumarius | reverse complement strand
CCCCAAAAAAAAACCCAAAATCCAAAATTCCCAAAAAATGGCTTAGGTTAGGACCCCAAAAAAAAAGGGGGTCGTGGCTTAGGTTAGGAACCAAAAAGACCCAAAAAAAACACCTAAAAAAAGGGGGCGTGGCTTAGGTTAGGAACCAAAAAGACCCCAGAAAATACCCAAAAAGGGGGGGGGGCGTGGCCCAAGGTCATTGACCTTCCCCCACTCCATTTTACGCCCAAGTATCGCAGACTCTACTATCACATGCTTCAACAAACACAAACCAGTAAAAACTTGCGTTATGGAATTAAAAAAAAAAACTACGTTACATCATAATTGAAAATAGTAAGACATATGATAGTTTAATAGTAGGCCCATTTATTGATAATATACGGCAATTAATTGATAGTGAGTAACCAATATTAACAGCTGATTTCAAAATATGAAACAATTATTTATACTTCTAACTTTTTGGTTAGGTTTTTGATTTAAGTGTAGTCCTGATCCTTACTGGTTGTTTTAACCTTTATTATAACTGCTGTTATAAAATATACGAAATAATTTGATTAGAATATTTAACATTATTTACCATCTTAGTTTTGAGGTTATTATTAATCCTACCTTTATTATAAATAAAACATAACATGTGGTTTTAAGAAGGATCCACCGTGGGTTGGCGTGTGGAGAACGCAGGGGTCTCCCGTAGTATCTAAATAAAGATAAAAATACTACCTTTTAATTGCTTTCTAACTTCATTAGATCAAATCATTTAGAAGTTATTAATATTATGAGGAAGGAACTAATAATCGAATATGTTTATAGGTTATACGAAGATGTACGAATGTTTCCGAAGCTAAACGAATGGGTATCTCTTCTTTAAACTTGTATAAATGAATATATTGATAATAAAAGGTTGTATTTATATTCATTTTATAACCTCAAAGCAAATCTTATAACGTATTATAGCCTACATTAGTTCCTTAACTCATATTTAAAAAATCAACTTCACAAGGCCTATATTGATTGAAGTTGTAAACATAACCCCAAAGTACAATCTACGCTAGGTTTTGTTTAAATATTACAGATGATGGGTGGAATCAGCTGTTATATTATATTGTTAGTCACGTTCGTACGTATGTATGTACGTACGGACGTACACTCGCTTTTTTATGAGTTGATAATAAAAACAAATTAACACAATATTTTATCAAACTGAAGACAAAAGTAAAACAAGTTTCTAACAAAACAAAACAAGAAAAATACATAAACAATAATAGAGACATCTAGGTAATAAACCTGTGAGGGTTTCTTAAAACTTATATTCATACGTAATACATAACAATTCAAAGAAACAGTTAATGAGCTGGAGCCGACCTAGTTCTCAATAAATACATGCTACTGCAGTCAATTAAATCACAAGTGAAAAAAACATGGTCAAGACCGGGATTTGAACCCAGTACCTTTACCTTTCCGTGGTAACACTCTACATATCGATGTTATTAGTCAATAATAATAAATAACACCACTGTACTTATAATGAACATAGGCCACTCTTATAGCTGGCTGCCACTCCCTCAGCACCCGGCCAGTTGTTTGTTCGGTGTTTGCATTATTGTTTTGTTTGTTTTACTTATCAGCTGCAGCTCCCTCAACTTTTTCTTTTAATTTTATATGATTAATAAATATATGTTCTTTTGATCTTGTCGCTCAAAATTAAAACTAGAAGAATCGATTTCATTTTTAATATCCTTTTATTAGCTTGGTATGTATCTATGTAACGGAATCTTTGAACGTGATTTTCACCCCCTTCAAAACGTCGGATTGATTTGAAACTTTGCACGCTGTTTTGGCGAGATGCCGATAATATAATTATACTAATCTTACCGACTTTGTAGGTGGACTGTATAGAATATAGTTGCTCGTTCTTCCGGATACAGATGCTGATTCAGCGAGATGAGGAAGGCGGGTGCACCCTGGCGAAGCGATGATCTTGTCTCAAGGGAGACGCGAAGTGTACTCATTAATAGCTCAATCACTACTGCCCAAACTTGCGTTAGTCCCCTTACCCCCTCCCATTACCTCTGTCTTATACTACTATTTGTTAATAGGCACAAACATACTCCCCAGCGCTGAAAATACTATTTTCAGAAAAATAAAAATCTCATTGTCTTTGTAATTAAAATAAAGGTTTAAAACACTTAATCTTGTGGCTATAAAAGAGCATCAAACAAAACATAAATCTTCTAGAAAAAATCAACAAAATTAAATATCACTTTTATGTTAAACAAAATTGGTTTTACTGCATTGGTAGTGGACATAGTTTTATCACTGGTCGGCGATAAACTCCTCTTTTGGTTCGTACGTTAGCTACGCGGATAGTTCCATCTTTGCCTGGAAATGTCTCCTCGACTATCCCCATTTGCCAGCTTAGGGGCGTAATATTGGTATCCATCAGAATAACTATGGTTCCTGTTTCAAGCTGTTTTGACTGTTCTCTCCAGCGACTTCTTACTTGCAAATCTTGTAAGTATTCAAGATGCCAACGTCTCCAGTAGTCTTGCACAATCCTATCAAGTAATCTGTACCGACTTAGACGGTTAAGTGGTGTTTGTAGGGTGTTAATCGAAGGCAAATAGTCCAGAGTTGGACTCAATGTTAAAAAGTGTGCAGGTGTCAACGCAGAGGGAGCATTCGGATCATTACAGAGTACAGACAAGGGTCTACTGTTCAAAAGAGCTTCGATTTGAATTAGTACCGTGTTCAGTTCTTCATAGGTTAAGATCTGCAATCCAATAACTCTTTTCAGATGGCTCTTTACACTCTTGACATTGCTTTCCCAAAGTCCTCCAAAGTGAGGTGCTGAAGGCGGATTAAAACTCCATTCTACCTTGCGACTGGCCAGTTCTTTTCCTATGGCAGTTCTGAATTCCTCAGAGATACTAAACTTGTGCATTTCTTCTAATTGATTGCGGGCCCCAATAAAATTTGTTCCGCAATCCGAATATAATTTTGAACACGGTCCTCTTCTTGATAAAAAACCTTTTTAAGGCATTAAGAAAACATTCTGTAGAGAGATCAGCCACAAGTTCTATGTGGATAGCTTTTACCGTTAGGCAAACAAACAGGCATAGGTATGCTTTTTGCGGTTTTAATTTTCTTAAGCGAGACATGGTTATCATGAATGGTCCTGCGTAGTCTACACCAGTATGTGTAAACGCTTTTGCTTCGTGAACTCTAGCTTCAGGCAACGGTGCCATCTTTGGAGTTATCGGTTTAGGATTCACTTTGAAACAGATGTTACACTGTCGAATGCGACGTCTGACTTGACCACGAGCAGATAGAATCCAATATTTCAGTCTTAGTAAGGCTAAAACTAAATGTGACCCAGTATGCATATTGTGTCGATGGTAGTGATCAATAAGAAGATCGACAAATTGTTCATTTTTTGGTAAAAGAAGCGGATGTCGCTGGTTATATGGCAAGTCACTATATTCCAATCTACCTCCCACTCTTAATAAATTCTCTTTCATAAATGGATCCAGGTAAAGCAGAGTTTTCGGTACAGGCAGATTATTAGATAGTTGATGAATACATTCTCTGAATTTGTTGCGTTGGATGGCTTTAATCCATGCTAATTCCGCTTCTTCTAGATCTTTAGCGGAAATTGGATGCTTTACTATCGACTTTAATCGTAGAAACCTGAAGACAATGGTGGTAGCTCTCAACAACTCCTGATAAGTTGACACTCGGGCTAGCATTGGTTGCAGAACAAACTCCTCTTGATGCATTGCAACAGAAGCAATAGTTTTCTGTTTAGTTTCCTTAGAGATCACATCAAGTGGTGATTTTTCAGTTGCAGCTGATGACGGCCATTCTTCTTCACGTTTTCTAAGCCAATATGGACCATTAAACCAACATGGGTAATTAAGCAATTCAGCTGGACTAAGACCTCTTGATAGGCAATCGCTGATATTTTCTTGTCCTGGAACATGTCTCCATGCATCCACTGTTACATTTTCTTGAATTTTTGCCACTCTGTTGGCAACAAAGCTTTTCCATGTGGACGGGTCAGACTTAATCCAGTGAAGCGTGACTGTTGAATCAGTAAATGCTGCGATGCTATTAAAACAATGTCGACTTGAGAACACCTTAACAATATGTTTTATAAGTTCTGACAGCAGGAGCGCAGCACATAACTCTAATCTTGGAACCGAAACTACTTTCTTTGGTGCGACCTTAGATTTTGCACACAACAATCTTACATCACAATTACCATCAATTAAGTCCGTCTTCACATACACCACTGCACCGTAAGCCTTTTCACTCGCGTCCGAGAATCCGACCAAGGTCGTCCGTAAACCAGGACATATTGCACAATGGCGACTAACCTTAAGGTTAGATAGAAGCGGTAATTCTTTACAAATTCGATTCCACTTATCGATGATATTTTGAGGAGGTGTTTCATCCCAATCCACGAGCTTCATCCATAGGTCTTTTATTAGGAGTTTTGCTACTATGGAGACAGGAGCTAACAGTCCTAGCGGATCAAATATGCGAGCAACAATGGATAGTATATTACGTTTGGTACAAGGTATATTTTCAACTTGAATTTTGAAGAAAAGCAAATCTTCCTGAGGCAACCATTGCATTCCTAAAACCTTAGCGAAACTGTCTTTATTAAACTCCAGAGCAGAATTTTGTTTCTCTTCTTCTGGGATTTCATTGAGAACAACATCAGAGTTGGAACACCACTTTGTTAATTTAAATCCTCCAGAAGCAAACAGTCGGTTCAGTTGGTCATATGATGTCAATGCAGTTTTATAATCAGGAACAGAGCAAACCACATCATCCATGTAAACGTCTCGATTTACAATTTCGGAAGCGAGTGGAAACCGAATCTTTTCACTATCGGCTAACATTTTCAATACTTTTAAAGCGAGGTATGGTGAACTTTTGATTCCGAAAACCAAAGTGTTAAATTCATATATTTGCATTTCTCTGTCCTTATTAGGTCTCCAAAAGAACCTTTGATACTTGCGATAATCTTTGTCAACATTAATCTGCAAATACATTTTACTAACATCAGCAGACAGGACTATTTTAAACAATCTAAAATTTAATAAAATATCAAATATTTCGGCATAAAGTTTGGGTCCAGTGTGAAGCAAATCATTAAGCGAGTATTTGGATGTGGATACGGTACTGGCATTGAAAACAATTCTAAGCGGGGTTGATAGTTTTTCTGGTTTATATATACCATGATGAGGCATATAATAAGCGTCACTGCCATTTCCATGTATGGGTTCCGATACATAACCTTTTGAAATGTAGTTTTCCAATACTAACTTATAGTGATTATACAGATCAGGGTGCTTAACTAACCTTTTTTCAATAGACATAAACTGGTCTTTAGCAAATTCTTTTGTATTTCCTAATAATGTTGGTGATAGCTTGAACGGAAGCGCCACAGAATATCTACCCTGCTCATTTCTGGAATAGGTTTCCAAAAATAGTTGTTCACATTTCTTTTCATCTTCACTCATGATTTTACACTCAGGGATCTCCTCAAGCGACCAAAACTTTTGAACTAGATCTTTCAAAGAGGGCTGCAAGATTAGACAATTACTACCAATAAGATTTGTACAATGGTTGGAGCTAATCTCTCCCATTATCAGATATCCTAGCGAACTCTCAACAGCCGTCGGCATATTTGGGGGCCCAAATTTCTTTCCTGAACCTGACAAGTAAGGCCATAGCGCAGCACCCAGTAGTATGTCTATTTTACCAGGGGTACCAAATTCAGGATCAGCGAGCTCAAGACCCTTAATATGAGCAAAATGATCTTTCGAAATGTGATGAGTAGGTATTGGATCGTTCAAAAACTCTCCTACTAAGGCCGATATTGTATATTTGACGGAGTGATTTTTTGTGGAGCGAAATGTTAACGAAGTTGAATATTTGGACTTAAGACCGCCAGATCCAATCCCTTTGACCACAGTGGCAGTGCTGGATTTCGGTAAACCTAACATATCGCAACAAGCTGGTGTAATAAAGTGCGATTGACTTCCATTATCTATTAAAGCACGAACCTGATGAAAATTCGCAAACTCATCTTGTATTTCAATTATAGCAGTAGCTAACAATACATTAACCATTGGCGCGATTTCAATTTCCGAAAAACATGAACTCTCATTTGACTGAGACGTGGTTTTATTAGCAACAATGGAACCCGTAATATTTTTAGTAGTTGGTGTGGCGAGGACAGTGAATTCGTTATCCGATTTCAAGTTCTTGTTTTTACTTAATGGTGTCTCTATCTCCATGTGTAGGAGTGAGTGATGTTTGCGTTGACACTTTGTACAAGAGTTTTCTGAAGCGCACTTTGCATAACTGTGTTGTTTGAGAGACAAACAGTTAAAGCAGGCATTGCATTTTTTAGAAGCATCCCACCGATCGTCGACAGACATTTTGTGAAACATGGGACATCTGTATAATTGATGTGTTGGTTGTGAACATAAGGGGCATTTTTGTGAGGTTAGATTCTTATTTTGAGGCTTTGTGGAGATAAATGTATGAAAATTTTTAAATGTTTGTGATTTTTGTACACCAGGTATTACAGGTGGCTTCCTAGTTCTCCCTAAAATTTTTGCTTGTTCCCTAACAAACATTGTGAGGGATTCGAACTTAGGCATTTTATCTTTGCGTACAGTCATTTCAAAATTGCGTGCAGTTTCACTATCTAATTTCTTTAGTGCAAAATGTACAAATATAAAATCAGATAAATCTTCTATTTTTAGTTGTTTAAGAGCAGAAACAGCCTCAACAAATTGTTCTAAGAATGCATTTAGCGATTTTTCCGATTCATGCGGAATTGACTTAAATTCAATAATTTTTGTAAGATATAAGGCAGCAAGTTGTCTTTGATCTTCATACCGATCAATAAGAGTTTTATATAATAGTTCATAATTTTCGGCAGTAGGTAACACGCCTGTGCAAATGGTTAGTGCCGGGCCTTGTAAGTGTGTAACAAGATAATTTATTTTTTCTAGATTAGTAAGGGTTTTATTCTCATGAATTAATTTGCTAAACAATTGATAAAAAACAGGCAATTTTTCTGGTGAACCATCAAAGTTACATACTTCCAGTTTTGGAAGGCGTGGCACTGCCTGCGCTACGGTTTGAGGATTGCCAGAACTATCTCCTTTTTGTTTACTTTTTATTTTATTTTCTATCTTTGTTAAACTATGGGCTATATAATTGCACATATCACTAACAGCGTCTAATGGAGCATAGTTTAGAACAAAACTTTCATCTTCTTCTAAATTTAATGATTGCCAATTATCTAAAGCGTCAATAAATTCGGATCTTAGCGACGGCACTGACTTTGCTTGAACTATAAACCTTTGTAAAATATCTTTATCCGACAATTTCTTTGTTAGATCGTAAACTGATTGTATACGGGAAAACAAATTATCTTTTTTAGCTAAGGCTAACTTGATTTTTTTTTGTACCCGACATTTTGCTATAAGAAGTAAATATCTTATTTGTATATTTTATTTGTAAACAACGTTTTCAAACTATTCCCAATATTCATCAATAAATGTAACTAATTAGTTTCTTGTTGTTTGTTGACTAAGCCACATGAAAAACTTGCGTTAAGAATTTGCAATGATATATTAATTTATAAGAATAGACCAGATTTCGTTTTGTTTGAAATCTAAGACATAAACAGTTTAGTTAGTTAGTTTAAATAAAATTATTAATTCATTATGTAAACAAAACCTAAACATTGTGCAGCTGGATGGCAGTCCGTCCTCAGATAAGAAATTTTGTTTACTTAGGCCAGACTACTTTAGCCGGTTTCTGTGCTGGCAGAGACCTTGAGTTATATTCTTTCACTAAACTACACTTTGCGCGTAATAACTTGAATTCAGCTTAGTAACTACTAAAGCCAACATGTACATTACAACCAAATAAAATGCGACTATTGAAAGTAATATATTTTGATTTTCCTTTATCACTGTCAATATAATATTGATAAAATACTTTTATACATTCACAATATAAATTTTTCACAAAATATAATGTTTTTCCCAACTCGACAGAGGTAAGGGAGTTCACTATCAGCAACCGATCCGTGGCCGAGGGACCAATGTTTTGGCGAGATGCCGATAATATAATTATACTAATCTTACCGACTTTGTAGGTGGACTGTATAGAATATAGTTGCTCGTTCTTCCGGATACAGATGCTGATTCAGCGAGATGAGGAAGGCGGGTGCACCCTGGCGAAGCGATGATCTTGTCTCAAGGGAGACGCGAAGTGTACTCATTAATAGCTCAATCACTACTGCCCAAACTTGCGTTAGTCCCCTTACCCCCTCCCATTACCTCTGTCTTATACTACTATTTGTTAATAGGCACAAACACACGCTTATCAAGGACCGGTGACAATGCAATATTAATTTTGTTGGGTGTAGTAAGTGAGCACTGATCATGGTCCCCAGAACACGACGTGATTTTCACCCCCTTCAAAACGTCGGACTGATTTGAAACTTTGCACACTTATCAAGGACCGATGTCAATGCAATATGAATTTTGTTGGGTGTAGTAAGTGAGGACTGATCATGGTCCCCAGACTAAAAAATAAGACAAGAAAATAAATAATAGTTTATAAAACTAAAAAAATACGCTTTAAAAGCAAACCGAACAAAAAATTTGAACATAATTATTGTAAAAAAAAGAGTGGGGTTCGTTATACTATATTTTTATAATAACTCTATTTTTTATAAATATTTGACACTGAAATATTTGTATCATTTCCTGAAAAGCACCCCACGCTTTTTATACACGTGTTTTCAAATTTTTAAACTATTATTGACCGAGCGTAAGCGAGGTCTCCGTTTTAACTGACCGTTCGGCATTTCGTCTGTGTGTCTGTCTCACGATTACGGCCAAACGCCTTAACCGATTTTGATGATTTTTTGCATGTATGTTCCTTATTCCTAGGCCGAGCCATGTATATATACGGGATTTTTCCATTTTTCACTTTTAATCCCTTAAATAAAATAAAAATGGCGGCCGGACCGTTTCTCTCAGTGTAAGCTTTTTTCCATAGCCAGTTTGTGGCTTAACCGTAAGTCGAATTAAAAAACTAATAACATTTTGCTAAACAAAATTGTATTCTTGATTTTTTCCGCATCTCTAACGGTAAGCTCACAAAATGGCCGTAAACTTCGAATTTGTTTAAAATCGTCCAAGTTTTTGTATTTCAACCATATTTTTACACGTTTATTCTAACCCAATTCAAAAGTGTTCTCTAGCTTTTTTGTAGATAAAGGTTTAAAGAATTCATATGTGCCAGTAAAAAAATTATTGAAGTAAAATTAAGAAACAATCACGTTCAGTAACGAAAGGAAAATGTTAAATTTTAGGCTTAGCCAACTAAACTTAAATCACTAAAAAATCTAATTAAACAATAAATTTAGCCAACTAAACTTAAATCCTACATAAAAGGTAGTAAAAATTATTGTAATTTTTTCATAAATGTAAAAAAGTTTCGTAATTCAGTTCTTAATAGAATTGTATACAAATATTTATCAATTTCAAATTTCTTATTTTGAAAACACCAGTTTTTATGTTCCTACTACAAGACTGCTAACAAAACTAGGCCTGTTTTGAATAGTAATTTAGGAATATATCATTTGCCCAAAAATGACATATTATTATAAGAAAGTGTAGAGGATAAATCAAAGAATTGAACTGCATACCTGTAAATTATCATTGTAAATTTCATAAAAGTATTTGACTTAGCTTTACTTGAATTACAAAATAAGATGAAACAAATGAAACCTCGCGGCGATAAAGGACACAAAAAATGACCGTGGGACACCGTGGGACACCGTGGGAAGTGTTGGTACATGGGTACATACGTTTTAACATCGTTTGTTTTCATTATTTCTAATATTGGAATATGCTATGGAACTTAAGTTAACTTATGATACATTGTTAAGTTTGAGTTATTTAAGTATGTAAATATTTAATTGTATGTTGTCCCTCTATAACGCGATATTTTTTAGCTGTCTTACGCATTATTAACCTAAATAAAACACAATGCCTCTAAAAGAAAATCTTTAGAAGTTAAACCTCAAGAAAAGAAATAAAAACGAGAACTAGAAATCCCGGAATCGCGGGAATTGTATATAATGCTTCACTGGCTAAACCTTGTGCTTACTTCCTTACTGGCACACTATTTTCAACCTCAGCTCAAAACCACATTTGTTATTTCAACGAGCGAGGTCTACTGTTCACAGAACTATTAGATAAATCTTGAACGGTAAAAATTTAGGTTAAAGTAAGTACAAAATGTTTGATTTCGTTCATTTAGAATTTGGTCAAATTTCTGAATACATTTTCCTCTCCCTCGTTTGTTTCCTTTTAGAACATGTTCTAACAATTTTCCGGTACGACACTCCGACTAATTTTAGCTACGAGTCGCCGCCGGACACATACTCGTTTCAACGCTGATTACGCGTAATCCAATAACAAAACGTTGATTGCTTCAAGTCCCCCCAGTTTAAACACAAGTCAGGCAGATTGCACAGTATTGCGTGTCGGCACAAAGGCTAAATTACCAACTAGCATTCACAGTGAACCTAACCTAGTTGTGCAGTTTGATCGCTTTACCGATTGCTACAAGCAACGTAGTAAATCTTTGAAAAAATTGTAGTAAAATGAAAAATCTTGCTTGATTATTAGCGAAGGAAAGACGAGCTATTGCAGTGACTCTTATGGTGAGACGTAATTTTGGGAATGAATGAGCACTGACCATGGTCCCCAGAACACGGTTTGAGTGTAACATTAAACATTGTGCATATATTTTCGATAGGATTAAGATAATCTGCGAGCAAAGCGAAGCTGTTACCCGAGACCGTAAGACCGAAGGGCAAATTCGCAAAGCGAGTTTTTCCGTTGCGAGTGAGTCGGAGCCGGAGGCTTAGGTGCAAACAAACTCTACTAATACATTATACACATAGACAGCTATTCAACACCTTAGTGAGTAGATAAATTAAAAAAATAGTTAGTTGAAAACCTAATCACATATATTATTTCTCAAGGCCATTTTTTTGTCGGTACGCCGTAACTTCCTTAATAAATCACCAAATTACATGAATGAGGCATCATTTCAAAGCTTTCCTTAACCGCTACACCGGAAAAATATACAAAATACAATTATACGAAAAAAAATAATAAATAATCCGAAAGTAACAGTGATGTAAGATCAAGTACGTTGTAGAGATATTTTCCTGGCGTTGGCAACACTGAAGATAACAATACCCAGCTGGAGAGCTGCCGATGCCGTTGCGCCACTACATTGCTATTTTTAATTAATTGTAAGCGTGGTTATTAACAGCATTGTGGATACATCTATTACTTTAATTAAGTGGGATTTAAGTAAGATAGAATGCGAATGCTTCGCTCGGGTCAGCTAGTCACATATGTTATTTCTCAAGGCCATTTTTTTGTCGGTACGCCATAACTTCCCTAATACATCACCAAATTACATGAATGAGGCATCATTTTAAAGCTGTCCTTAACCGCTACACCGGAAAAATATACACAATACAATTATACGAAAAAAGAAAAAAAAAAGAAAAATAAATAAATAATCCGAAATTAACAGTGATGTAAGATCAAGTAAGTTGTAGGGATATTTCCTGGCGATAACAATACCCAGCTGGAGAACTGCCGTTACGCCATAATTAATTGTATATTTAGTATCGTATAGTACTAAATATACAGTGTGTACTTTAATTAAGTGGGATTTAAGTAAGTTAGAATGCGAATGCTTCGCACGGGTCAGCTAGTACATATAAATTTAATTTTGGAAATTCGCTTAACTCATGTTAGAGGTTCAGCTGCTTGGTCAAATTATTGTTTCCTCCAAATATTTTCAAATATAAATAAGTTTAAAAAAAATATATAAACAACTTTTTGGAACGAAGTTCCTTAACGCGTGTCGCGGTAGGTGTTAACAAATACAAAATGTAACGCGAAACGAAAAAAAGTTTTATTAATTGTTTTGCTACGGCAATGACAAATATAAAATACGAGCAACGAAAAAGCGTTACAAAATCGGTTGCTATGGCAATGAATGTAAATACATTCAAGAAACATGTGTTTTGGTTCATCAATTTAAATTAAAGAAACGATCGGTTCCGTCCGGCGTTGTTCAGATATTATCGTTAAGCGCTGATTTAAGTAATTTTAAGTCTAGGCCTGATTATTGTGTTTATGTTGCCGTTCAGATAGGTAAAATACATTCAACATACACAGAATAATTAGGTTAGGCCTAGACGGATGAACCAACATTTTATGTTTATTGAACGTATTTACAATGAATGGACATTTAACTGTGTTTTAAGTCTTAGCTTTGATGTAATTAATTCTACACCTCTATTATACATTAAACGTATGGAAACAGTAAATACTTGTATAAAAACAATCTAATAATTCGACCACGCAGCTACCCCGCTGACGTCAGTTGAGCAAATTTCCAAAATTAAGTTTATATCCCTATGTTTTAGGGTTTCAACTAACAATTTTGGAAATAGGTCTACTCACGAAGGCGTTAAACAGCTGATTGTGTGTACGCAATATGTTAGTAGAATTTGTTTCCTCCTAGTGGCCTCGCGAGTTTGCAACACTTTTATGGTATTTTACGTTTTGGTCGATTTTGGGAGAACCAAACAAGCTATAAAGTCGCGTAAAAAAACAAAATGTGCAGAATAAAATTCTACATTTATATTTTTAGAAAAAACTCTAAAAAATTTCATTCTCGTAGTAAAAATATAAAAAATAGTTACTTCCGGTCAAAAACGTACGGTTGTTGGATTTTTTTTGCTAACGGACTCGTCCGAGCGACATAGACAACCAACACGTGTACCAAATTTGTACCAAATCGGACTTAAAATGCTGCCGCTAGAGCACGAACACATATATACATATATATATATATATGAATTTTAATGACACCCCAAAACGTGTTCTGGAGACCATGATCGGTGCTCATTTGCTACTCCCGACCTTGAGTCTCACCATAAGGGCTACTGCAATAGCTCATTTTTCCTATGGAAATTCGCTAATAAACGGCAATTGAAAGATTAAAATTACGTGTGTATGTTGCCGTCAAGGCTGGTAAAAGAATTGAAGAAAAGGCGTGATGAACTTCGTTCTTGACGGGGTCCCACGACCGCACACATTAACTTTTTTTTAGGATGAATAGTTTTTTTAATTATCTGTGAAAATAAAAAAAAAAGTCAAAAAATATTTATGTTTTTGTGGTCCCCGTCCGAAGCTCAATGATAGAACTACGAAATACTTCAAATCCTTTTACTTTTATGTAAACCAAAGAGATTGCAACGATTTCCAGCCTTCAAGGAATTATTTCCTTACAAAATTCTATTTTTACCGGCATATTTACAGTTTTTTTTAGATTTTATCAGCATTATATTGTGCAAATTGTATGGTTTCAGTTAACCCATCACCATGTTCAACTCGGTTTAAGCGGTTATTTCCGTTATGAATAACCGATATCAATTTAACCAACAATTAATAATAGTTGCAGTTAGAACTTTAACAGTGGGCGTAGCATACCACAGGCTGCCCACTTGAATGTCATACAATCACATGCATTGGTGTGGTAAATGATCAATAAAAGCGTCTGTGTACAGTGTACGGTACAGTCTATCCCACGTGGTCAAGGGTATATTTCAGACCTACTGTAAAAATTCATTTACAAAACCTATAAAAGGATGTTAAATTTTACGATGTTATGTTTATAGTATTTGAACTTGCAAAGTTCTTAGTAACAAAATTAATTTTATAGTGACATTATTTATCTTATTTTAATTGTATTTAAGTAATAATAGCGAATTTCCATAAAAAATATGATATGTCTAGTTACAAAATCAGATACATCACTTTTCAAAAAATTTTCAGGAGAAGAAAAAATTTAATAGCATTCACAATTAAAAAAATTATAATTATTATATATATATTTTTAAAACTGATATGAGGTATACAAATGTTTTACCAAAGTTTCATTACTAAATCTATGTTAATTATTTATAAAACTGTAATTTTATTTTTGATCTATCTAGTTTTGCAATTAAGCCAGGTTTGTTTATATGGATTTTTAAAACTATGGAGATCGGAATAAGCTTCTTCCGCCAAATACATATCAGTTAAGCAATATAAAGCCGTTTCCATACTTAAAAATCACTCAATTTATTTGACCGAAAGTAAATATTTTCAGATTTTTAGTATTTAAATGAAAGTTGTTTGGCGTGTTGATCTACGAAAGCAAATATAGAAGATTATTCTGTGCACATTTCATTTTTTGTACGATCTTATAAACCGTCTGCTCCCCCCCCCCCTAAAAAAAACAATCAAATATTATAAAAAGTAGCCTTTTCAGATCCGCGCGGGGGATTTGAACGTTGGAGCATCTCCGGATCTGATGACGACGGCTAGACGACGATGGAAGCGTAGCGAAGCGTCCTTAATCCGAAACCGCAAGGTTGAGGTGCAAACTCGCAAAGCTGTTTTCTAGTTCCTTGGGGGGGGGGGGGGGGATAAACCCATACTTCCTGTGTAGAAAATGCAACACAAATACTAAACTAAACCGAGTTTCGTAGTTTTGAAATAGTTTATTGTTAGATTTCCTGATTTATTCCTATAATGTACACATCGCGTGTTAGCTGCACATTACAAGGCGATTCCATTTCTTCAGGAATTTATCAAGCAAATAGAAAACAGCGCACAATGCAACGAGGGTATTGTAGTCGAATGTTTTTATTTTGTTTTCAAAGTAGACTTTTTAAAGCATGAACTATGTTCAGGTAACAATGGAGTTAGTTAAACAGTTGTTCTGTAGATCTATATTCTGGGCTTGAAATTATTAATACCAATGTTGAAAATGGCGAGTTTACAACACGTCCCCTGCTTTTTGGTAAGTAACAAGCACTTAAGTAAACACTCCAGGCTATTTATTCAGGGGTGTCGTGTTGTAAACTTTAGCCGCATGACAAAATGGCAAATCCAACTATATGAGGATTTAAAAATATCATAGGCGTTTTATTGACTAACTGGCTGACATAGAACCAACGTGGAGCAAAAACTAATTAAGATGCAAATACGAAAATTTAAAGGTATATTCTTTTGGGGTCGCAGGCGCACACTAAGAAATTATTTTGCAAAAATTTCATTTTAAAACGTAAAAATAGTGAGCATTCGGGTTTCACCCCCAGCAATATATCAGGAAAAACAGCTGTTCGGATCAAAAGCTTAGCCTATTAACACATGTTTGTTTACTTTCATTGTCATAACGACCAACTTACCAACAAATTTATAATCTGTTTATTATACTTCACAAAAAAACAGCGTTTTAGGTTAGATTAACAAACTAAAAACACACGAAAAAGGCTTACTGTATTATAATGATTCAAACATATGTTGTTACATACAATGCATACGTTTATTTGCACACAATTTGGTGAATTTAGAATTAATTAACTAATTCTTCATGTAATTATTCTTCACAACTAACAGTTTTTTTTAGATTAGATAAAAGAAAACAAAAGCCTTATAACAAATTTTACCTTGTATCCGTCGTGTACAATATACAATATACAGGGAACCTACCACCACGGATGTCACAATTCACGCCAATTCACACCATCCCATTAACCATAAAATGGCAGCGTACAATAGTTTCGTTCACCGTCTACTCACAGTACCGCTTGAAGTCGATGATTTCCACGAAGAGTTGAACACCATCAAACATATAGCCTTAGCCAATGGATACAAATGTTCAATGGTCGAAAATTTGGTTAAAAAACATACAAACAACAAGCGGATGGACAAAACAAAAACCAAATATGTGTCCACAGAGTAGGGCAACATTCTCCCCAGAATTTTATGCAACACTCTCAGTAAACTCAACATAACTGTGGCTTTCCGCACAAACAACAATATACAGAAAATTCTCCGCCGCAAAATTCGTCGACCGATGGAGGAAAAAACTGGGATATATAGGATCAATTGCGATAAATTCTATATAGGCCAAACCGGGAGGCCGTTCTTAAAACGGTTTAAGGAACATCTACCAAAGAAATACATAGACGGAAACAATTCAAATTACGCTCGCCATTTAGTAGACACCAATCACCAATTCACCGATTTTAATACAAATTTTGAACCTATCAATTTTTGCGTGAAGGGTAGATATATGAATGCCATAGAAGAATATGAGATATATAAAGCCTTTAAACACAACGACAAACAATTGCTTAATGACCAGTTACTGTTTCAGTCAAACATATTGTATATTCGGCGATAAGAATATCGGACTCTATCAACTAAACATTGAATTCAGTCAGTAGTCGTTCGACCGTAACTAAGTAGACGTCTACCCGGATTACATGTCATAATTGTGTGTTTTTGTGTTGTATATAATGTAACTTTTATTAGGTATCTGATGATGAAACATATGTTTCGAAACGCGACACCACGGATACAAGGTAAAATTTGTTATATTCTATTTGTGACTTGGATACTTATACAATAATTTCAAAAGGCTTACTGTATTTTAAGACAAACATCCAGTGTTACATAATATACTGTTTAAATGTTGATTATTTAAATATTAAAGCATGCCTCAATCGAAATCATTTTGTATGGTCGTGTTTATTTCGATCTCTGCCTGACATTAGCCATGTATGTACACCGTTCAACCATAATTTCTTGAAAATATCATCAGAGTATACAATAATCTCTTTGCATTGGCTTCATTATGGGTCACCACCGGGGTCGGTGAGCAAAGAGAGTAGGGGCGGTTCCCCTACTATTATGTAGGTTGATATTAACATAAACGACACTTTTACTTTCTCCCCCCCCCCCCCATATATGGAGAAAGTATTGTTTTCGTCCAAATTTTCAAATTTGAATTTTTAGTGGAATTATCTGTGTTGGTGATCCTTAAACCCAAAAATATTTTTAGTGGAATTATTTGTTTTGGTGCTCAATAAACCCCAAAAAGTGTTTTTTTTGGTGATGTCTGTCCGTGTGTCTGTTAGGATGTGTACAGAGCTGGAGACCATACCAACGGTCCGATTTTGATGAAATTTGGGATGTAGGTGTAATTCTAAAATATCTCTGGCTTTTTATTCATTTTTTAAAATTTTATATTTTTAAGGGGGTTTATCACTCCAAAAATGGCCAAAAAATGAGAAAAATCAAAATTTCTCAAAAACTACTCTAACAATTTTGATAAAATTTGGTTTATTTGTAGCCCTTAATGTACCCTACCATATGCAAGAAACCGCACCTTTCTAAAAATTCTCGTTTAGGTAATAATTATAATAATACTTGATTTTTGGGGGTTTTTGAACAAAAAGGGGGTTGTTTTTCACATTTTTCAAAACCTTTCTTCGTGCTTCTATACAGGCCTAATTGACATGTTTGGTGTAAATTTGTTCGAAATCGATCGAATAGTTTTAATAATAAGAATAATATTTATTAGTTACTCTCCTACTTATAAGAATTATTATGAATCACAGTGAATCTGTTTAATAATTTAAATATGTTTGTGAGAAAGTAAGTGCCAATTCCTGGTACCGTTTATTTTAAAATATTAGCGTATTAAATTGTGTAAAACAATAACAGTTGGCTTTAAAAAGTCGAGATAATTGGTTTTGTAAATGTTTTCCACTGAACTTGTTCATCACCTTGTAAATACAGTTCCCAATATATTAAACAGTTACCACACTTTCTGATCACTCTGTATAACATAATTTCTAGAAAGCAATATCTGTTCATCGTATGCTTGAGTTGTCATCAACGTTTATGAGCATATCTCTTCCCAAGCTACGTTTAGCGCAAATGAAATACGAAATAGTCAAATATATTAC
Organism: Philaenus spumarius; assembly: GCA_018207615.1. NCBI lineage: Eukaryota > Metazoa > Arthropoda > Insecta > Hemiptera > Aphrophoridae > Philaenus > Philaenus spumarius. The sequence goes on along the minus strand of JAGFPH010000219.1, from coordinate 317,701 downwards.
GATTCTTTTTCAACTCTGCAAAATGTCATCTTCGTCTCGTACCTTTTAGGTAATAGAACCCGTTTTCTGAATACATTGTCTCTGTTAGTACATACCTTCAGTTTAATACGACCTGATGGGAGATTTTAAGAGGACACAGTGGCGGGGGGAAAAGATTGGTGGAGGATGGGGGTTTGGAAACTGAGTGGTTTAGTTCGGGCGCAAAAGGAAAAACATATCGTCTATATAGTGGATTCGGTAAGTAGTTTTTGCTCGACGTTGGTTTTATGTCAGTCAGTCAGTTAGGACAAAATCGATTAATATTTAGATGTATAGATTGACACACCTGCTTGCTTCGCTCACCAACCTCCGTGGTGAAGCAATGCAAACAGATTAGTACAGAGATTTTTTATATCGAAGAAACTAGTAAGCCCCCGTGGTAATCATAGGCAGATTAATTAGATACACATCAGAAATACATCATTTAAATAAATACTATTTGAAAACAACGGACTTTATGTAGGCCTGCCTAACTATGCTGACGGGTATTTTTAACTCGTTAAATGTGTACAACTAGGGGCTCTGCCACTGGACGCTTCGCGTCTAGACTCCGCCTCGGCCTTCGGCCTCAGATGGCTGCTTCGCTTCGCTCGCAGTTGGAAAATTCGCTAAAGAATCTCGTTAATCTTTGGCTCGTTTGTACATATAGTCCAGTAGATATGTACATTGTACAAGGAAAAAATTCCGAAGTTAATGAAACTTTTACAGGTTGTTCGGGGGTACTGTGGGATGACTCTGTCAAGTTTTCCAACTCGAGGACCCTGTGCTAATTTTTGGGGGGGGGGGGGGCCAAAAAACTTCAAAATGTTCGGACTTTTGTCGGTTTTTCGCTTATAACTTCTAAACTAAGCGGTTTTCGAGCAAAACATTTATTTTCAAAGTTGTAGAGCAGTAAATTTGCTTCAATTTTGTATCCTTAAACTTCTTCTTAAACCTAATACTAACCGAGATACAGCCGATGAAAGTTAGAGAGATTTTCTCAAAATGGCAAAAATTGGCCAAAACCTTCGTTTTTGGTCCTCTAACTAGCAATTACCATCAGTTCTCGTTTTTGGTCCTCTAACTAGCAATTACCATCAGTTCTATTGTAATTATGGTAATCACTTATCAATATCGACATGCTGGAACACGGGGGGGGAGGGGCGGGGGGGAGGGGAGGGGGTCCGCTGACCAAGTGCCTCTTTTTATGAAGTGTAGTTATTTCAATGTTATCGTGGCAGGTTATCACCCTACTACTGTATTTACTGCCAACCCATAATCTTGAACCTCAATAAACATAGATCAGGTTGTTTAAATCAATTAATAATAACCAAGAATTAGTTAAAGAATATAATTGATATTGATTCCAAAGGGTGCTAAAGTGGTGTCGGGGCCGAAAAACTTCAAAATTTTCGGACTTTTGTCGGTTTTTCGCTTATAACTTCTAAACTAAGCGGTTTTAGACCAAAACATTTATTTTTAAAGTTGTAGAGCAGTAAATTTTCTACAATTTTGTATCCTTAAACTTCTTCTTAAACCTAATATTAACCGAGATACAGCCGATCAAAGTTAGAGAGATTTCCTCAAAATGGCAAAAATTGGCACAAAACCTTCGTTTTTCGCCCTCTTACTATCAATTACCATAAGTTCTACGGTAATTATGGTAATCACTCATCAATATCGACATGTTGAAACACGCGGGGGGTTCCTCTGAGTGGTGCAGACCTCTTTAACCCTACAACCGGCAGACTACACTATAGTGCAGTCACTCCGTGCCGCGACAATACATTTGTAACGCGTGATTGTATGGAATATTTCAACCTCTAAAAATCTTCCAATCTCAAAAAAAACAAATACTATTGGAAAGGTAATATTCAAACTTTAATTTTTGTATGTACAATTTCTTTCTAAAACGTATATTTGCTTGTGTAATCATCGTTTAGAAATTTTAATTTTCTAAACCGCTGACGCGCGTGACAAAACTTGATGAAACAAATCACTTTTTGTCACATTTCTTAATCTTATAATGGTATAAACCTGTTTCGAACAGAATAACAGTATACCATTGAATTCGTAAACATCTGGTCTTGAAAAATCTGCCTTCCAAATTTTCGTATTTCTTATAATTTCAATGTTATGGTATGCTTATGCTAGAGCAGTTCGCGGGCATAGCCTTGCATACGCAGCCTTAGTGGACTCATCATTGATCTGTTGCGGGTTGGAAGAAGGATAGCTGTTTGCGCTGGACACAGTTATTATGCTTCTTACAATTCGAGAATTGATGCAGAGGACCCTTCACTAAAAAAGTGTGACGAAAAGCTGTCCAGTCTTCTGAAGACTATTGCGTACCAACTGCAGCAATTTGGATTCAATATTTCCGTATTTGAACTTTCATGAAAAACTTCATCAGAGCTGAAAGGACAGGTGACTGGAAACTACACCCACAGAAAATGCAATGTCGTCATTACAGGGGAGGACATTGATCTTCTGGTGCTGCTGAATGCTTTGGGGGTTTAAAAAAAAAACGGCTACTTCCAAAAGAGTTGGAAGGGTAACACCCCAACCGTCCTTTATTCCATACAATCACGCGTTACAAATGTATTGTCGTGGCACGGAGTGACTGCACTATAGTGTAGTCTGCCGGTTGTAGGGTTAAAGAGGTCTGCACCACTCAGAGGAACCCCCCCGCGTGTTCCAACATGTCGATATTGATGAGTGATTACCATAATTACCGTAGAACTGATGGTAATTGTTAGTAAGAGGGCGAAAAACGAAGGTTTTGTGCCAATTTTTGCCATTTTGAGAAAATCTCTCTAACTTTGATCGGCTGTATCTCGGTTAATATTAGGTTTAAGAAGAAGTTTAAGGATACAAAATTGTAGGAAATTTACTGCTCTACAACTTTAAAAATAAATGTTTTGGTCTAAAACCGCTTAGTTTAGAAGTTATAAGCGAAAAACCGACAAAAGTCCGAAAATTTTGAAGTTTTTCGGCCCCGACACCACTTCAGCACCCTTTGGAACCAATATCAATTATATTCTTTAATTAATTCTTAGTTATTATTAATTGATTTAAACAACCTGATCTATGTTTATTGAGGTTCAAGATTATGGGTTGGCAGTAAATACAGTAGTAGGGTGATAACCTGCCACGATAACATTGAAATAAAATTACACTTCATAAAAAGAGGCACTTGGTCAGCGGACCCCCCCGTGTTCCAGCATGTCGATATTGATGAGTGATTACCATAATTACCATAGAACTGATGGTAATTGCTAGTTAGAGGACCAAAAACGAGAACTGATGGCAATTGCTAGTTAGAGGACCAAAAACGAAGGTTTTGGTTAATTTTTTGCCATTTTGAGAAAATCTCTCTAACTTTCATCGGCTGTATCTCGGTTAATTTTAGGTTTAAGAAGAAGTTTAAGTATACAAAATTGTAGCAAATTTACTGCTCTACAACTTTGAAAATAAATAATTTGGTCGAAAACCGCTTAGTTTAGAAGTTATAAGTGAAAAACCGACTAAAGTCAGAACATTTTGAAGTTTTTCGGCCCCCCCCAAAATTAGCACAGGGTCCTCGAGTTGGAAAACTTGACAGAGTCATCCCACAGTACCCCCGAACAACCTGTAAAAGTTTCATTAACTTCGGAATTTTTTCCAGCAGACCCCACTTTTGTTGCTCTGTCTACTGGACTAATATAGGTTTGTAAAATTATGAAACCAGGCTTAAATATAGGGTGTATCAAAAATAACTTTACAACTTTGAAAGTTCTTACAACTTTATTCATACGACTTATAGACTTAATTTTGGTGTCATGTTGAAGGAAAGTATATCAAGTTTTGACTCATGTGGTATGCTAGTATAGAATCGCGGCACCACAAGCGCTATCGGCAGTTGCAGCAAATTTAGGTGTCTTTACTGGTTCCGAGCGTCCTCGCTTTGTGTTTTGGATTAAAGAGTCGAAGTCTGCGACAACTGTGCAATATATTTTCGTACAGAATATGGTAAATATCCTCCCAGTAGGCTATCACCGGTATAATTTACTTAGAAATGCTGGAAAACTTTTTAATCCCACAGATTGACAAGGATGACCAAAAACACTATTTACACTTTATGCAAGATGGCACACTGCTGCACTACCTCTCGGAAGCCCGGGATTTCCTAAATGTAGCTTGTAAATGGATGGGCCTAGGTGCGATAATTACATGGCCCTTACCGGCTCTACCCCAGCTTAGAAGTAGGATCTACCTCGTAATTGAACAAGTCACACCTAACATGCTGCAGCGGGTTTGGGAAGAAATCAACCTCAGATGGGATACGTACCGTATCACAATGGAAGCCACATTGAACCTCTTTAGGTATAAGGTGAAAAACGTGATGTATTTTGCTACAAACTGACACCAAAACCATGTCTCTAAGTTAAATGATTAACTCAATATGAGTTTCCAAAGTTGTAAAGTCCTTTTTGATAAATCCTATATTAACAGTAATTACAAGATTAATTATAACCTCAAATACATGCTTTAGAAACATGAGAGGCTTTCATTACGATTTTAGTCCTAGTTCTACTATCTTCTGTCAACTAAAGTTTTGAAACCAGGCCTAAATATACAGTAGTAAACATAACCTCAATACTATGTTTCAGAAATGAGCCAGGCCTATATAACAAAATTGACTATTAGAATTTATCCCTCTTTGCCAAGTTTACCTTTTTTTCACAAAATAAATTGTTAAATCAGGCCCAATTTATTCTAATTCTAACTAAAACAGTATAAATTAGCTTGTTTTTTTTTTAACAGTAGGGCCTAATTAAAAACTATCCAATGAACAGCTGATTTTGGATAGTACTCAATCTCATGGCTTGTTTATAAACACCTGTTTTGATCGCTTTATTTACTATTTCGTTGTTATTTTGTAACCATCATGGCAACCCATAAGACCCTATGTTAAAATTTTTCAACTTTTAAATTAGATTTTCTAAAAAAAAAATGCGTTTTTACACGAAATACAACTATATGGGTGTACTTAAAAATCAAAACTACACCTAAATACAAAATTTCTTTGAATTCGTTAGAGCCGTTTTCGAGATCCGCGACAGATAAAAAGATAGGTACAAAAATTGCTCATTTAAAGGAATAGGATTTAGGTTTGAAATTTTCAAACAGCCGCCATTTTGAAACGCATTATTCGATAGTATCGATTATTTTTCTTGAGATATATGATTGTTAGATCAAGCTTCATGCCAAGTTTTAACTCAATCAGTCAAACCGTTCTCTAGATATGAATTATTTTGTACAAAAAACAAAATGGCGGATATCTGGGAAAAGAAGAGTTTTCGGGCCTATGTTTATGCGACCTTTTTTTCTTATTTTGACCCATAGAACCATTCCCCGAAGTTTGATCCCGTAATTACTAGCCACCCTTTATATACATTTTGTTTAATATTGGCCTAGTCTTTGCTTACTTGGCCACTGTTGAAGTGAACGTGCTAGGAATGAAATGGGATCTAGGCTAGGGTATTTGTGTGTAATGAGTAACGCCATCATTTCCTCATCTAGTATTGATTTGCAATAACATTGGGAAGTGGAGCAAGGAAAGGGCAGAAAGCAAGGCTGAGTGAAACATAACGACGAGGGAGTAAAAGTGTTAAAGCGGATATTTCACAGAAGAATACGAGAAACCGTTATTGGTTGAAAACAATTCTGTTAAAGGTGCGGCTATACACTCCCGTTACGCCCCGTCCAGTCATTTTCCCAAAGGTATGGAGCTGGCCTATACATACCCATCACGTCACGTCACAGCTGGTATTTGAATGCTCTATATCAAAGACCACGAAAGAATACCGTTGAGGGACGGGCTTATGTACACCAAGACCTTGAACGCTCCAATCGCCTTAGTGCGACGTTGTCGCGTTCTTCCCACGCTTCTAACTGACTGCGGCTGACTCAACGCATTTATAATTCTTTAAACTGTGCGCTCAAGCCTCGAGCGGTAAATACCAGGAGTGTTCGAGGCTAGTAGATATGGCAACGCTGCGCGCCCACCCTATTGGCCGCCACGCAACGATATTCTTTAGTGGTCTTTGATAATATATAGAGAGCATACCGTGCCGTGACGTGACGGGTGTGTATAGCCAGGGGTCACGTCAAGCGATGTCTTTTATCTCCGCTTCGGCCTTTTCCGCGTACTTTCGGTAAACATCGTTGGATGTCTGAATGTTTGTCAAGTATATTTTGTTGACTCCGTATCAGAGATTTCTTTTCATCATTATAACACATTTTATCTATAAAATACACTATTCGTTGCTTCTAAAGCAACTTTAGCATTAAATCATACGGCTTCCTTACTGGATTCACGTCTGTAAAGTTCCTCTCATAAATTGAAAGCTCGTAGTTTTGTTTACAATAAATAAATAATACAGTTAGTATCAAAAGACTAAATTAATTTCACAGATAAAACAATAACTTATTCGTCGTCTGTGGCTTAGGTTCTTTTTTAAAATTGTAAATAAATAATGCTCAGAGGTCTATCGGAAGTACTTGCTAACTTTGTTTAGATTTAAACATGAATAGTTAGCGTCAAATGATTTTTCTGTTACATAAATTAGCAAGAGTCCGTAGCAATATAGCTATATTTCAATATTAGTGACTACATTTTAATTTCCTGTGCCAGGAAACATCTGTCCATGATCTGTAGGAAGTGGCATTGCCAAGATTAACAACTACTTCTTACAGTGAACTTAAACTTAAATTATTTTTACTAGTAGTACTAAACTTGGTTACAACCTCTATAATCACATTTTGTTGTGAAATGCTGTCCAATACATAGTAGCATTTACCTTTTTAGTTTTTAGCAAAGCCAACAGGAGGAGTTTTCTTATTATTGACAATCGGTAAATAAATGCAGATGTTAAAATTAAAAAATAATAAACAAAGTATTAACTTAAGTGGTAATTTATTTAATTTTACTTACACATTTTTTTGTTTCTTGTGACTAAATAAATAATGCTTTTTATTAAAAGGCCTCATATTTTGAAATTCTTTCTTAGTGCGCTTCTAGCACCTATGACAAATAAATGTACTAAATTTCATTTTCCTAGACGGTAAGGTTTTTGAGATATATAATAAACAATATTAATTGTTTTATGGGTATTTATATTTAGGAACCAAATATTTTTAAATTATTCTGTCTTAGTGCGCCTATGAGCAATATGTGTACCAAATTTCACGTTTTTAGGCGGAATGGTTTTTTAGATACTGTCATCAGTGATTAAGTGAGCGAGTTTTCGATTTTATATTGAACAGATAACTGCACTAATGTTTTGATAGATTTTTGAAATATTTACCTCGGACCGGACAATCTGCGCGTTTACTTAAAATATAATTGAAATCCAATCTTGCATTGTTAAATATCAAGCTGGCAGTGATCTTTGTTGTACTTAAAATTAAGAATAATTTTATTCCTCGTAAATAATGTCCCTTCATTCACTCTGAAACAGACGGAAACGTTCATAGAATCTGATGTTTTACAATTACTATTGGCTGTTTCTATTTCCCTGATACTATAACTTCGTAAGAAGAGTTCATTCCTTTGAAACATTCCTGATTCCATTCAAATCCAGTTGAAACAGTTTGAACCTAGGCATCTTGCAGAGGAAATTGTTTCCTAGTTTCGACTTTTTGTAAACATATAGCGCACAAGTTCAATAAAATAATACAGTGCGGCCAAGTGAAGTCTTGTTTCTCATTGGTCGGCAGCCATGTTTATCCTAAATTCTTATCTGTTTATATTCTATTTGTTATAAATAAATATTCTTTTTGCACGAAATAACAGAATACACTTTTTAAGAAAAAACACAATTTTTATTATTTAATTTCAATATAAATATCAAACTGTAACAACTAAATCGCATGTTTTCCCTTTATGAATATATGTATAAAATAAAATAAAAAAAACAAAAAACAAAGAGGTAATATCTTTTATAATTACAAACAGATACAACACTATTTATTTTTTACTTTATACTTCTTTCTGAGCAGATGACATTATATTTAGGATAAATATGGTGGTCGCTTCCGTATGGCCGCACTGCCTCTTCTAGTCACTGTAATAAAATGTTTTGTCTGAAAGCATTATTTGTACTTTATCTTGTATTAAGAGACTAGGAAGCATTAAGAGGTCGTAAGAAGGTCAAAGCAGTATACTGTAGTGTATTGTGTGCTCAGATTATGCTAATTTGTAAAACCATCCACCAATATTTTATTTGTGTTACTCTTTAGAGTTAATTAATAAATTACAAAAGCATTTCAGTTACGGTATAAATTCTGTCCACTTCAACCATAAAACAATTTTAATACTCTAAAAATACATAGATGTCAACGCTATAAACTTCAGGCACCTTTTGACTGCTTGTACATATGTCATTATCACTTAAACGTCTATAGAATATATCATATTCTATTTTATACACTATTATATATTTTATTGTTCAGGAAAGTATGGAAAACATTGCCATGTAAACAAAATATTTTAAAAAAATTCTCTATTTTTGCGTTTCAAACGAAAAAACCAAATTGGTAAACCAAAGTTTCAAACGTATAGGTTTTGGGAAAATACTAAAAAATTGTTTAGCTATAAATTCAAAATATACAAACCAAGGGAAGCCGCTGCGTGCTCCGCACGCCAACCCCGTTGGGACCTTCTATACACATAATTATGTTATGTTTTCTTTATAGTAAAGGTTTACGATTCATAATAACCCCAAAGCTTAGATGGTAAATAATGTTAAATGTTAAAATAAAATTATTTCGTACATTTTATAACAGCAGTTATAATAAAGGTTAAAAGAACCAGCAAGGCTCAGGTCTAAACTTTAATAAAAACCTAACCTAAAAGTTAGAAGTACAAATAATTGCTTCAAAGTTTGAAATTAGCTGTTGATGGAAATGTTGGAGCAAACAGCCGTTTTATCTGTCATTTTATTCAATCAGTTGATATGGTAATAAATGTAAATACATGTTTCAATATTGGTTCATCATTCTAGGCCTAACCTAAGATTTTTTTTCGACTAAATTTACAAATATTGAAATAAAAATGTTTTTATCAAAATGGAATGAAATTATAGACTATGTTACTTAGGGATAGTGTAGGTTTTTATTACTAAAACTATTTTTTCAATCGGTTCAGTAGTTCTATAGATTACCCCTACATACAAACAAACAAATTTTACTTCTTTATAATATTAGTATAGATTTGTATTGACAAGGTCCCAAATTGCTGATGTATTATTATGTATTACTATCGCCTAAGGTCCAAATTTGGCCGATTGTGTTTGTAAAGTAACGAAATTCAACTTGTTTTTCACGTAATTATTGATTGGAAGTTATTTATATGCACATTATTAATTCGTACTTAGATATAGGTGCTACGAGGGAAAGAATGGGAACGGGAGAAGAGGAAGTTTGATAGAATTATTGATAAATATTTAGTAAACATATGAAGTATCTTAGAATTTAACAACTCATCTATTAAACGGTAGTAAAATAATTTAACAAATAAATATAGATAATTTATTATTCAATTCGAATGAAATGGACACAATGATAAGTATTAGTTTGTTAATTTACTCGTATATATATAAAAGCGAAATACCACTCACTCACTCATCACGATTTCTCAAAAACTACCAAACGGATTGAAATGAAATTTGGTATGTAGCTTTCTCTAGGGCCATAGATGCTTACTAAGAAAGGGTTTGAAAAAATTCGAAATTTAAGAGGAGTTTTGGGGGATCAAAGTTATTAAATCACGATTTCTTCAAAACTACCGAACAGATTGGAATGAAATTTGGTACGTAGCTTCCTCTAGGGTCATAAGTGTTTACTAAAAAAGGGTTTTAAAAAATTGGAAATTTTAGGGAGGTTTGGGGGGTAAAAATTACTAAATCACGAATTCTCAAAAATTACCGAACAGATTGGAATGAAATTTGGTATGTAGCTTCCTCTAGGGCCATAGGTGCTCACTAAGAAAGGGTATGAAAAATTTCTAAATTTTAGGAGGGGTTTGTGGGTATCAAAGTTACTAAAATCATAACTTCAGATCTTTTATTATTATGACAATTTAGTGCTTTTATTATTTAGGATCTATATATATATATAAGCCAAATATCAACCTCTGACTGAACAGTTAAAAAGAATACAATTACGTTAAAAATACTAAAAATACCAACCACCACGGGCAACGCCGTACGGGTCAGTTAGTATATTTATAAAAACCAAATACCACTCACTCACAGACTCATCACGAAATCTCAAAAACTACTGAACGGATTGGAACGAAATTTGGTATGTAGCTTCTTCTAGGGCCATAGGTGCTAACTAAGAAAAATTTTCAAAAAATTCGAAATTTTACGGGGGTTTAGAGGGGTCAAAGTTACTAAATCAAGGTTTCTCAAAAACTACTGAACGGATTGGAACGAAATTTGGTATGTAGCTTCCTCTAGGGCTCACTAAGAAAGGGTTTAAAAAATTCGAAATCTTATTGGGTGTTTGGGGGTCAAAGTTACTAAATCACGATTTATCCAAAACTAATGAACGGATTGGAAGGGAATTTGGTATGTAGCTTCCCCTAGGGCCATAGGTGCTCGCTAAGAAAGGGTTTTAAAAAATCTAAATTTTAGGGGGTTTGGGTTCATATCCTTATGATACACAAAATTACCATCATTTGTCGCACTTATTTCACCAAAATAATTATGCAATAGCGAAGCATTGCCGGGTCAGCTAGTTATATATATGTTTTAAATACTTTCTAACACAGCCATGAAATGATTTCATTTAATTTTTGAAGCAGTTTGTGTGGGGAAATCATGTGTGTATGAAAATGTAATGCTATGGTCTACAAAAATTATAATAAACTCCTTTAAAAGTGAGTCCGTAGAGACTGAAATGGTTTTATTTAAATAAAAACCTGTTTCTCAAGAAATCGCGACAGGCAAAGACGTAAACAACAGCTAGTTTAAAATAGAAAGCACCACAGTAATTGTTTTGTTGTCTGGACAAACACATAACGATCTGTTGCAAAGAGGGCGTTTTATTGTTTACCAATGCCATAATGATGCAAAGATGGCGCCGTTAAACGTTGATTGCTAATAACATTTCTATTGAATCGTCGGGAGGTCGTTTATGCCCTAACGTAGGACACACTGAGTGTGTAAATATGTTCTTTTATCACTTCAATAATATTATAGTTTGTCCAAACAGGCGTGCGCTCTGAACCATAAAATCGACCATTGCGCGTGGGGACGCACAGACACATTCACACTGCCTACCTGGCGCTAATCTTTCTTCTATGAATCTGTGCTCAGGTAGACAGTGGGAGTGTGTCTGCGCGTGGGGATTGAGGGTCGATTTTACTTCGATTTTATGGTTTAGAGCGCACGCCTGTTTGGTCAAAATATAGTCATGATTTTTGGAACGAAGCATTTACGCGGCTTGCTGTAGGAGTTGACAAATAGAAAATGTAACGCGTAACGAAAAACCGTTATCGAATTGGTTGCTATGGTAATGAATGTAAATACATTCAAGAACATGCGTTTTGGTTCATCAATTTAAGTTAGGAGACGTTCGGTTCCATCCGATGTAGTTCGGATATAATTGTCAAGCGCTGGGATTAACAATTAAAAGTGAGTCAAATTATCTGACTATTGCAACTTTGTAATGTAGATTCAAGAAACGGATAGTATGTGGTAATACAAACTTAGAAAAGTAAGTTAATATAATTTTATATTTTGATACAAGTATTGGTGTTTCCATACATTTAATGTTATTCTAATAAAGGTGGAGAATTAATTATAATATCAAAGCTAAGATGATAAACACAGTTAAATGTCCGTTCATTGTAAATACATTCAATAAATAAAAATAAAATGTTGGTTCATCAGTCTATGCCTAACCTAAATTTAAATTATATTAGGATTTGAAGAAAAGGCGTGATGAACTTCGTTCCCGACGGGGTTCCCACGACCGCACACATTTTAATTTTCACAAATCTGTCCGATTTCCTTTTTTAGTGTGGAATGTAACAAAATAGAGTTTTCTACTTATAAAGACTAGAAAATTTCGTCAATTTGTAAAAACGTCAGATACCGCCATTTATTGGTTGTTTATCCACCAACAGTAATGTTGTTACTTAAATTAAATGATAAAGAAAAAAGAAAAAACACAATATTTGGTAAATTTTCAATGATCGGTAAGGCTTTAAAATGTTCTAAATGCGAGTTTTTTTTTTTTTTTTTAATGGAGTCCTATTAACACCTTTGGCCACTAGTGTAAGTCTTACTTAAATTAATAGTATTACATATTGTTAAATTTTTCACTTAAAATACCCTCTTCTATTTTGTTAACTTCAATAAAGCTTTGAGAATTTTTGTATTATATAACCTTTTATATAATTATTGCTAAACCTTATATTGTATATAACTTTTATGTAATTGCTGTTAACTTTTTTATTAGTGTGCAGTAAAGCTTTGTGCCCAAGCCTTGCAATAGCCACACAAAAGTAAATTAGGCCTATAGTTAATTTATTTATGAAATATTGAATTTTGGTTTTTACCTTATCACCAACTATTTTTTCATATGATGAACCATCGTTCAAGTACTACCATTGTTTTATAGCGAATTTCCATGGAAAAGAAGAGCTATTGCAGTGATCCTTACGGTGAAATCTAAGGTCCGGAGTAGTAAATGAGTACCAATCATGTTCCCTAGAACACCGTTTTGGGGTGTCATTAAATTTTTTTAAAATATATATATATATATATATATATGTATTTGCACACTTAGTCCAAAATTGCAATAGTTTTTTTTAGAGAAAAAAGAAAAACTAACAAGGATCGATTGAAGAGAGTAAAAATCACCTATAATATAATAATTTCAAAATGTCTGTTATTAAAACTTTTAAGATTGACTATCTCGAAAACCGTTAACTTTCCAAAATACACTCTTTTTTAACGACAAACGAAACAGTTTTTGTATTTTTTTCTTTGGTTTAAAGGGCGGCCGAGTTATTGATGACATCAAATCTTGGTAATTAATTGTGTACATCAACAAAGATTAGCCAAGAATCGAAGTTTGAGCTTAAATAAAATGTTATAACTAACGCAAATATTTTCAAACCGACTTTTGACAGCAAACGTCACAGAAAAACATGAACACCGGCTTGTCTGGATGCAATATAACATAATATCTGTCAAACAAGAAAGGGTAGAATTGCACAATATTGTCGATGACATCGGGGTCGGAGGAAGGGGTAGAACTGTAGTTTAATAAATACAGCAACTTGTAAACTTGCAAAGCCCAGCTTGACGCCGCAGCAAGGGGGGTATTTCTTTAAACTTTCTTTTCTGTCCACATGATAGTGCCAATACAATGTAGCATTATTGCTCACAATAAATTGTAAGTCTTCGTAATGACTTCCCCTTTCCTCCGCCACTTTATTATTACATCCGATATCGCCTAGTAATTTATTTTCATTAAAATTGTTCGTGTAGCCTAATATTGTTAAGGCTGAGATGATAAACAATATTACATGTCTAAATAAAGTAATAGATGTGGTAAAAAAAATATAATAAAAAACTCTTGGCGGATTGGGAGACAAAAATCTAACCTCAAAGTTAGAGATACAAATTGGTTTAAAGTGTGAAATCAGCTGTTAAGGAAAATTTATCGAGAAATATCTAACATGCCAGTTTAGAAATGATAAAATAAATAATAAATACAATCTTAATTCGAACTTCGATGAGCGCGGCCGCTGAACGTTAATGTATATGTTTTAAGCGTTTTAATGTTTGACGTAATCAAATGAGTGAAGATGTTACAAAAGCTCCAAAACGCGTAAAGAAAAAAAGTTTGAAGTTACAAACGGTGTACTGTATAATGTATCAATTCCTATAAAAGCGAATGTACGTCCGTACATAATGACTATAATATAACAACTGATTTCATCCATCATCAATACTTAAGGGGGGGCGCTTACCCTGCCGCCATATTGAATCTGATTCCCATAAGAGCAATGCTATAGAATAAGTCATTTTTTTCCGTTAATTCGTGGAATAAATTTAAAATTTTGGTTTCATTTTTAAGTACTATCATATGCGGATGTTGATTGCCGAATACATTTTCAAAACCCGTGTTATTGTTTTCATAAACGTATGATATAAATAGTAAAAAATAGTAAACTTTATTAATTTTTTACTCAGTTGCAAAAAGAGATATTGCAAAAAACTTTAGCAATCAACACCCACAATCTATTTTACTTTAAGAAAAAAAATACAGCTTTCGTTTTTTGCCAAAAACAACACAAAAATATGCTTAATAGTGAAGGTATGTTTTGGTTATTTAACATTGAAATTGGTACCCAACTTCGCCGTTTTTAATGTAGAGAGCCGAGCCTTAAACAAAACCCTGCGTAGATTATACTTTGGGGTTATGTTTACAACTTCAAGCATTATAATTACTTGGGAAGTTGATATTTTTAAATATGAGATATAGAACTAATGTATGCTATAATACATTATAAGATTTGTTTTGAGGTTATTAACTGAATATAAATACAACATTAATCATCAATATACTCGTTTATACAAATTTAAAGAAGAGAAATCTTTTCGTTTAGCTACGGAAACATTCGTACATCTTCGTATAACATATAAACATATTTAACTATTAATTTGTTACTATAATATTAATAACTTCTAAATCAATTGATCTATCAATATTAAATAAAAAGCTATTAAAAGGTATTTTTTGTATATGTATACAAACACAAAATTTTAACAAATAGGCCTACAGTTTTAGAATCCTAATAATTGTACACATTTATCGAGTTAAAAATCCCATCATCATAAAATCTGATGATAAAATCGTTGGCCTGGATAAAATCTGTTGTTTTTAAATTGTATTTTTTTAAATGATGTATTTCTGATGTGTATCTAATAAAATTCCCCTGTGAGTTTTTACGGGGCTTAGGCCACAGATAAAATAAACTTTTATCCGTGCTTAGACTTACTAATTCATCATAACGTTGACTTGGGTACTTACACTAGAAAATTAGTTTTAAATTGACATTGAGTTGAGAGAATTCTCAAAATTTAATGCATATGTTTTAGGGTTTCTTCCAAATATTTGGATAATTGGTCTGCTCTCGAAGGAGCTGAATAGCTGCCTACTTGTACTAAATATACAAGTAGAATTCCTTTGCCCTATGATTAGGTCTCCCGCGCATTTCCACGCTCTTTCCATTTAATTTAGTTTGTTAGCCGAGTAAATGTATATATTACATATATATATGTATATTGAAATGTATATGTAACAGGGGCTCCGTTTCTGCTCGCTTGCTCACAAACTCCGGCGGCTACCTATGGCAAAGCAAATGCAAAAAGAGTATTGCATATTCTAAGGTTTACACGGAAATGACGACTAAGCTGTGACCTATACACACCTAATGTAAGAAAGAGACAGAAATAGACACGGCCATTCCCAATAATTCGAATTTACTGCATGCGTTGTAGTTTAACCATTAGTATTTAAATAATTCGACCTCACAGTTGGACCGCTGACGTGAGTTGAGCAAATTTCCAAAATTAAGTTTATTAGCCTATTTTTTAGGGTTTCATCAACAATTTGGGAAATAGCTGAAAAATGCTTCGCACACCATTCCGCATATTGGGAGTATTTTCAAAACACAATGCATTGCGTGCTTCGCACGCCATTCCGCATATTGGGAGTATCTTCGATACACAAAGCATTGCGTGCTTCACCCGCCAACCCCCGTATTGGGAGTATCTTCAATACGCAATACATTGCGTGCTTCGCACATCAAACCCACGGTAAAATCCACCACATGACTTTGAACTGGGTACTTTTATGGTATTTTACGTCTTGATCGACTTTGGGGGAACCAAGCTAGCTATAAGGTCGCGTAAAAAAACAAAATGTTTAGAAGTTTTGTTATAAAAACAGCCTAAATTTATATTTTTTAGAAAAAACTCCAAAAAAATCATTCTCGTAGGAAAAATCTAAAAAAAATAGTTACTTCCGGTCAAAAACGTGCTTCCGGTAGTTGGATTTTTTTCGCTAACAAACTCGTCCGAGCGACGTAGACAACCAACATGTGTACCAAATGTGGATTAAATCGGACTTAAAATGCGGCCGCTAGAGTACGAACACATATAGACCTATACATATATATATGATTTTTAATGACACCCCAAAACATGTTCTGGGGACCATGATCGATGCTCATTTGCTACTCCATACCTTAGGTCTTACCATAAGGGCCACTGCAATAGCTCATTTTTCCTATGGAAATTCGCTAACAGTGAAAATTTCAAACAAATTTTGATATTACAAACTAATGAAAACAATATAATACGAAACACCAGATGTTTGACTTATAATACAGAAAGTCTTTTGTTTGCTATTATACCTAATCTAAAAAAAAAAATTTAAACTGTTAGTTGGGAAGAACAGTTATTTAATTCTAAATTTTCCAAATTGGTTGCAAATAAACTTATTTTGGTTTATGTATTCCTAATCTAGTTGTTGATCCAAATCAGCAGTTGTATTTATAATATCTAACAACAAATGTTTGAATTGAATTATAAATACAGTAATCATTTTACGTTGAATTTTGTTTGTATGTGCTTTCAGTTTGTTAATATAACCTAAAAAAGCTGTCGGTTGTGTGGTTACTATGGCAATACACGTAAAGCAACATGTGTTTACATGTTTTGACCCGAACAGCTGTTTTATCTGTTATAGGGCTGGGAGTGAAGAGCCGAATGTTCACTATTTTTAGACTTAAAAATAAAATGTTTGCAAAAACCTGTCTTAATATGCATCTATGAACCCATAAGAGTATATATTTAAATTTTAGTATTAGCATCTTAAGGAGATTGCTACTAAAAATGGTCAAAAACCATCAAATTTTGGAAATACTTTTTTTTGCATATTTTTGTTCTACAGGTCCTAAAGCACATGAAAAATGCAACAGAAGTAATTTTTTCTTTACATATATACCAGAAAAACTAAATTTAAACAACGCTGCGAAGGAGAAAAATCAGACCAAATTGCTGTCTGGTTGTATAACAATTATGATTTGGCCTACATTTATTTTTAAATTATAATCAATAACCCTCTAAAAATAACCAGACATAATATAAAGTATAAACACATAAATAGCTTTGTTTACCTAAGCATTTTTCACATTTTTCAACGTATTCCACATTGAAGTACACTTTTTCATTCAATCGCCATTTCCCGGAATGTGAGAATTTCATGTTTTTAGAGACTAAATTCGATATATCTCAAGAACCACTTGAAGTACATTACTTAAATTTTTACCACTTACCCTATACATCTTTAGCTAAATAATTATTTAGATTTATGTTTGTAACTTTCGTACAACATAAATCAAAAAATAAATTGTAAAACTGTAAATTAAAATAAAAAACAATTTAATATTAAGTTAGATAAAAAAAAGATTTGAGGTTTATCGACATAATTCTACCTAAATTTTTAGTAGACTGTACCTTTAAGAAAAATTAAGAACCAGCAAAATCCATTAAGTACTTTTATAGTTATATCGCTTCAAAAATGCCTCGGTTAAATTATCGAAATCCAATTTTATTTTTTTTATTTTTTTCATGATAAAAGTCAAACATTTTATGTTTTATATTTTTGTATTTTTTTACAGCATATACTACACCAGGAAACAAAATTTTCAAAACATTTTTACCATTAATACAAAATACTACTTTTCAGTAGCAAATCGCCTTAAGGGTCAGCTCTAGTAAAACGAAAGCAACCTGCGACTCCCTATAGCGGCGGTAGGTTACGCGGACATTGCTCATCCTAAATCCATTTAAAACCCGCAATTATTCAAATAGCGTTTTTAAAAAAATACCAAACTCGTGGGGACAAAATTCTTCATCCAAATGGCTTGGTAATTTTTCGCTATAATTAATAGTTACAACGTAAAAAATATTTAAAATCACCCTATAGCGGCGGTAGGTTACATGGACATTGCTTAGCCTAAATCCATTTAAAACCCGCACTTGTTCAAATAGCGTTTAAAAAAAAAATACCAAAATCTTGGGGACGAAATTTTTTAGGCGAATGGCTTAGTAGTTTTTCGCTATAATTTATAGTGACAACATAAAAAAATATTAAAAATCAATGTTTTAAATTGTGAATAAATATTACACAAAATATTTTTCTTAGTTTTTAAAAAGCCATTTGCATGCATATTGACCATAGCTTTAAAATGACATATCGTTTATAATTTTCCGATCAAAAATAAAGGAAAAATTTGGATTTTAATTTAACATTGGTCTTATGGAGTGTCAGCCAACATGGCCGACAGCTAGAGCCGACCCTTAAGTAGTGTTTGCTCTACGTTGATTCTGTGCCCGCCATTCAGTCAGGACAAAACCGCTTATACATTGCGGACAAAAGGGAAAACTTTATAGTTAAGGAATGGGCTGCAGTTAAATGACTCATTAACTAGGGAACGTGGAAATATGCCGAAGAAGACATTCCTGCATTTAAAGAATGTTCTATCCACATTCCACGAGCAATAAGCCTCCGACCTTCAGCGTTAATAGTGCAGGCACAAAGGAATGCAGACGATACGCTCCGTTATATACAGTTTGGGATCCAGCTTTTCCTTTGGATGTATTGGTTAGTGATAGTTTTCCTAGCATGTATACTTGAAAAACTCCCAATAGTAGTAAATACATTTAATTTTCTTCCAGTTCCTACATTGCTAACACTTTAAAGCAATAAATAAATAACAACAAACAAAGAAATATAAATTAAGAAGTAAACAAAATTTCCTTAATTCACACCAAAAGTGCGAAATTAATAGAAACTTCGAAAAAAATAAAAACACAAATCACAATGCACTTTCACTTTTGCACTGGCATTAATACCTGTGATAGTATTATGTATATATCTTAAGATATGTTACGTTACTATTAATTTCTTTAATATACAGAGGGAGCTTATTTGTTTGCCAATGTAGTCATCAGTTTTGACCATTGTATTGAGGCGATGTTTTGGCGTTAGAAGTTAATTTTGTTCTTATTTACATATTGGTGAAAATTTTGCTCACTAAACAAATTACAAAAAACCCACTATATAATTAATAAACGGTACCAGATAACTGCCACATACTTTCTCCCAGTTGAAACTTTATAGCTTCCCAAGAGTAGCATAGGAGGTGGTTATTTAAAATTGCAAAAGTAGGAAAATGTTACCATGGAAAATATTAGATGCATGTAACACACATCCATATTATATTATTATTATTTAAACTATTCGATCGATTTCAAACAAATTTGCACCAAACATGTCAATTAGATGCACGAAAAAAAGTTTTGAAAATGTTTGAAAAACAACCCCCTTTTTGGTCAAAAACCCCCCAAAATCAGTTATTATTTTTACCTAAACGAGAATTTTTAGAAAAATCAGGTTTTTTGTATATGGTTGGGTACATTAAGGGCTACAAAAAAGAGTCGTTAAAGCCGTTTTTGAGAAATTTAGATTTTTCTCGTTTTTTGCCATTTTTTGGGGGTAAAACCCATTAAAAATCCAAAATTTTAGAAAATGAAAAAACTCCTGGAGATATTACAGAACTACACCTACATACCAAATTTCATCAAAATCGGACCGTTGGTATGGTCTCCAGCTCTGTACACATCCTTACAGACAAACGGACAGACATCACCAAAAAAACACTTTTTTGGGTTCAGGGTGCAAAAAAACAAATAATTCCACTAAAAATATTTTTGGGTTCAGGGAGCACCAACACAGATAATTCCACTAAAAATTAAAATTCGAAAATTTGGACGAAAACAATACTTTCTCCATATACTACGTACGTATAGGGTGGAGAAAGTAAAAATAAGAAAAAAGTATAACTTCAAAATGAAATATTAACTTTACTGTGTTCTAAAACTAGTGTACTTTAGATAATTTGTTTTAAGATTAGCAGTTGTGAAAATGTATAAGTTTTACAGCTGAATACCAGTGCTTCGTTACAGGGGATTTGTTGTTTTCATTACTATGTTACATAATTGTAATGGTACCTGGGCGACCGAGCACCGCTCAGTACTTTTTTTTACTACTAAAAAATGTATGCAAATACGAATCACATGCTGAATTTGTTTATGTATTTTAGAAATATCAAATAATAATTATAATCATTAGATAATTTATATTACCTTTATAGAAATATAAAGAATGCAGAAACTGGTGAAATGGGTTTTAGAACGGTTAATAACAGAACAAAAATTATTTTTTAGTTACTTTTGGTGTTGAAATCAGCTGATAATGGAAATATTATAGGAAACAGCTGATTACTGTTATTATTATAGTCAATAAACATATATAATGATTTTAACTTCATAAGCCCAATGTTAAACATTTTCAATTTTCAAATGAGTTGTTTAGAAAAATACGAGTTTTCCTGAGGTAGTGGTTTTCACCAATCGATTTTTCAGACCCAAAAGATTCTAATCCCAAGCTTTCAGCAAAATCCTTCCGCTGGATCTCGAGATTGCTCGTACAAACAATCAGACATTGCTCGTATTAGAGTATAGGATTTTCCTATCATTTTCTTTCGTCTATTATTTCACGAAAGTTAATTCCATGTATTTTCAGTTAGTTTGTTATTTATTATTCACTGGCTGCCCGTCAATCGTCTACGTCATGGTATGTGTGCTGAATAAATTAAACCACTAAAAAAATAAAGAAATCAGAGTGAAGAGCGTCTTTTTTTCAACCGCTAAATCTACAGACTGGTAAATCACAGCTGGATGTTTGCAGATCACCCAGATGCGTCTTTAATATACGAATGCATAGATTGGAATAGTTTTTATCAGCTTGTGTCTAAAATATTTTCTTAAAATTAATAAGTGACAAATTCAGCTCTCTAGCTATAAGGAAATAATACCAATTCATATTTATTGTTTTTAGGTGTTGTTATTACATTTTTACTCTTAGCAGAAAGTGACCAAATTTAAAACTGGTTTATTTTTTATATGTATCTAGTAAGAAATAAATGTTCAAAATTTCAGCTTTCTAGCTTAAAGGAAAGTACAAAAAATTTATATTTTATTGTTTTACATATTTTGTTACTACATTTACAGCCCTTAACAGAACGTGACAAAAAAAAAGTAAAATTGTTTTATTTTTCATTGTATCTTGTAAGATAACAATTAGCAAAATATCAGCTCTCTTGCTTTAACAAAAGTATAAAAATGTATATTTATTGTTTTTAGGGGTTGTTATCACATTTTCACCCCTAGCAGCACATAACGAAATATAAAACTGGATTCATTTTTATATGTATCGTGTAAGAAAAAATTGTACAAAATTTCAGCTTTCTAGCTTTTAGGAAATTATAACAAACAATACTTATTGTTTTAGGGATTGTTTCAACTCTTAAAGGCCAAATATTTTAAAATAATTTCTTAGTGCGCTTCTAGCACCTATGACAAATAAATGTACCAAATTTTACGTTCCTAGGCGGTATGGTTTTTGAGATATATAACAAACAATTTTTATTGTTTTAGGGATTGTTTTAACCCTTAAAGGCCAAATATTTTAAAAGCCTTTCTTATTGCGCCTCTAGAGCCTATGATCAATATGTTTACCAAATTTCACGTCCTATGTGGTATGGTTTTTGAGATACTGTCAGTGAGTAGGTTTTCCAATTTATATACTTACTAGGTGCTCTGACCCTAAGCGCTGCGCGTCCCAACCCCGTCTCAGGTGGCTGCTTCGCTTCGTTCGCAGTTGGAAAACTCGCTAAAAGTTCTCACTAATCTTTGGCTCGTTTGTACCTGGGTGACCGAGCATAGCTCAGTATTTTTAACATTTGGATTGTATCTATAATGTACCTATTCGAATACTTAGTGACTTTAAAAGTGGTAGAAAAAGAAGTTGTAACTATTCGCCTTCTACGACTTGAAAGGTGGTATAAAAAGAAGTTCAGAGTTTAATTTGTATGCGCATTTTCTGAGTTTATGCACATTTTTGCAGGCATAAGACCAAGCGCATTCGATTCCTGACGTCAAAAAACCTCTATATGCAAATTTTCATCTAAATCGTTAGAGCCGTTAGCGAAATCCCCGAAATATACAACCCAAAACCTACCACTAAACCCCCAAAACTACAACCAACAATAAACGGTACCAGATAACTGCCACATACTTTCCCCAAAATTATTTCTTAGTGCGCCTCTAGCACCTATGACCAATATGTGTACAAAATTTCCACGTTCCTAGGCCATATAGTTTTTGAGATATGAAACAAACAATATTTATGGTTTTAGGGGTTGTTACAAACCTTAAACGCAAAATATTTCAAAATTATTTCTTATAGTGCATCTTTATGGCCTACGAGCAATATAAAAAATTCC
>JAGFPH010000219.1:282009-294798 GCA_018207615.1 Philaenus spumarius | reverse complement strand
TATAGATGCACAAAACATGTCAATTAGGCCTTTATAGATGCACAAAAAAAGGTTCTGTAAAATTTTGAAAAGAACAACCCCTTTTTTGGCCAAAAATCCCCCAAAATCAGTTATTATTATTATTATTATTACTACCTAAACGAGAATTTTTAGAAAGAGGAGGTTTTTTGCATACGATAGGGTACATTAACGGCTACAAATAAGCCAAATTTTATTAAAATCGTTAGAGCCGTTTTTGAGAAATTTTGATTTTTCTCGTTTTTTGCCATTTTTGGGGGGTATATATATACTAGTAGTTCTGTGAACAGTAGACCTCGCTCGTTTAAATCACAAATTTGGTTTTGAGCTTAGGTTAAAAATAGTGTGCCAGTAAGGAAGTAAACACAAGGTTTAGCAAGCGAAACATTATTTTGCAATTCCCGCGATTTCTAGTTCTCGTTTTTTACTTTCTCACTATATACTATATAGTATAGAGAAAGTATAGTGATCGCAAAAAAAATCGATGTTGAGATTTTTGTGGAAATATCCGTTTTGGGGCCCCCTGAGTCCAAAAAAGTGGTTTTTACAAAATGTCTGTCTGTATGTCTGTATGTATGTCTGTATGTATGTATGTCTGTATGTATGTCTGTATGTAGACAAAGCTAGAGAGAAAACTATTCGATCGATTTCAACCAAATTTGCACCAGACATGTCCAGTACGCCTGTATAGATGCACGAAAAAGGGTTTTGAAAAATTTTGAAAAACAACCCCCTTTTTGGCCAAAAAACCCCCAAAAATACAGTTATTATTTTTTTATAAAAAACGGCTCTAACGATTTTGATAAAATTTTGCTTATTGTAGCCTTTAATGTGCCCTACGATATACAGAAACCCGCATCTTTCTAAAAATTCTTGTTTAGTTAATAATAATAATAATAACTGATTTTTGGGGGTTTTTTGGCCATAAAGGGGGTTGTTTTTCAAAATTTTTCAAAACCTTTTTACGTGCATCTATAAAGACCTAATTGACGTGTTTGGTGCAAATTTGTTCGAAATCGATCTAATAGTTTTCTCTCTAGCTAACAATAATAATATTTATTAGTTAACCGCCTACTTCAATAAAAGTATACAAAGCTATAGAGAAAACTATTCGATCGATTTCAACCAAATTTGCACCAGACATGTCCAGTACGCCTGTATAGATGCACGAAAAAGGGTTTTGAACAATTTTGAAAAACAACCCCCTTTTTGGCCAAAAACCCCCCAAAAAATCAGTTATTATTTTTTTATTAAAAAACGGCTCTAACGATTTTGATAAAATTTGGCTTATTTGTAGCCTTTAATGTGCCCTACCATATACAAAAACCCGCATCTTTCTAAAAATTCTCGTTTAGCTAATATTAATAATAATAACTGTTTTTGGGGTTTTTTTGGCCATAAAGCGGGTTGTTTTAAAAAAAATTTCAAAACCATTTTACGTGCATCTATGAAGACCTTATTGACGTGTTTGGTGCAATTTTTTTCGAAATCGATCGAATAGTTTTCTCTCTAGATAATAATAATAATAATAATATTTATTAGTTATCTCCAACTTTAATAAAAAAACACTCCTACCCTACCCTACAAGTCACAGTGAATCTGTTTAGTAATTTAAATGTATTTGTGAGAAAGTATGTGCCAGTTCCTGGTACCGTTTATTTTTCTTTTCTTGAGCTTTAACTGCTAAAGATTTTCTTTTAGAGGCATTGTGTTTTATTTAGGTTAATAATGCGTAAGATAGCTAAAAATAACAATATATATAGGGACAACATAGAATTAAATATTTACATACTTAAATAACTAAAACTTAACGATGTATTTACTGTTCCATAACTTCCATATCATATTCCAATATTAGAAATAATGAAAACAAACGATGTTAAAACGTCGTGATAGTGAGCTCAACTTTATTATCAACCCATGTACCAACACATCCCATGGTGTCCAACGGTAATTTTTTGTATGTCCTTTATCGCAGAGTGATTTCATTTGTTTCATCTCATTTTGTAATTCAAGTAAAGCTAGGTCAAATACTTTTATGAAATTTACAATGATAATTTACAGGTATACAGTTCCATTCTTTGATTTATTCTCTACACTTTCTTATCCTCTACACTTTCTTATTATTATATGCCATTTTTTGCAAAGGATATATTCCTAAATTACTATTCAAAACAGGCCTAGTTTTGTTAGCAGTCTTGTAGTAGGAACATAAAAACTGGTGTTTTCAAAATGAGAAATTTGAAATTGATAAATATTTTTATATAATTATATTTAGAACTAAATTACGAAACTTTTTAACATTTATGAAAAAAATTACAATAATTTTTACTACTTTTTATGTAGGCCTAGAGTTGTACTTTTTCCTTTCGTTACTGAACATGCTAATAACTAATAAATGTTTCTTGATCTAATAACTTTGTTAATTTTACTTCAATCATTTTTTTACTGGCATATATGAATTTTTTGAATTTTTATCTATAAAAAAGCTATGGAACACTTTTGAATTGGTTTAGAATAAACGTATAAAAACATGGTTGAAATACAAAAACTTGGACGATTTTTAACAAATTTGAAGTTTACGGCCATTTTGTGAGCTTACCGTTAGAGATACGGGAAAAATCAAGAATACAATTTTGTTGAAATTAAAAATTGCAATTAGCAAAATGTCATTAGTTTTTAAATTCGACTTTCGGTTAAGCTACAAACTGGCTTTGGAAAAAAAGCTCACACTGAAAGAAACGGTGCGGCTGCAATTTTTATTTTACTTAAGGGGTTAAAAATGAAAAATGGAAAAAACACATGGCTCGGCCTAGGAATAAGGAACATTCATGCAAAAAATCATCAAAATCGGTCAAGGCGTTTGGCCGTAATCGTGAGACAGACACACAGACATACAGACACACAGACGAAATGCCGAACGGTCGAGTTAAAACGGAGTCCTCGCTTCGCTCGGTCAATTGTAGATTATCAGCTGATTTCCACAGGAAAGATGAGCTGTTACATTGACACTTATGGTGATACAAAATTTCGAGAATGGTCAACGAGCACCGATCATGGACCACATAAAACATTTTGTGTTGTCATTAAAAATGTATATAAAATGTGTTTTCACTCTATCAGCCACATTTCAAGTTATAGATTTCTGCACGTTTTATTCAGCCTAAGTCCACCCCTCGTGAAGGATAAATGCCTCGTTAAAATGTCCAAGTCACGGTCTATTTCCTTCGCTTCCGCTGTTTGACTTTGAAGCCTGATTTAGCAATTCCGCCTCTCTGGCTTCGAACATCTTCAACTTGTATATTCCCTCAACCGACTCTTGAGTGTTGAATTGTAAAAGTAATTCCAAGTTTTGTAAGTATTTCTTCTTGCTTTTATAACAATTCAGTATAGCCTTAAAGTTTGGCGACTCTATTCCTTTAGATCGACCGGGCTTATTTTAGTGCGGTTTTCTTTGAAGGAAAGGAAATGTTGTCGTTACTATCGAAAAAGTTTGAAATTCCATGTTTATTTCATCGGAATATTTATGAGGTCACTTTTTGGGGTCTTAGGTTACAACGCTATTAAAAACTATTTCTGTAGACCTACTTTGCCGATTTACTTGCGGTTTGTTCGAAATGTTTTCACCATAATAAAAAACAAATGACATGTAATTTTTATATTTATAAGGTCACTTTTTGGGTTTTTTGTTTTTATGTTACAATCCTATTGATATATTTCTGGTGGCTGTTTTTGCCCATGTCGGGAGGCGTTTTTACTTCCTCACTATACTATAGTATAGAGAAAGTATAGTGATCGCGAAAAAATCGATGTTGAGATATTTGTGGAAATATCCGTTTGGGACCCACTGAGTCCAAAAAAGTGTTTTTTACAAAATGTCTGTCTGGTCTGTTTATGTATGTCTGTATGTATACAAAGCTAGAACAAAAACTATTCCATCGATTTCAAACAAATTTGCACCAGACGTGTCAAGTAGAACTGTATAGATGCACGAAAAACGGTTTTGACATTTTTTTTAAAATAACCTTTTTTTGGCAAAAAATCAGTTATTATTTTTTTTACAAAAAACTGCTCTAACGATTTTGATAAAATTTGGCTCATTTGTAGCCCTTAATCCTACCATATGCCAAAACCGAATCTCTCTGTAATTCTCGTTTAGCTAATAATAATAAGAACTGATTTTGGAGGTTTTTTGGTCAAAAAGGGGGTTGTTCTTCGAAATTTTTCAAAACCTTTTTTCGTGCATCTACACAGGCCTAATTGAGATGTTTGGTGAAAATTTGTTCGAAATCGATCGAACAGTTGCCTCCCTAGCTTTATTAATAATAATATTTATTAGATACTCTCCTAGTTTAATACAATTATGAAGTCACAGTGAATCTGTGTAATAATTTAAATATGTTTGTGAGAAAGTATGTGCCTGTTTCTGGTACCGTTTATTTAATTAGTAACCATATAATTTGATAATAATTGTTCACCCTTACGCCTCAGCCAATTTACACGGCCGTGACTTTAAGGGTTTAAACTTTTTAAAGTTTATTTTTTGGTGTCCAAGCCACTGTTAGAATACAATATGCAGTGTACAATATGCAGAATACAATACAATAAACCCTGTGTCCCACCAAAAGGTTTAAACGTTTGGTTTTGTATAGCTTGCCCACGGATCTTTTTGAAACTTTACACGCCCCACAATAGAGGCTTTAAAAATGTTCTTTGAAAATTTTAGCAGTACAACTCTTGCAGAAACAAAATGGTGGAATAATACAAATTTATTAATTTTCTCCCTCCAAAAATAACTTTTTTGAGTTTGTACCAGATTTTTTACTGCTTTGCAGTTATAACGCTCCTTGTTGAACAGCTGTTTGAGCTATTTGCTTCAGCAATAAAAAAACACAATCTAACTTTCTCTAGTGCAGTTTTTAATGAATTTGAGGTTCGCAAAATGGCTTTTACTGTTGAACAAAAAGTAAAGTTTTATGCGTGGGCTATTCATTTTTGTAACATTACAGAAGCAGTTAAGACAATTTCAGGCTGCCTACCCAGGAGTTGAACCACCTAGCAATCCAACAATAACTAAATGGAAACATTTTTTGTTAGCAATTGGTAGTGTTGTAATAAAGATCTCGACAAGATCTAATGAGGAAAGAGAAGAACTTGTATGTGCATCAATGCTCCGCTCTCCTGTTAAGCCGTAATCACTAATGAAGGTTGAACTTGAAACTGTTGTTCCAAAGTCTTCTGTACAGAGAATTATAAATAAACGGTATCAGTTAACTGACACAAACTTTCTCCCAACTTACTGTAGTAAAAATAATATTGTTTTTAATCATTTTATTTACTACTTTTTAGAACAAAACAAAAAAATAATATTCTACCTACGTCAATCGTATAAAAAAGTTATTGTCCCAGGCGGGATTCGATCGCGCGACCTTTGAATTACTGGCCGTGCTCGCTACCGTGGTGCAACCCCTTGCGGCCGCTGCCGCGATGCTAGATTGACAACACAAACTTGTTTATTTTTAAACATTTCCCCATAATTATAAAACGCCTAAGTTTTGATAAAAGCGGGTGGTGTCATTTTGTTTGGCATCTTAAGCACTATAAATACTGAAAATTTGATCAAAATCCTTAGAGCCGTTTTTGAGAAATTTGCATTTTTGTAGTTTTTTATGGGTTTTTAGGGGTAAATTACCCTTAAAAATTAAAAATTCCAAATAATGAAAAAAACTCCTGGAGATATTAGGGTTTAGTACCTACATACCAAATTTCATGAAAATCGGACCAATAGTGTCCTCTCTGGTCGTGTATACATACAGACAGACTGACAGACAGACACCACTCTAAAAACACTTTTTTGGGTTCAGGCAACACCAAAACAAAAAATTCCACTAAAAATATTTTTGGGTTCAGGGAGCACCAACACAGATAATTGCACTAAACAATTTTTTGGGGTTCTGGGAGCACCAAAACAGATAATTCCACTGAAAATTCAAATTCGAACATTTTTACGAAAACAATACTTTCTCCATATACTACGTATAGGGTGGAGAAAGCAAAAAAATATTTTTTTTTTCAAAGTCACCTAGTCCATAATTTACTTGAGAATGGTCCGAACAGAAGAGTCGAATTTTGTTTCCATATCATAGAGTATCATGAGTTAGATCCTGATTGGCATGCTCGAATTGTTTTCTCAGACGAGTCCACTTTCCACCGCAATGGTGTAGTTAATAGGCACAATTATAATTATTACAACACCAACAAAACCCATATTATTGAAGAGACTTTACGCAAATCAAAAGACATTACTGCTTGGGCGGCTTTGGGTGTAAACGGGGTGTTATGTTACGACTTTTCGGACAGTACAATGTCTGGAATTAGGTATGCACAAGTATTTAAATCAACGTGTCTTGCCTCATTTTATGGTTCCAGAAACGAACCAAGCAATATTCCAACAAGATGGTGCTTCACCTAATTTCACAAATCCTGTCAAAGACTTACTAAATTTCAACTTTATTGGGCGTTGTATTGCTCTTGGAATTAATATTTTGGATTTCCCGACCAGATCGCCAGATAGACAGACTTCTTTTTATGGGGTTACCTAAAGGGACATGTTTATTCCCACAGCTTCAACGATGATTAGGATTTAAAATACGCAATTGAAGTGGAACTTCTACGGATACAGCGGGATTTCTTTTTAACTCCAAACTTTCAGGAAGTTATATTGGGTAAATTCCGCACCTTTTAGGGTATGAATGAATTTTAATCTTATTCATTAAGGAAAGGTTAGATAGAATAAAACCTGAACACAAATTCTCACAATAAATACGTTTACTAACCTCAAACGCGTTTCAACGACAATGTCGCCATCCTCAGTGATGCACGGGCTACAGTAACCAAACTATAACTGTTATAGTTATAGTTTGGTTACTGTAGCCCGTGCATCACTGAGGATGGCGACATTGTCGTTGAAACGCGTTTGAGGTTAGTAAACGTATTTATTGTGAGAATTTGTGTTCAGGTTTTATTCTATCTAAGTTACTTTCTCACAAGCCAAGCTCATTAGTTATTTATTAAGGAAAGGGTTGTTGCAAGTCAGAATTTTTAAATACTAACCCTTATTTATGAGACGAGAAAATTGGTGTAAAATAAACCCCTCTCCCGATACCCTAATCCAAAATGGCGAAGCCAAAAGTTCCGATTTTTCCATTTCTCTACGTAGGCCTATTGCATTCTACATACAATTAAAAATATGAATTCATGACGTTTTGGTTTTCTAA
The DNA here is from genome assembly GCA_018207615.1 of Philaenus spumarius. NCBI lineage: Eukaryota > Metazoa > Arthropoda > Insecta > Hemiptera > Aphrophoridae > Philaenus > Philaenus spumarius. Next base: position 287,503 of record JAGFPH010000219.1, on the reverse strand, counting down.
CTTTGACCGTTTCAAGGTGTCGGTCATTTTAATTATTCGTTAAACAATAACTCCAAAAACGTTAAATTTTAAAAATATTTACTAAGGGTAATTTTTTTGTAAATGTTATAACAAATATGTAATGACACCTCGATTTAAAAAATCAAATTTTTTTTAACTTACGGATTTTGAGATATTAAGCTTTAAAAACTAAAAACGGCCGCTATTTTGAAATGGTACAAAGTAGAAACTTGATACTCCGCACAAAGATAGGTCCTATTAGCCAACATATGTGTACCAAGTTTGAAGTTGGTACCTCTAGTAGTATAAAAGTTACGATCGGTCATGTAAAAAATACGTACAGACAGGAAAACGGATCGAGATAGGCTGTATACTTATATGAAATTTTTTGTTTGTTTTGACATCAGGAACAATATCCCAAAGTTTTTCGGTGTATTTCGGAAACACCCTGTATGTTGCCGTAAAGGCAGCTAAAATAAATGAAATATACATAGAATAATTTTAACTTAGGCCTAGACTGAGGAACGAACATTTTACGTTTATTGAATGTATTTCAGCGCTTGAAGATAATATATATAAACTACGCCAGACGGAACTGATCGTCTCTTAATTTAATTCCATGAACCAAAACACATGTTTCTTGAATGTATTTACATTCAATACCGTAGCAACCAATTTAATAATGCTTTTTATATTGTAATTTTTCTGCCCGCTAAATCATATGTTGATAAAACAGCTGAAACAACAATGCATCAATGAACTTCCGCGTCTGTGTGTTCTTGGCATAACCAGAATTGTTTTTGTAAATATGAATGTCCGTGTTTTAATCAAGTTCCCTCCACAGCAAAATGCAAATTATTTACTAAAACTGCAGCTGAAGGAAATACTGTATGCAGTGTGTGTTTCGGGAAGAAAGTATCTTTGTCGTCGTCAAGGAAATTACCGCCCTCGTTGAGCTCGTGCGTGTACATTTCCTTTTCCCTGGACAACCTGATACTCCCTTTAGACACAGATAACAACTAGCCAATATCTACAATCAAAAGCATTTCAGACGATGTCATTCAGGCTATGAAATAGCAAAGAAACAAAGGGAAACTTGTTAAGTGTTTTGTAAGGAATTTTCATCAACTTCGTTCAAGATTAGCTCCAGTGATAAAATAAAATGTTCGTGGAATAAAATCAAAGCGACAATAACCAATAGAACTAGTGATATAAGTAGGTCAGTACAAACCTTCCCTTCTTACTGCTGATGTATTACAACAGGTAGGAGGGAACTGAAGGAGAGTTGAGGCAGGTTGTATCTCTTCACTCTGATATTATGGAAAGTACCAAACATTTTAATTTCAAATTACGTTTTTAAAGACCGGTATGTTTAGGCATGCTACTTTAAAAGTAATAAACGGTACCAGATAACTGCCACATACTTTCTCCCAGTTGAAACTTTATACCTTCCCAAGAGTAGCATAAATGCTACCCAAGGAGGTAGTTTTTCATAAATGCAAAAGTAGGACATACCATGGAAAATATTAGATGCATGTAACAAACATTCATATTACATTATTATTATTATTATTATTAATACTTGTCGATCGATTTCAAACAAATTTGCACCAAACATGTCAATCAGGCCTGTATAGAGGCATGATAAAAGGTTTTGAAAAATGATGAAGAACAACCCACTTTTTGGCCCAAAACCTTAAAAAATCAGTTATTATTATTATTATTATTTTTATTATTATTACCTAAACGATAATTGTCAGAAAGATGCGGATTTTTGCATATGGTAGAGTACATTAAGGGCTACAAATAAACCAAATTTTATTAAAATCGTTAGAGCCGTTTTTGAGAAATTTAGATTTTTCTCGTTTTTTGCCATTTTTGGAGGGTAAAACCACTTAAAAATCAAAAATTTGAAAAAATGAAGAAAAAACAACGCCTAGAGATATTATTCCAGAACTACACCTACATACGAATTTCATCAAAATCTGACCGTTGGTATGGTCTCCAGCTCTGTACACATCCTAACAGACACACTGACGGACATCACCAAAAAAACACTTTCTTGAGTTCAGGGAGCACCAAAACAAATAATTCCACTAAAAATATATTTCGGTCCAGTTAGCACCAACACAGATAATTCCACTACAAATTCAAATTCGAAAATTTGGACGAAAACAATACTTACTACGTATAGGGGGGAGAAAGTAAAAAACTGAACCAGTTTGTCTGTCTGTCCCTGGAACGGATAAAGTTATCGCAATAAAATCTTTTATAGTTATAAATACACACAATATTCCATAAGATATTCGAAAATTGACCTTCGTATGGTAAAATGGAGACCATTTACAAATATTTTTAACCACATATTGTTTAATTTCTCCAAAAAAACAAGGAAAAGTTCCACATTTAATATTTGCTCTCAGATTTATAGTTTACAAGATACGAATGGTGGCCTAATTAAAAAAGACATCCTGTAAACTGACTGGCAGGTAACCGCTGAGTGAATTTCCAAAATTAAGTTTATAAGTTTTAGGGTTTCAACCAACTATTTGGTAAATTGGTCTACTCACGACGCGACGGTACTGAATAGCTGCAAAATGCATCGCACGCCATTCCGCATATTAGGAGTATTTTCAATACACCATGCATTACGTGCTTCGCACGCCATTCTGCATATTGAGAGTATCTTCAACACATGAAGCATTGCGTGCTTCGCACGCCATTCCTCATATTGGAAGTATCTTCAATACACATAGCATTGAGTGCTTCGTACGCCAACCCCACGGTAAAATCCCCACGACCACATTGCTTTGAACCGGGTGCCTGCGCGAACGAAATATATTAGTAGACTGTTGCTGCACCTTAGCTTCCAGTCCATGGATCACCGCGCTGCTTCGTTCCGCTCGCAGTGGAAAGACTCGTTTCGCAAGTTCGCATCGACCTTGCGGCGTCGGATTATGGACTGCGCATTGCGAGTTCGTACCTCGCGGGCTCGAATTACGGACAGGTTCGCTTTGTCCGCCGCTTAAGAACTCGCTTTGCGAGTTGGCATCGCGGCAATTGTCCTCGGTTCAGAAGCTGGCCCCACGTTGATTTGAACAAGGTACTTTTATGGCATTTTACGTTTTGATAGATTTTGCGTGGACCAAACGAGCTATATGGTCGTGTAAAAAAGCAAAAAGGGCTGAATAATGTCCTACATTAATTTAGATAAAACTCTAAAAAAAATTTTTTAGTACGAAAAAAAATAGTTTCATCTTGTCAAGAAAAGTGCTTTCGGTAGTTGGATTGTTTGGCTAACGAACTCATTCGAGCGACGTAGACGATAAACGTGTGTACCAAATTGGACTTAAAATGTAGCCGTTACAGTGAAAACACATATAGGTAATATATATACAGGGTGTATAAAAAAAACCTTTCAGGACTTTGGGATATGATTCCTCATACAAAAAGTAAGAAAAAAGTTCGTTTTCCAGATATCCGCCATTTTGTTTTTTGTACAAAATAATTCATATCTAGAGAACGGTTTGACTGATTGAGTTCAAACTTGGCATGAAGTTTCACCTAAATATGATATACCTCAAAAAAAATAATCGATACTATCGAATCATGCGTTTCAAAATGGCGGCTGTTTGAAAGTTTAAAACCTAAATTACTCCAAAACCGTACATTTTAACGAAAAAATGTCAAGATACCTTTTTTGTAGCCCTGTTGATTCCCTATCGGATGGTGTAACTGTCAAAACAATCGGATGAAAGATAAAAGTTAATACTTTAATCAATACTGTTAATATTCACATTATCAATATTGTATGAATATCGGATATTGGTAATCCTCTTTTATTATAATTTATTTTATTTATAAATATTTTTTTACTACTTCCTTTGAAAATCGGTATCTCATTACAAATTGCCATTTAAAATATTTTTCGAATGGATTATCATAATCCCGAATATACTGTTTAGGGATCCTTCCATAATCACGTGCAAAATCAATAAATTCAAAAAAATAAACGGTACCAGGAACTGGCACATACTTTCTCACAAATACATTTAAATTACTAAACAGATTCACTGTGACTTGTAAGGTGGGGTAGGAGATTTTTTTTATTAAAGTTGGAGATTAACTAATACATATTATTATTATTATTATCTAGAGAGAAAACTATTCGATCGATTTCGAACAAATTTGCAACAAACACGTAAATTAGGTCTTTATAGATGCACGTAAAAAGGTTTTGAAATTTTTTGAAAACAACCCGCTTTATGGCCAAAAAACCCCCAAAAATCAGTTATTATTATTATTATTAGCTAAACGAGAATTTTTAGAAAGATGCGGGTTTTTGTATATGGTAGGGCACATTAAAGGCTACAAATAAGCCAAATTTTATCAAAATCGTTAGAGCCGTTTTTTAATAAAAAAATAATAACTGATTTTTTGGGGGTTTTTTGGCCAAAAAGGGGGTTGTTTTACAAAATTGTTCCAAACCCTTTTTCGTGCATCTATACAGGCGTACTGGACATGTCTGGTGCAAATTTGGTTGAAATCGATCGAATAGTTTTCTCTCTAGCTTTGTATACATACAGACATGCATACAGACATACATACATACAGACATACAGACATACAGACAGACATTTTGTAAAAACCACTTTTTTGGACTCAGGGGGTCCCAAAACGGATATTTCCACAAAAATCTCAACATCGATTTTTTTTGCGATCACTATACTTTCTCTATACTATAGTATAGTGAGAAAGTAAAAATCTTCACAATTAGCCATTTCGTGTGTCATTAGAATGACTTATGAGCTCGCTAAATTTCCAAAAAGGTACGTTGGTAGCTACCGTGAGAGAATTACGAATTCGAAGGTACCTTTAGGCCTGCTTAACGAAAAGGAGCGACTCTGTATTGCAAATGGACCTAAGGCAGCCTTTAGGTAACTTTAAAGAAGGTTTTAAGGGTTACTTAAAATCTATACTTAAGGTTTGACTCTGCATTCAAAAATCATATCTTAAGGTCTCCACAACTCTTCCTTTCCTTAAGGCTACTTTAGCAACGACTATGAATACCAGCCTTCGTGTTCCAGCTTTATTGTCTTAAGTCAAGCTCAATTATTATTTACACGAATGAGATAGTATTTAAGTACTGTTAATAAATCCGTTATATTAATGTAATCATTTTCCAAGTACACTTAGTTATTTAGATTGCTATCATCCCGTTGTCATGGAGATTAAACTGTACTTAAGCTACACGAGAGAATAAACTTTATTGTAAAAGTCAATTTCCTAATGAAATATAAAAGTGACGCGATCAAACAATGTTCAATGTAGCGTTTACGTTGGGGACGAATGGACGACCATTGAGACAGATCTAATTTAATAATACACAATTCGATCACGCATATGAAGTTTAGCGAATTTCTAAAATTAGGTTTATGTGTTTTATAGTTTCAACCAACAATTTGAAATTGGTCTACTCACGAAGGCGCTGCCT
>JAGFPH010000219.1:233643-252352 GCA_018207615.1 Philaenus spumarius | reverse complement strand
GCTTCTAACCCTGATTATAAACTAGTCTCTCATGACGTCAGACAACCAGCTGTTTATATGTATTCTAGTAGACCCAGCAATGCTGCTATTGGGCTATTGCTTGATTTAATTTAAAGGGTAGTTTCAATTACTTGACTTAAATAATCGAATTGAAAAATGTTTTATATGCCACTTAAGAATACATAAATATTACACAAGTTTAGATTTATAGTTTGTAAACCTTTAAAGATAATACAGTAAAAATTTTGTTTGCTTTTACGTAATCTAAAAAAACTGATAGTTGTGAAGAATTGTAAAAAACCTGATTCTAAATTAGCCCAATTGGTTGCAAATAAACCTGTTTTGGTTCATTGTAGGCCTAACCTAAAATTATGTTCAGTTTTTTATCCAAATCAGTTGTTTTTATATATAAAATACTAGGGGAGACTCCTGCGTGCTCCGCACGCCAACCCGAAATGGAACTTTCTAAAAACATATGTTATGTTTTATTTATAATAAAGGTGTGCGATTAATAATAACCTCAAAACTAAGATGCTAAATAATGATAAATGTTCAAATCAAATTATTTCTTATATTTGATAACAGCTGTTATAATCATGGTTAAAAGAACCAGCAAGTCACAGGTCTACACTTTAAAACCCTTACCTAAAAGCTAGAAATACAAAAATAATTGCTTCAAATTTTGAAATCAGCTGTTAATGGAAATATTGGAGCAAACAGCTATATTATCTGTTATTTTGATCGATTGGTTGCTATGGTAATAAATGTTAATACATGTGATGGTTTATCATTCTAGGCCTAATCTAAGAATTTTTTCCGACTAAATTTACAAATATTGAAATAAAAAAAGGTTTTTATCGAAATGAATTATAGCCTATGCTACTTAGGGATAGTGTAGCTTTTTTTAGTAAAACAATTTTTTCAATCGGTTCAGTAGTGCCTGAGATTACCCCTTACATACAAACAAACAAAAAAACAAACTTTACCTCTTTATAATATTAGTATAGAAGACGTAACAACCAATGTTTGAATTGAATTAAAATATAGTAAGCGTTTTTAGTTGATTTTTGTTTTTGTTTGTTTTAAGTTAGTCAATTTAACCTAAAAAAGTTGTTGGTTTTGAAGAATAATAAACTGATTATAAATGCTGACTAAAGTTGCTATGGTAATGAATGTAAACAAACATGTGTTACATGTGTTAACTGTTTCTTAGAACAGCTGTTTCGTGAGTTATGGTCTTGAGTTCATAGAAAAAAACATCTTCAGTTCTTCCCAAATTTAAAAATATTAAGGGAAACTTTTCAAATTTTTCTTTTCATAAAAACTTAATTCGGACTATTACGAACATTTTAAAACAAAAAGTAGCCAAATTAGTCCAGCCGTACTCAAGTGATGCGCTTACCAGCGAAAAGCATTTAATTTTTATTATATAGATTATAAGTTTAAATCAACTGATGTATCTGTTATTTTATTTTATTGGTTGCTATAGCAATGGATGTAAATACATTCAATTAACATGGCTGGGTTAGTTTATCAGTCTAGTAGCCGGTTTCACCATCATTCGTTAAATACGCTTGATGTTCGTTAAACTTAACGATTGATAAATTTTTGACGGTTCGTTTAAATTACTAACGTTTCACCAACATCTAATACTGAAATTTAACGGCTCTTCAAGTTTGACAATTGTCAAAATATAAACATGATTGTTCACGGTTTGTTCAAGAGTTGGCACCCGTGTTTGCAGCTTTCTTATTGGCTACAGCTGACTTTGTTACGAATCCCGCTTGTAACTGATCTGTTTTAAACTTTCATAACCAAGAAGTGTAAAGTTTTGCTGCTTGAAGTATGGAGTATAATTCGATTAAAAAAAATAGGGGGTGTAATTTTAAAGGTGAAGAGAAAGCTATTTTGATTAGGTTCATTGCGGACAGCAAAAATGTAATCGAAAATAGAAGAACCGATGGAGCTACCATCAAAGAAAAATAACTTGCGTGGATTGAGTTACAAAATAAATTTAATAGTCACGCGCAAGTAACTAAACGTAGTGTGAAACAGCTAAAAAGTTTTTATGATAACTTTAAAAGAAGGGCTAAGCAAAAAAGGCTCAAGATAAATTAAATTTATTCAAAACAGGCGGTGGTCGGGCGACACCAGTTTTAGTGGACGATTTGTCAGCCCAAGTTTTGACCACAATCGAAGACCAAGTGGAGCCACTAAAAAATATTTTTGATAGTGATGCCTCTTATAATTTTGAGTTCGGTAAGTGTAAAATATGTTATACTAAGCAATATTTAGTAAGATAATACAAACAAAGAAGTATTAGGTTTTTAATTCTACATAATAATGTAGGCCTAGTCAAGTTGTCTATTTGACAGTATACGCCTATATTGTTATTCTTTTAAATAAGTCAGTTTGGTTTGTTTGGTGAATATTAGTCCCTTCTACTAAAATCACGTTGATCAATTTAGGCCTAACCAAACATTATATTATAACAATAGTTATCTTCTTAATTCTTGCTATTACAGTATACGCCTATAGGCTATTGTTATTCTTTTATAGTTTGGTTTGATTGGTGAATATTAGTCCCTTCTACTAAAATCACGTTAATCAATTTAGGCCTAACCAAACATTATATTATAACAATAATAGTTATCTTCTAATTCTTGCTATTAAATTGTTTCAAAGTACAGACATCAATGATAATCGATTAAATTTAACATTTTATTACAGAAGTGTCCATGTCATAAGGAGATGATCAAGAAAGAGAGCAACAGATTTTTGATGACAGCTATCCAGTAACTGAATACATGGAAATTTCAGCCGTAGAAGATAGAGAATCCGTTTCATTAAGTTTAAACCGAATCAGGGCATTTATTCCGAACTGTTATTTAAGAAATAAATACAGTGTATTAGATATCAACTTACAAATTGTTGGTGAAACGTAGTTTTTAAGTAGGCCTACTTGCATCTACTTAGTTTTTAGTAGATCCTACCATCCTTACCACAATTTCTACTGCACCGTAGTAACACCAAATATTGTTATATTATTAAATTTGTATATAGGCTAAACAATAAAAGTTGCAAAAATAAAATGTACACTTATGTGAAAGTAATTCAATATAAACATTTTAGGTAACTGATGAACCCCATACAACTAGATCAGGCAAACCTTCCACATCCTTCACCACTCGAGACAAACCTTCCACATCCTTCACCCCTCCATGGTTCTCTAGAAATAGGCCAGAGGTTAAAAAGAAACGGAGAACTTCCGAAGCTGTCAAAGCACGGAAAAACATTTGTGAACTTTCTGAAGCACGAAAGAAGTCTGCGAACTGGAGAAGAGGTTGCTAAAAGAAAAGCACGAAGCCGAGATGGAACTCATAAATATTAAAAAAAGATCGGCACTTATGAAGGAGGAACTGTTAAAATTAAAATTAGAACTAATAAAAAACAAATATCATAGAAATAAATGTAGAAATTCCAGTAGTTAATTTTTTTGTGTTGTAATAAAATATTTGATAATTAACAATACTGTTTTGTTTTAACATTAAAATTTTATATAGGCCTACAGTGGTTATCTACAATTCTTTGACGAGCAGACGTAGGAGTTCCATTGTTATGAACTTGTACTACTGGTACCTCTTCAAAGGTAAGGTAATTGGTAATTTTCTTTCGCTTCTCGTCCAAATATTGGTTTAAAGACATGTCTTCAGGGGGGTCTCCATCATTTGTTTGAATAGCAATATTATGCAATATTGCCGTTGCTACAATTATTATTAATGAGGTGCTAATTTGAGTTCTTAAACCTAATGAAAGGGCTGGAAATCTTCTTTTCCACACTCCATATTGCCTCTCGACAGTGTTTCCTGTTTTTATGTGGGATTTATTGTAACTATGCTGCTCATTGTTTGCAGGGTTTAGAAATGGTGTTAACAAATAGTTCGTCAATCTGTAACCATTGTCACCCAATAAATTACCTTCGTGAACTTGCCCAGTTTCAAATCGCATTCGTAGGTCACTGTTGTCAAAAATGAAACTATCGTGAACTGACCCAGGCCACCTGGCTACAATATTTCTTATCAACAAGTTTGCATCCGAAACAGTTTGCACATTTATTGAAAAATACGATTTTCTATTCCGGAAAACTTCAGCATTTTGCCCACCAGGAGATAAAATTGGTATATGAGTACAGTTGATTGCACCAATTACGCCAGGAAAATGACTTATATTATAAACTTCTTGGATAATTATCAACGCTTCTCCTTCTTTTGGAAATTGTATGTAATGTTGTAATGAAGCGATTGCTTTGGAAATTTTTTTTACATACCTACATACACTGCATTTGAAACACCATTTGTATCTCCAATTACAATTTGGAAAGATCCTGTTGCATAAAACCTTAGCGCTAAAAGTAATTGTTGGATCAGAGTTAAAGGCCTATTGCGATCAGTTGGATATTCTAATTTTGATTCAATTTCTTCCAGCACTTTCAAAACAATATGTTTAGAAAATCTATATCGTGATCGGAATTGTTCGTCGTCCATTGAAAACAAGTGGTTATTTCTTTCTTGCAATGACCGTTCAGGACCCACATTTTCTAAATATTCTACAAACATAACCTCAGCATCGAAACTTTCACACATTGTTAACTATTATTACAATTAAGGAAAACCGAGATTTTCTATATGGATAAATGTCTAATGAATATAACAAAATCTTGATTGAATATAAAACACCAGTTTCTTATATAATAAATATTTTGTTTTTTAAATAGTTTTTTCGACTATTTAAATTTACGCTGCTTTGAAACAATTTCCTACTCTTAACTAACATAACCAAATTTTCCATTTTCGATGTTTTAACGGATCGTCAATGTATTTGAAGATCGGAAATCCTGTCTTCAAATTTAACGAAGGGTTTAACGTTCGTCCACGGATTTTTGTGTTGATGAAACGTAATATTAGTGTTTAACGATTAGGTAAGGATTTGACGTTCGTTAAATGAGTTAACGAACCTTGGTGAAACCGGCTATAGGACTAATATTATTTATGTATTTTTCCTGTATTTTAATTGATAATCTGCTATTCGGGGCGGAGACAAATCCAACAAATCGAAGATTATAAAAATTGGTTCGGCCGTTCTTGAGTTGTAAGCGGTGTAACAACCCCGACTTTGTTTTATATACATAGATGATTGTGCGCATGTCATGTAATGTACGTCTTCGTTTCAACCATTCCGTAAGAGATTGTATCCAATCAAGCGAGAAATTAAAGCGCAAGTGGTAAAGTGGATAAGACGGTACGAAGACGACGGATTTATTACCAATCACAGACTGAGATTTATTTTTATTTGTACAGTAAGTGCTTGTACTTGGGTAAAATGACGACAACCCATTACTTCCTGCAGGTATACTCATACAATTTCAACTGGTAAGTAAAACTGCGCTCTACTGACTGCAATAAACATACAGTTACAGCGTTTGTCCTCAAATTGGTATTTAATAATACTCTTATTAAAATTCTCACTATTCTTCAGTTATTCGATATTATTTTAACTGAATTATAACTAAACCCCAAAGTGTAGCACATTTTTTTAAAGCTACTTAAATGGCAAATTTTTTGACAATATTTGCCATATTCTCAAATAAAATCGACTCAGTTTTATGTGTGTTTAAAAAAATTAATAATATCATCAAAATTACTTTTTTTTAACTTTCAACCATAATTTCAAACAAATAATTAAGTCAAAATTATTAATAACGAAGTTATTTTTATTGAAAATGTTACGGGGAATTCGAATATGTAATTACAATATCAAAGCAAATTCTTATATGCTGAAACAATTAGTGTTTTTTTATAAAAGTAAGAAATTTAAAAAAATATGAAAAAATGCCTCTGTTGTCCATAGTTTTTCGAATAGGATGTTTTTAAATAAACAGTTTTACTACATTGAGTGTCTAAGTTTAATACTAACTTTGTTCCACCCTGTATATTTATATATATATATATATATCACACTCTAGCGGCCGCATTTTAAGTCCGATTTGGTTCAAATTTGGTACACATGTAGGTTGCCTATGTCGCTCGGAATAGTTCGTTAGCCAAAAAAATCAAAAAATTGGAAGCACGTTTTTTGACCAGAAGTAACAATTTTTTGAGATTTTTCCTAAGAGAATGAATTTTGTTTAGGGTTTTTTCTGCAAATATATAAATGTAGGATGTTATTCTGCACATTTTGTTTTTTACGCGAAATTATAGCTCTCTTGGTTCCCCCAAAATCGATCAAAACGTGAAATACCATAAAAGTAAACGTAAATCCATGTGGTGTATTTTACTGCGGGGTTGGCGTGTGGAGCACGCAATGCTTTGTGTATTGAAAATACTCCCAATATGCGGAATGGCGTGCGAAGTATGCAATGCGTTGTGTATTGAAGATACTTCCGACACGGGGCTTGGCGTGCGAAGCACGCAATGCATTGTGTATTGAAAATACTCCCAATCTGCGGAATGGCGTGCGAAGCATTTTGCAACTATTCAGCACCGTCGTGAATAGACCTATTTCCCAAATTGTTGGAAGAAATCCTAAAACATCTCAACTCTGGAAATTTGCTCAACTCACGTCAGCGGTGCAGCTGCGTGGTCGAATTATTATATTATGTTGTAGATAATAGGTATTGTGAAGTTGGAACATTTGTTTATTTGAAATGCATAGGGTGTTTCTTAGATAGGACGCTAAACTTCTGGAGTGGGTTTGTTAAATAAAAATAAATAGAAAAGTTCTTATAAACGTGTGCAATAAAACGTTTTGTTTCAAACAGTCCGCCATGTTGTATAAAAAATAAAAACATTAAAACAGTGGAAGTAGATTTAGAAACTCATATTACTATGTAATGTTTTAAAAGTGCAAAAAATTAAAGACAGTAGTTTTATTATTTTCAAAATGGTGGCCGTTTAAAATGTGTATTGTTGAATATCTCAAAAACCATTAATTTCACACAAAATTTACAAAATACAAAAACGTTTCTTCTTTTAACTACAAATGAAATGATTTTTGTATTTTGTGTGTAAGTCAAAGGGTAATAAATCGAGTTATGGATAAAAAACCTGAAAACATAATTTTTTGTAATCGTCTACACGTAAAATTGTATTATGTTTTCAGTTTTTTTGCTTACATTATGCTTATATTATGTTACATCAGCGACTGCTTCAAAAAGAGGTGTTTCTTTGGTTACAGTCTAATAAAATGTAATTTTTTCAATTTCCTTTTGGTTTATTGACCACCGTTTTATGTGGAATTAAGAAACAGACCTCTAGTTTGCTTTGTTCGATTTCTTTTATCAATGCCTTAAAAATAAGGGGCCACACGATAGGGGTTTACCTTTAAATATTTAAGCAACCTCCAAAACTTCCAATGTTGAATGAAAAAAGTAAATTTGTATGTCTTATAAACATTTTATGAATTTATCTTTTCTCTACCCACGCACGAAAGTATGAAAACTAATGTGACTTTGTTTCTCCTTCTTAGGCTCGAAAAGTACAATCTGATGAAGCAAATCAGCAGTTTTATTTGTAATTATGTAATAACAGACGTTGAATTATAAGCCTTTTTCGTAAATTTTTTGTTTGTTTTTATTTTGTTAAGATAATTTCACTGTTCAAAATATTTAACCGATTCTAAATTTTCTAAGTTTGTTGCTACGGTAATGAATGTAAGTGCATCCAATGAACGTGTGTTGGTTCAGAATAGGCTATATTATCTAGGACTGTATTGCCAAGTTTTCGATTCAAATCAGCTGTTTTATCTGTTATAGGGCTGGGAGTGAGCCCTTGTTTTTATACAATTTTGAACCCTTAAAATCAATATTTTGCAAAATCCCTTCTTAGTGCAATTATACACAGTGGTATGAAAGTACCTTGGAAGTTATAAGTCTCTAGCTATCAGGTTCGGCTGTACGTTGATTACCAGTCAGCCGGGACTTCTTATTTTATACACAGAGTGTTCATAAAGTAACTTTAACCACCTTTATTAGCGAATTTCCATAGGAAAAATGAGCTATTGCAGTGGCCCTTATGGTAAGACCCAAGATCGCGAGTAGCAAATGAGCATCGATTATGGTCCCCAGAACACGTTTTGGGGTGTAATTAAAAAACATATGTATATATGTGTTCGCACTCTAGCGGCCGCATTTTAAGTCCGATTTTGTTCAAATTTGGTACACATGTTGGTTGTCTACGTCTCTCAAACAAGTTCGTTAGCCAAAAAAATTTGACGTTTTTTGACAGGAAGTAACTATTTTTTAGATTGTTCCTACGAAAATGAATGTTTTTTAGAGTTTTTTCTACAATTATAAATGTAGAATGTTATTCTGCACATTTAATTTTTTTACGAAAACTTATAGCTCGCTTGGTTCCCCCAAAATCGATGAAAACGTAAAATACCATAAAAGTAGGTATCCGGTTCAAAGCCATGTGGTGGATTTTACCGTGGGGTTGGCGTGCGAAGCACGCACTGCATTGTGGATTGAATACACTCCCAATATACGGAATGGCTTGCGAAGCATTTTGCAGCTATTCAGCACCGTCGTGAGTACACATACTTCCCAAATAGTTGGATGAAACCCTAAAACATAGGCATATAAACTTAATTTTGGAAATTTGCTCAACTCACGTCAGCAGTAATGTGCGTGGTCGAATTATTATGTTTGTTACTAAAAGTAAATTGAGTAAACTTTGTACATATCTTGTGTTGAATAACAGGACACATTTTTTTAACATCTCTGAACCTCTATGATTTTTGAGAGGGGGGGCTGGAGGTGGGTAGGAGGTTAACAATTTCAAATGTAAAAGTAGGTAATGTAATACACCATTGAAAAGCTTATGAAAAGAGAAAAAATTGCGCAAACTAGAGCTTAATATCGTTTCAAAGTAATAGACAATCAAAGTTCTTGAAAATTATATTTTATCATAACATCAAAGCAGGCATTAATTTGTTAATATGAGGAATAAGTCAGTTTTAGGTCGAGGTTAAAAGTAACACATTTTAAAAATATAAACTGTAAATAATAGTTTCTAAGTGTACTTGAAAAACTTTGGTGCAAAATGTAAATGCAACCGGGAATACAACCCTTGACCTTTGCTCCTGACTTTCTCTACTGTATGCGTAACTGACAAGCACCACTTTCATGTCCTCTTATTATTAGCCCAGTCAATAAAGGGTTTGAGTGGGAACTAATTAGTGAAAAGCTGATTTTTTCATGGATGTTAGTTGATTATATAAGGTATATTTTCTGAAAAGTCCCCCTCTTGCTTCCCCCCCTACCCCCCTTAAAGTTCACTTTTGAAAGATTTTTTATTTTGTCAATATCTAAGAGATAAAAAGCGATAAAATAATTTTTATTTCGTTATTGTAATCCTTATAATATTCTATATCAAAAATGTTCTTTGCGTTTAAGCTATAAAACAATTATTTACCGTGTATTTTTAAATTTAATGTTAAAATTTTAACTTTTCTATTACAATAATTACATGTTTAGCTATTTTTTATTAATATGAGACACGTTATGAAAAAATTGCAAAAATTAAACTTTTAGGGTATTTTGCAATCTTTATATTGATATAAGTTTTATAAATGTTAAGTGCAGACAGTTGACTTAATCGGCCTGGCAAAGGGAGATGGGGCGTACGAGTACTCGCGGGCCGGATCAGACAGTTGGTATATCAGCGGTCAATCTGCAGTAGAGGCCTATTGTTTGGACTTTTATTTGAATAGCTGGTCTAATTATAGGTATTACAATGGTTAAATAGACGTAAACATTTATTTTTTCATAATTTATTTATTTTCTGGTATTTATTATTGCAGTGATAAACACACAATATGATTTCTGTTAGCCAAGCCAATAAAGGGGAAAAATAGGACTTATTGGATATAATTAGTGAAAAGCTGAAATTTTGTTTATAAAATTTGTATTGTTCTTTATATTAGGAGAGCCAGTTTTGATTCGGGGGATTATTCCTACTCCTAAGTTATTAGGACCGTTCCATTCTCCATCAAATATGGACCCACCATTATTGGACTGGCTAAAACCGGCAAGTGTCAAGCAGCAGAACATGTTTTGTTTACTGTCAATTTATTAATACACCAATTTATTAATACTGTTGGTAGCGCTTGGGCCTGAGAACCAAACAATCTACTTTTGAAAACCAGTAACTGGACAAAAAGTGCATTACAGGATTTCCAAAATCATCCATAAGTTGAACGACAAAAGGAAGCTTAATCTGCTTGCTTATGCCATAACAGGTTGTGACACAACATCTTCTTTCTTTGATCTGGGAAAAATAAAATCTTTGGACATTTTACAAAAGTCAGTAGAAGCTCAAACAGAAGCGTCGGTGTTTCTACGTCAAGATGATTCCAAAGAACTGAGAACAAACGGGGAAAATTTTATCTTAACAGAAAAAGCACACGAACTTCAATAAAGCTCGTTACTTGCAAAAATTGCAAAAAATCTAATCTAAGGTCAAACTTCGACCTTGCAAAGCATCTTCCTTCATCAGCATTTGTTCAGGGTTTATTTTCAAGTGCAGACATGGCTTGGTGACAGATTGGATGCTACAGTTTTGGAGTTGGATGATGGAAAAGATGAAAGAAAATGGAGGTTACAGGAAAGCTTTAACGCCAACAGTAGAGTCTACCCGGATTTGGCACAACCTTGACCTTGACCTTTGACCTTTGAGCAGTGTAACGTGTGTGAGATGTTGACCTTGAGAAGAGTTAACGTGTGTGAGGTGTTGACCTTGAGGAGAGTAACATGGGCGTTGAGGGTGACCTTGAGGCGCCGACGCCGGCCACTGTTTCCGCCCGCCATCTTTTCTCCGCCATTTTGTTTCCGCCATCTTTTCTAAATTAAATTATTTTCTTTTTAAAACAGAATAAATCAGCTTTTCTGAGATTTCGCCATTTTTGCAGTCCTACGTGACCAATATTTATTTAGATTATTTCTTTTTATTTAAAAACGTTAGTACAGAAGGGTGATTCGAATCTATGGAGTTTGGTACGAGAAACAGACGCCTTTGCCGTTTGAGCCATGACGACATTTCTAGTTTACTATATTTAAGTTGAGTACATAAGTGTAACAGATTGCAGTGTTGTAATATTTGGGAGTATATCGCAGCCATTGTCGTAGCGCCCTATATGTACAGGGTGTTCCAAAACGACTGGGTGATCGGAAAGATGTGTACATACATTGTATC
Source organism: Philaenus spumarius (assembly GCA_018207615.1). Lineage (NCBI taxonomy): Eukaryota > Metazoa > Arthropoda > Insecta > Hemiptera > Aphrophoridae > Philaenus > Philaenus spumarius. The sequence goes on along the minus strand of JAGFPH010000219.1, from coordinate 241,103 downwards.
CTCAATGTTAAACGACGTCGCTACTTTTATAATCTGTCGCCACCTAGTTCGTCATCTTATCGATATATTACAGCCTTCTATATGTTCAGGATGTTCCAAAACGACTGGGTGATCGGAAAAATTGGTATATGCATTGTATCCTCGATGTTAAACGACGTTGCTAAATTTACAATCCGTCACCATCTAGTTCTCCATCTTGTTGAGATATCGCAGCCTAATATATGTACAGGAAGTTCCAAAACGCCTTTGTGATCGGAAAATTTTTTATGTACATTGTAACCTCGATGTTAAACGACGGTGTTAAATTTACAATCCGTCGTCATCTTATCGCAGCCATTGTCGAAGCCTCCTATATGTACAGGGTGTTCCAAAACGACTGGGTGATCGGAAAGATGTGTATATGCATTGTATACTCAATGTTAAACGATGGCGTTAAATTTACAATCCGTCGTCATCTAGTTCGCCATCTTGTCGAAATATCGCAGCCTCCTATATGTACAGGGTGTTCCAAAACGACTGGGTGATTGGAAAGATGTGTACATACATTGTATCCTCAATGTTAAACGACGTCGCTACTTTTATAATCTGTCGCCACCTAGTTCGCCACCTTATCGATATATTACATCCTCCTATATGTACAGAGTGTTCCAAAACGCCTGGATGATCGGAAAAATTGGTATATGCATTGTATCCTCGATGTTAAACGACGTCGCTACTTTTATAATCCGTCGCCATCTTATCGCAGTCATTTTCGCAGCCTCCTATATATACAGGGTGCTCCAAAATTCGTAAAAGCGGTAATATTTAATTTATACGAACAATATAATGTAATATTAAAAGATAAAACGGAGTTATCCTAACCTAGTTAGTGCGTGTGAGGGTGTGTGTGTGAGTAACTCTTATCTTCTATGTACAGGGTGTCCCAAATTCTTAAAAGCAGTAATATTTAATTTATACAAACAATATAACTTATTATTAAAAGGTATCGACAATTTAAGTTATCTCATCCCAGTTAATATGTGTGTAACACTTTTCTCCTATATACAGGGTCCCCCAAAATTCTTAAAAGCGGTACTATATAATTTATACAAACAATATAATGCATTATTAAAAGGTATCGACAATTTATATCAACGCCGTTAATATGTGTGTGGAACATTTTACTCCTATATATACAGGGTGTCCCAAAATTCTTAAAAGCGATATTATTTTTATACGAACAGTTGAATGCATTATTAAAAAGTATCGACAATTTAAGTTATATTTATCCGGCTAGCATTGAGTGTGTGTAACACTTTTACTGCTATATACGGGGTGCTCCAAAATACTTAATAGTGGTAATATTAAAAGGTATAGGCAATCTAAGTTATCTTACGCTTTTTTAGTGTGTGTTTGTATATGCATATATGTTGTTCATCGGTCAGACCATAACAGTAAATATTAACATAGAATAATATAATGTGTGATCAAACATATAACAATGTGTTGTAGAGTATGAGAAAATGATATAAACCGAACTTGACCAAGCCTAACCAAACGAACTTTCGTAATATAACTTAATCAAACTTAATCGAAATCCCCAAATTATTATAGTGCATTGTAAAAAATGTACCCGAACTTAACCGAGCTTAAACGAACTCCTAAAATTGTTATAGTGTATAGTAAAAACATATAACACACGGCTGGGTCGAACAGGGATTGATTCGGATAGGTATAAAGTATTATGTACAAGTACCTTATAGAGAACGGTGTTATGACGATCTGCCTGTAGAAACACCCAAACGTAACTGAGGGTAACCGATCTGTAAACATAGCGTAATTTTAGCAAGAAGCTATGTTGTTAATAATTAACCGTACCTAAACAGCAAACAATAACCAAGAAGCATTTATTGTTAACTAACACAACGAATCCACTACGGTTAGGTTAACCCTACCTAAACCGCAAACCTTAACGTGGAAGCCTATGTTTCTACTAACATGGACAGACATTGTTTTTATAGGAGTCTATGTCGTTAACTAACCTAAGACGTAATGTTATACAACGTAGTAAGTGTCTACGAAAAATAATCGACCTATATTGTTCTAACCTAAGCTAAAAAACCACAATAGCAATTGTTTTTATAGGAGTATATGCCGTTACTAACCTAAGACGTAATGTTATGCAACGTAGTAAGCTTCTACGAACCTAGTCGACCTATATTATTATAACCTAAAAAGCACAACAGCAATTATTGTTTTTATAGGAGTCTATGTTGTTAACTAACCTAAGACGTAATGTAATGCAACGTAGTAAGTTTCTACGAAACCTAGTCGGCCTATATTGTTAACTAACCAAAGCTAAAACACCGCATACCTAGCCTACATAGGAAAAATTACTTAATAGCAAAGGATTATATTCGACCTATATTTTTAACTAACCTAAGTCACACTGATTTAAATAAAAACCCCGAACCACAAAACAAGGAACAAAAACAATAACTAAACAACTAAATTGTAAGTTATGTTTAATACGTTACCCTTATATACATTTCGATGACATGGTCATCCTCCTCAGAGTGTTTAAACACTACTAAAGTATACAGGTAATATTACAGAGCTATGTGTACCAGCCCTCCCCCCCCACTCCTACCCATACCGATTAATCCAAGACCGACCTGGTGGGGGAATGGGAAGAGCCACATTACTAGAAGTTGTTAACTAACCTAAGCTAAAACACCGCATACCTAGCCTACATAGGAAAAATTACTTAATAGCAAAGGATTATGTTGTTAACTGACCTAAGAAGTAATGTTATGCAACCTAGTAAGTTTCTACGAAACGTATTCGACCTATATTTTTAAATAACCTAAGTCACACTGATTTAAATAAAAACCCCGAACCACAAAACAAGGAACAAAAACAATAACTAAACAACTAAATTGTAAGTTATGTTTAATACGTTACCCTTATGTACATTATTTCGATGACATGGTAATCATCCTCAGAGGGTTTTAACACTACTAAAGTATACAGATAATATTACAGAGCTATGTGTAACAGCCTCCCCCCACTCCTACCCATACCGGTTAATCCAAGACCGACCTGGTGGGGGAATTGGAAGAGCCACATTACTACAAGTATCTACAGTCAAATAAAATAAAATAAAAATAAAAAACAAAAAACATGTTATTTTTTTTTAATGAGCTATTTAGTTATTTGTTTAATTTAACTAACCTAAGCTAAAAACCAAGGCTTGACTTTGCAATGGAGATAAAGTTGGCCGGAGGTGAGGTCAACTGGTTCGAGGTCAGTGACGTCAGAGTGTTAGTCTTCTTCTTTTCAAAGCACTTAAATGCTGCAGACACTCTTGCTAGCTTTGACTAGTCTATGTCGTTAACTAACCTAACACGTAATATTATGCAACATAGTAAGTTTCTACGAAACCTATTTGACCTATATTGTTAACTAACCTAAGCTAAAAACCACAATAGCAATTGCTTTTATAGGAGTCTAAGTCGTTAACTAACATAAGACGTAATGTTATGCAACGTAGTAAGTTTCTACGATCCCTAGTCGACCTATAATGTTAACTAACCTAAGCTAAAACACCACATACATGTAACCGAGCCTAAATAGGGAAAATGAATTAATAGCAAAAGACTACATTGTTAACTAACGTAAGGTAAAACATCGCATATTAAGCTAGAAGTCTGGACCTATAAGTAAACCCAAACAACATATAATAACCTAAAAATAGGTAGCAAGTTGTTAACTATACAGCATTACTTTGGCAAGAACCTATGTTGTAACTAACCTTACATAAACAACAAACAATAGCCAAGAAGCATTTGTTGTTAACTAACCTAACGAATCCACTATGTTTTAGCTAACCTTACCTAAACAGCAAACATTAAGCCTATGTTGTTAACTAACATGTACAGCAAACGTTTTTATGTTAGCCTAGTTGTTACCTAACCTAACTTAAATAGCAAATGTCGAGCTAAAAGTCAAGGCCTAAACTGTAGGATGGTGTAATATTATACTGTGTGATTGGTGGATACACATTGCACGGATTGACGTAGATAAGTAGTTTGAATCTATTTTACACGAGACTTGTAGAAGCCTAGACATAGAAGACAATGTTTTTAGCTAAACAATCCCAGACAGGAAATAATAACCGAAAAATCCTTTCGCAAGTTGTAATTAACCTAGTCTAAATAGGGAAGATTTCTTAATAGCGAAGGACTGTGTTGTTAACTTGTTAACTAACTAACTAACGTATTACGTAAAGTTATGCAGCATGGTTGGTTGCTACGAAACCTAGTCGACCTATCTTGTTAACTATCCTAAACTCAACCCTACCTAAACAAAAAAACAACAACAGATATTAACCTAGGAGTCCATTGGCTGGTCTTTAGCTAACCAAGAATAAATAGGAAAAATTACTTAATAGCAAAGGACTATGTTGTTAACTAACTAACCTATTACGTAATACAGCGTGGTCGGCTGCTACGATACCTAGTCGACCTATCTTATTAACTATCCTAAGCTAAACACCAAATATTAAGCTAAAAGAATAACTAACCCTACCTAAACAAAAACAAACAGCAAATATTAAAATAGGAGTCCATTGGCTGGTCGTTAGCTAACCAATCCTAAATAGGAAAATTACTTAATAGCAAAGGACTATGTTGTTGACTAACTAACCTATTACGTAAAGTTATACAACGTGATCGGTTGCTACGATACCTAGTCGACCTATCTTGTTAACTATCCTAAGCTAAACACCAATATTAAGCTAGAAGCATAACTAACCCTATCTAAATAAAAACAAACAACAAACATTAACCTAGAAGTCCTTTGGCTGGTCGTTAGCTAACCAATCCTAAATAGGAAGAATTACTTAATAGCAAAGGGCTATATTGTTAACTAACCTATTATGTAAATTTATGCAGCGTGGTTGGTTGCTACGAAACCTAGTCGACCTATCTTGTTAACTGTCCTAAGCTAAACACCAAATATTAAGCTAGAAGCATAACTAACCCTATCCCAACAAAAAACAAACAACAAATATTAACCTACAAAACCGTTGGCTGGTCGTTAGCTAACCAAGCCTAAATATTAAACATTAGTAAATAGCGAAGGACTATGTTGTTAACTAACCTAGGATGTAAAGTTATGCAACGTAGTAGGTTTCTACGAAGCCTATTCGGCCTTTAATTTTAACTACCCTCAGCTAAAACACCACATATTAATCTAGAAACCTGGACCTATAAGTAAACCGAAACAAAATATAATAATCTAAAAAACAGTTGCAGGTGTTTACTATACTAACCTAAACAGCTACCATTACTTTAGCGAGAAGCTATGTTTTTAACTACACAAACACAAGCAGAAAATAATAACTTAACAGTTCTTTCGCAGGTTGTAACTAAACTAGTCTAAATCGGGAACATGACTTAATAACGGAGGACTGTGTTGTTAACTAACTAAAACAATTCACAACAAATAACCTAGTCTAAATAGGGAACATTACTTAATAACGAAGGACTAAGTCGTTAACTTACCTAAGACGTAATTTAAAGCAACGTGGTTGGTTGCTACACAACCTAGTCGATCTATGTTGTTAACTAACCTATCCTAACACAGAAGATCAGTCGTAGATTGTTAACTAACCTAGTCTAAATAGCGAACATTACTTAAAAACAAAGGCCTTTGTTGTTAACTTACCTTACCAAAACAACAAACAATAACCAAGAAGGCTTGACCTATAGGTTCTATCTAGTCTACCTTGTAGGTTAAACATTTACATAGAAGCCCTGTATAGCCATAAAAGTCTATAAGAAAATCATATAAACCCTATATACACTTATAGGACCCGAACAGGAGGCCCGAACAGAACCGAGTGGGCTCCATGAGCGAACCAAAATTGTGTAGTGTACGTTAAAAGTAAATAACCAAACTTAATCGAAACCTCACGGGACCGAACTTAACCGAACGGAATGGGCTCAGCCCTATAGGCCTAACCCATGTTAGTAAAAAAAGTCGGTTTGGCCGTATAGTGTACAAGACAATCATACTAACTCCTAGGGTGTTCGATAGGAATTTGCATCGGACAGAAATATAATACACTATCGAACCATCCGGTTGCAGGATAGTGGTCACCATCGACGACGACGTCACCTATGCTTACTGTTGTTAACAAACCTAAGCTAAAATCCAAATATTAGGTTAGATCCTTACCAAAACAACAAACAATAACCAAGAAGAATTGACCTATAGGTCTAGGTTCTATCTAGTCTACCTTGTAGGTTAAACATTTACATAGAAGCCCTGTATAGCCATAAAAGTCTATAAGAAAACCATATAAACCCTATATACACTTATAGGACCCGAACAGGAGGCCCGAACAGAACCGGGTGGGCTCCATGACCGAACCAAAATTGTGTAGTGTACGTTAAAAGTATATAACCAAACTTAACCGAAACCTCACGGGACCGAACTTAACCGAACCGAATGGACTCAGTCCCATAGGCCTAACCCATGTTAGTAAAAAAGTCGGATTAGCCGTATAGTGTACAAGAAAATCATATTAACTCCTAGGGTGTTCGATAGGAATTTGCGTCGGACAGAAATATAATACACTATCGGTCAATCCATTTGCAGGATAGTGGTCACCATCGACGACGATGGCACCTGTGCTTACTGTTGTTAACAAACCTAAGCTAAAATCAAAATATTAGGTTAGATTCTTGGTCTACTCTATAAGAAGCAATGTGGTTGGTTGCTGTGCTGTACGAATGTGTGTGTATGGTTGGAAGAAAGGTATTGTACCTACGTCGAAAATCAGATCTAATTAGGATAACTACCTAGATTAAAAAAGGCAGAGTAAAACAATCAGTTTATAAAAATTTTATCTTTATTATCCAATAAAAAATATATTTTCTAATTATAACAAATTTCTATTGCGTTGTTTTTATTACATGGTAATTTATTTATACACAAAATACAACTCTTTCTATATTCTTATTAGGTGTAACCTTAAGTCTATCCAATTTAATCTTTAGCTTGTAATTTAGATCTATATTTCCATTTTCTAATTCTTTTTCGAACCAGTAATTAGAACAATACATTGTGTTTAGGTTTTCAAATTGTAAAATAAATCGAATTCTATGTCGATAGAGCACTTCTTGTATAGCACAAATAATAAATTCTGTCCCTTCTTCCAGTTTCTCTAATCTACTACAGTCTTTAAATTTTATTTTTCCATTTATCGGCTGCATAAGAGAATTATTAACTTGGTCGACAACGACTTGATCATATTGCATGGTTTCCTCCAAGGTACCTTTATGGAACTGTAGATCTTCCACTTTCGGATAAACGTTTCCCTTAAAACTCGAGAGTCCGTTAGTTTTAAAGGATGCAAATGACTCTTTACTAGGCAAATAAACAACATTTAACTGATTGCCTTTGTTAGTTAT
>JAGFPH010000219.1:201836-218643 GCA_018207615.1 Philaenus spumarius | reverse complement strand
TGAACAGGGATGTCGTTAGTGTACAGAAGGTACAGTAACGGGCCAAGGACTGAGCCTTGGGGAACTCCGGCTTCGATAGGCCTTGGAGTTGATAGTGTACCTTCGACGGAAACCTGGAACCATCTGTTGTCGAGGTACGATTTAATTAGGTGAACATAGCATGGAGGGATTGGACTATGGGCTAGCTTGTACAAGAGCCCATCGTGCCAAACCTTGTCGAAGGCTTTGCTGATATCCAGGAATACAGCTATGGTGTGACGGTTTTTGTTAAAACCATCAGCGAGAGCGTTGATAACTCTAACGAGTTGTAGGGTTGTGGAGTGCTCGCTGCGAAAACCAAACTGCTCGGGCCTGATTACCTCTTTGAGGTGTTCGACGAGTTGGGCATTGACTAGTCTTTCGAAGACTTTCGAGAGACCAGGCAAAAGTGAGATAGGTCGGAAGTTTTGCAGGAATAGGGGCGATTTATTCGGCTTTTTGATCATGATGACCTTAGCCCCTTTCCATGAAGTGGGGAAGTGGCCGGTTCGCATGATACCATTGAATAAGTTGGTTATGGGGACTACCATTTGGGAAGGGATATTTTTAAGTGCCGAGTTGCCTATGGAGTCTATACCAGGGGCTTTGTTTGGCTTTAAATTGTGGATGACTCGAGCCACCTGGTTACTAGTGAAAGGGTCTGGGAGGGGGCCCATAGGACAACTCAGGTAGTCCTACAGATAATTTTCTACGAGGTCGATGTGGTCTTCCTCGTAGATGTGTGAATGGGGAGAAAACTGGTCTTCTAGAGAGTCAGCGAACCCTTTGGCCTTTTCGGACGGAGAGTATGCGAGTCCACTTTGTCCGTGAAGGGGGTGGTTGGTTGATTTTGGTCGGAGAAGTTGGCGGTTGAGTTTCCAGAGTGAGCCATTCTCTGTTTCAACTGTGGAGAGGAATTTGTCCCACTCGTCTTCGGTGTGGGATTGTAGCAGGGCCTTGACTAGCTCGTTTTGGACATTTAGCTTGCGTTTGATTGATGGGGAGCGGGTAAACTGCCATTCCGGCGGAGTTTTCGTTTGATTGCCAACTCCTCCTTGATGTGGGGAGGAAGTTCAGCTTTGGTGCCTGTACAGGGGGTTGAGTATGCACTCTGCTTGAGTGCAGTGAGAATTGAATTTTGTATATCTTCCACTTGGAGGTCGATATCCTGGGGACTTGTTGCGGGAGCTGGTAAAGGGGTGTGTCTGAGGAGGCATTCCGAGAAACGTCTCCAGTTGACCCTCTTAACTTTGTTGTGGGGTGGAAGATATTGGAATAGCGAGTTGCCAAATGTGAGAAGTATAGGGTTGTGGTCGGAGCTGAGATCTTCGATGCAGGTAAGTGCGTGTGGGAACGGAACGTTCTTGAGCACTGCGATGTCTAGGACATCGGGTTTGTATCTATGAGAGGCCGGGATGTGAGTAGGTTCCGTCGGACCAATGGGTACGATGTTGAGGTTCTTGCTCAAGAACTTGTGAAGTATTAGTCCTCGAGTGTTGGAAATTCTGCTGTTCCAGCTTGGATGTTTGCTGTTTAGATCGCCCATAATTATAGTCGGGTCGTCCGAAGAGAGTAAATCCTTGAAATGTTTGGCGAAGACGGTGTTTGGGTTGGACGGAGGAGCATAGACCGATACAATAGACAGGTTCTTGCCCTGATATTGTATTTGAATGGCTGTATGCTCTATTGGAGAGTTTGGGACACTCGGAAGTGTCTGATGGGTGATCAGTTTGTGCCTGATATTTGTTGTGATAGCACTCAGTTTTGCCTTTTTACGAACGAATCGCACAAATGAAGACAAGGTTGAAATGATTTTTTTCCGGACAAGAACCTGCTTTGATGTTATGATAAAAGTATCATATGCAGAACTTTGATTGTCCATTACTTTGAAACGAGGTAAGATATTAAGCTCTTGTTTGCCCCATTCTGTTTCTCTTTCAATAAGCTTTACAAAGGTGTGTTGCATGACCTACCTTTATATTTGAAATTGTTACCCAATCCTAAGCCCCCCCCACAATCATAGAGGGTCAAAATATTTGTCCTGTTATGCAACACAAGATATACAGGGTTAGTTAAAAGTCTGGAGACACCCCCTTAACTCTCCACCGAGCACTGATAGAAGATAAAAACCCGGAGGTTGTTTATAGGTCATAAAAGCACACTTCCCCATGCATAGGGCAACGTTGCCCCAAAACTCAAAATCGGAATTTTTGGGGGCTACTCAATATTTTTAAATGGAAAGTATGGTCATGTGATATCTCATTTTAAAGGTCTATTTAAGACTAGGAAAATGACATAAAGAAAATAAAAATCGGACCACCAAAAATAAAATGGCGGCCCTAAACGTGTTGAAATAAATCGACATAAAGTTGCTAATATCTCGAAAAGGAAGAGTTTTTAGAAAAACTTTCAAGAGACAAAAAATGTTTATTTCAAATTGCTTGACCTAAAAAATTGCTTCCAAATCGATTTTGTAAATTTTATTTTTACTCCTCCATCTTAAAAAATGTTGTAAAAAATAAAATTTACGAAATCGATTTGGAAGCAATATTTTTGGTCAAGCACTTTGAAATAAACATTTTTTGTCTCTTTAAATATTTTCTAAAAACTCTTCCTTTTCCAGATATTAGCAACTTTATGTCGATTTATTTCAGCACGTTTAGGGCCGCTATTTTGTTTTGGGTGGTCCGATTTTTATTTTCTTTATGTCATTTTCCTAGTCTTAAATATACCTTTAAAATGAGGTATCACATGACCATACTTCCTATTTAAAAACATTGAGTAGCCCCAAAAATTCTGATTTTGAGTTGGGCTACCTTTATATTTGAAATTAATTGTTACCCTCCTAAGCCCCCCACAATCATAGAGGGTCAGATATGTCAACAACTTTGTCCTGTTATGCAACACAAGTTATATACAAAGTTTTGTTAACTTACTTTCAGTGAACACTCTGTATATACAGAGACGTTCAATTTCACTCTCTGTAAATAAGGAAACGCAACACCCGCAGTTATTTAAACGCGGAACATTATTTGTAAACAGTTTCCCCGGATAACCCTTCCCTTGATCACCCGCCCTACCTGTTGTTCTAGCTAGAAGCGAGGTAGGGTAGATCAAGTGACCTACTTTATACCAAGTTCTATTGGCTGTAGTCTGTTTGTTGTCATGCAAAAACAATTTAACAAGGTAAATAAAGCTTTTACCGTCGAAATAACTACAGTAGAGCGTCGATTACACGAACTAATTGGGACCGAGGGGGGTTCGGATAATCAATTTGTTTGGATAATTTAATTCAGTGTGTACTCGCTAGTGACTGGCGTCAGCGGGCGGCCAGATGCCTGGATGACTAAAAAGCGACCGCTGTTCCATTGAGCGCACAAACTCCCTAAAACCTACAACTCAACTGACTATGCGAGTCAAAAACTTTAAATTCGGAATTATTTGCAGTTCTGTACTTATTTGTTTACATTATACTTCACAGAAAACAGTTGTTTTCTATACCTGTTCATAGGCACGTAAGTCCTTATTTTCCGTGCACTACACTGTAAATGTACCGCGCACAAGCTGATTTTACGAATAAGAATACAGTAAATGTATCAGTTCTATGTAAACAGCTGATTTTACAAATAAGAATAAACATTTTAGTTTTATGTAAACAGCTGATTGAATTTGTCAATGGAAAAAATGTAACAGAAAAATCAAACAAGTTTTAGTTGTTTTTTTATTTTATTTTGTTTTTATTTATAATAGGGGCAGAGCCTCCCCCCTCCCCCCTAGGAAAAGGCAAATATGTATACTACTAATTATAGTCAGGAATTTTTCTTTTAATAGATTAGCACTAAAATATGTTTTAAATGTAGTGTGCTGTTTGATTTTACATATACTAAATGGGGGACGTTAAAAGAAGGAGGGCAGGGTACTCTTTATTCCCCATATCCCGGTCTAGCCCTCCTTGGAAAATATCATATGGGCACCCTTGAATTAAGTATAGTGAAAAATATCGAACACAACTCGCCGGGTAAGTTGAGGCGCGAGGGCCCTGGTGGATGTTTGAAATCGCCAAACTTACAGAGTTAGGTGTACGCCATTTTGCCCACGCCGTGAATCACTTACCACGATTACCAATAATCATCTGTTCACCGACACACTATTCACTTGACCGTATGCTTAGGAACCGGCTTTGATGCTATCAGATAATTTGGACTAGTTCTAATTATACGCTATCTTGATGTTAAACTCGCATTTACTTTAATTACCCGTACCGTCAGCCTTGCCGGCCGTGACACGGGTTAACCTAACACTTCACTTCTTTACCCGGCTTTACTAAGTTTTAACTCCATCCCTTCTGGTCGCCATTTATTCCCACGACTAGCCGGACATAATTAATTATTACGCGCACTTAATAAGGAGAGCTCGTCGTGAGCATGTGTCCGCTTCAATCCTACCTCTGCCGGCTTCCTGCCCTGAGCCAAGGTCACGTGTCCCGCACCACGTGACCTACATATTGCAGTATTCCGTAGCATGGTGACGTCACTGCGAGCGCGTCACAAAGTTTTCCCGTGCTTGCATGAAAACATCTTGGCTGCGCCTCGTGCCGGAACTATCATGCTCGCACTGAAAACCCCTATTTACCGTTCTTGTAACGTAATATATTATTACAGTACGTTTCCGCGTACGGATGATTGACGTTTCGGATAATTGACGTTCGGATAATCGACTCTCTACTGTAATCACTAATCACATACAATGCGCAAGTCTATTTATGTACCGTTGATTATATAGATTTAATGCAGTCCGATGTAGTTTGTTATAAGAGTTAAGGTAAATATAATTCATGTTTAAGTGTAAAAACGTTGTACTGAATTAATTTTCTCTGTCGCTTGTGTAATATAAACTTGCTTTATTGAATACATTAAAATAATTTGCTTAGTTTACTATACCTACTCTCGTACACATAATGTAGTAACTAGCTATACCATACACGTTATTTTGAAGCCTAAAAACAATTTAAGACTTTTTCCATTGCAGGGTGAACTCCCATTTTGCATATACATAACATTTTCGCCTTAAATTAAATTTTGCTGAGCAAGTGTTGGTTCAGTATAGGCAAAATCTAAGCCTAAGCTTTTGATACGAATCAGCTGTTTTATCTATTATAGGGCTGCAAGTGAATACACGTATTTTGACCATTTTTAACCCTAAAGATCAATATTTTGCTTAGTGCTCGTCTACGTAGTGGTATGAAGGTACCCTAAAAATGTTAAGGCTCTAGCTATCACAGTTTTGGCTGTCCGTTGATTATGAATCACCCAGTCGGTCTGGGCATCTTCTATACTAATATTGTAAAGAAGTAAAATTTGTTTGTTTGTATGTATGGGGTAATCTCTGGAACTACTAAACCGACTGAAAAAATACTTTTCTAATAAAAAGCTACACTATCCCTGAGTAACATAGGAACATTCATGTTCATAAAAAGATTTTTTATTTCGATATTTGTAAATTTGGTCGGACAAAACTCTTAGGTCAGGCCTGGACTGATGAACCAACACATGTATTCACATTTATTACCATAACAACCAATTGAATAAAATACAAATAAAATAGCTGTATGCTCTAATATTTCCATTAACAGCTGGTTTCAAACTTTGAAGTAATTATTTCTATTTCTAACTTTTAGGTTAGGTTTTCATTAACCCTACAACTGTCCGTGCTAGTGTTTTGCAAAGCTATTTCGGTACGTGTGCAATCATATTTTCAAAAAATTCGCCAAAAAATATAGTAGGCCTAATTATATCCCAATTCAAAAGTGTTCTTTATCTTTTTTGGTAGAGAAAGTTTCAAAGAATTCATATATGGCAGTAAAGAAATGATTGATGTAAAATTTACAAGGTTATTAGCTCAAGAAACAAAAATGTTTAGTAACGAAAGGAAAAAGTTCAACTTTAGGCCTATACAAAAAGTAGTAAACATGTTTTGTAATCTATATATATAAAAGGCAAAGCCCTCACTCACTCATCATCTCTAATTCTCCCACTTCCCATGAAACTAGAGAGATGAAATTTGGCATGTGTATACTTTGTGATGTAAATAGGAAAACTAAAGAAATTTCATTTTGATATTCAAATTTTTAGGGGTAGTTTTGGGGGTTTAGGGGTAGTTTTGACTGATCACAGTTTCTCAAAAACCATACCATCTAGGGACTTTAAATTTGGTACAAATATTGCTCTTAGACACTAGAGGCACACGAAGAACGGATTTTAAAATATTTGGCCTGTAAGGGTTGTAACAACCCCTAAATCAATAAATAAATATTATTTGTTATATATCTCAAAAACCTTACCTCCTAGGAACGTGCAATTTGGTACACATATTGCTGATAGGCACTAGAGGCACAATAAGAACGGATTTTGAAATATTTGGCCTGTAAGGGTTGTAACAACCCCTAAATCAATAAATATTGTTTGTTATATTCTCAAAAATCTTACCTCCTAGGAACGTGCAATTTGGTACACATATTGCTTAGAGGCACAATAACAACGGATTTTAAAATATTTTGCCTGTAAGGGTTGTAACAACCCCTAAATCAATAAATATTATTTGTTATATATCTAAAAAACCTTACCTCCTAGGAACGTGAAATTTAGTATACATATTGCTTATAGGCACTAGAGGCACAATAAGAACGGATTTTAAAATATTTGGCCTGTAAGGGTTCCAACAACCCCTAAAACAATAAATATTGTTTGTTATATATCTCAAAAACCTTACCTGCTAGAAATGTGAAATTTGGTACATGTATTTGCCATAGGAGCAAGAGGTGAACTAAGAAAGAATTTTTAAATAATTTTTCTGTAAGGGTTTAAACAACCCCTAAAACATTAAACATTTTTGTTATACATCTCAAAAGTCCTACTTCCTAGGAACGTGAAATTTGGGACGCATATTGCTCAAAGGAGCTAGAGGCGCACTAAGAAATAATTTTTTAGTATTTGAAATTTAAGGGTTGAAACATCCCCTAAAAAGTATTGTTTGCTATAATGTCTTTAAAGCTAGAAAACTAAAATGTTGTACATTTATTTCTTACATGATACATATAAAAAGTAAACCTGTTTTAAATTTTGTGACGTTCTGCTAAAGGGTGAACATGTAATAACAACCCCTAAAACTATAAATATTAATTGAATACCGCCTAGGAACGTGAAATTTGGTACGCATATTGCTTAAAAGAGCTAGAGGTGAACTAAGAAATAATTTTAAAATACTTTCCCTTTAAGGGTTGAAACAACCCCTAAAACAATAAATATTGTTTGTTATAAATTTCCTTAAAGCTAGAAGGCTGAAATTTTTACATGTATTTCTTACAAGATACATATACAAAAATAAACCAGTTTTACATTTTGTCACGTTCTGCTAAGAGAAAATGTAGTAACAACCCCTAAAATTATAAATATTATTTAAATACTGCCCAGGAACGTGAAATTTATAGACATATAGCTCATAGGTGCTAAAGGCGCACTAAGAAGGGATTTTAAAATATTTATCTTTTAAGGGTTGAAACAACCCCTAAAACACTAAATATTGTTTGTTACATATGTCAAACACCATACCGCCTAGGAACGTGAAATTTGGTACACATGTTGCTAATAGGCATTAGAGGAGCGCCAAAAAAAGGATTTTGAATATTTTCCATTTAATGGTTAAAACAACCCCTAAACAATAAATAGTGTTTGTTATACTTTTCTTAAAGCTAGAAAGCTGAAATTTTGTACATTTATTTCTTACACGATACATATAAAAAGTAAACCGGTTTTAAATTTTGTGACGTACTGCTAAAGGGTAAAAATATAATAACAACCCCTAAAACTATAAATATTAATTGAATACCGCCTAGGAACGTGAAATTTGGTACGCATATTGCTCATAGGAGCTAGAGGCGAACCAAGAAAGAATTTTAAAATATTTATCCTTTAAGGGTTGAAACAACCCCTAAAAGAATAAATATTGTTTGTTACATATGTCAAACACCATACCGCCTAGGAACGTGAAATTTGGTACACATGTTGCTTATAGGCGTTAGAGGAGCGCCAAGAAAAGGATTTTTAAATATTTTGCATTTAATGGTTGAAACAACCCCTAAACATTAAATAAATAGTGTTTGTTATACTTTTCTTAAAGCTAGAAAGCTGAAATTTTGTATTTTTATTTCTTACACTATACATATAAAAAGTAAACCAGTTTTACATTTCGTTACGCGCTACTAGGGTGAAAATGTGATACAACCCCTAAAAACAATATATATTCATTTTTATACTTTCTTTAAAGCTAGAGAGCTAAAATTTTGTAAATATTTCTCTTACAATATACACAACACACAGATAAATAAACCAGTTTCAAATTTTATTAAGTTCTGTTAAGGGGAGGAAATGTAGTAACAACCCCTTTAACAATAAATATGTATTTTTATACTTTGCTTAAAGCTAGAAAGCTGAAATTTTGTATACATTTATTTCTTACAAGATACATATAAAAAAATAAACCAGTTTTACATTTAATCACGTTCTGCTAAGGGGTGAACATGTAATAACAACCCCTATAACTGTAAATATTAATTTAATACCGCCAAGGAACGTGAATTTTGGTACACATATTGCTCATAGGCACTAGAGGCGCACTAAGATAGGATTTTAAAATATTTAGCCTTTAAGGGTTGAAACATTCCCTAAAACAATAAAAATGTTCTTTTTTTACTTTCCATTTTGCACATTTATTTCTTACAAAACACATATATAAAGTTAATGAGTTTTACATTTTGTTACGTACTGCTAGAGGTGAAAATGTGATATCAACCCATAAAAATAATAAATATTTATTTTATTTTTATACTTTCCTTGAAGCTAGGGAGCTGAACTTTTGTACATTTATTTCTTACAAGATACATATAAAAAATAAACCAGTTTTACATTTTGTTACGTGCTGCTAAGGATTGAAAAAGTAATAACAACCCCTAAAAACAATAAATATTAATTGATATTATTTCCTTAAAGCTAGAGAGCTGAAATTTGGCACTTATAATTTTATGAAAATATTTTGAACGTAAGCTGATTAAAACTAACCCGATCTATGCATTTGCATATTAAAGACGTATCTGGGTGATCTGTAAACAACCAGCTAAGACTGTGATTTACCAGTCTGTAGATTTAGTGGTTGAAAAAGAAAACGCTCTTTACTCTGAATTTTGTATTGATTTAATTTATTCAAAACACAAACAGTGACGATTTACGGGCAACCAGTGAACAATAAGTACCAAACTAATTGAAAATACATGTCATAATTCATTTTCGTGAAATATTAGATGAAAGAAAATGAGAAAAAAGTATTACAATTAATTATGAATAATAATGATAATGACGTAGCAAAAAACAAATTCCCTGTAGCGAAGCACGGGTTTTCAGCTAGGTTAGTTATAAATAGAACTGTGTACAAATATTTATCAATTTAAAATTTTTTATTTTGAAAAAACCAGTTTTTATGTTCCTACTACAAGACTGCTAACAAAACAAGGCCTAGTTTGATTAGTAATTTAGGAATATACCCTTTGCCCAAAAATTAATTATTATTATAAGAAAGTGTAGAGAATAAATTAAAGAATTGAACTGTATACTTCTGCATTATTATTTCATAAAAAGTATTTGACTTAGCTTTTACTTGAATTACAAAATGAGATGAAACAAATTAAATCTCGCGGCGATAAAGGACATACAAAAAAATTACCGTTGGAGATCGTGGGAAACAGCCTTACTTTGTTATCTCATGCTATGTTTGAATTCTACGAAAGTCGGTATTTCCTACTGCTGTATGAATAACATCTAACCAGTTAAATCTAGTTTACTTTACACCAAACGAAAGATTAAAGTTTTCCCTAAAAATGATATAAAGATATCTGTATAAATAAAACGAATTGTAAGCGATATCTTGCATGCAAAATGTGCTGTTTTATTGGTTTGAAACTGTCCAATTGCAGGGGTTTACAGAAACCTTTGTATTTTGAAAATTATAAGGATAACGTCTGATTGGAAGGCAGTTTTAGATAGATAAAATCTGGACGAATCCAATCGTGTGTATTATTGATCCAAATATGTCTGCTGAGCACCAATGAGCTTTTAGAGACGTGGGAAAGTTGAGTATAATTGCTTGTGATTCACGCGCGGCAACAGGTTTACAGAAAAACTAAATTTTACAACGACAATTACATGTATGTAAATATACGTTTTAGAAAAAAAAAAGTAAATACAAAAGTTCAAGTTTAAATCATTTCCTTTCCAACGGTTTTTGATTTATTTGCCATTGGATGATTTTTAGTGGGTGAAATATTCCTTAAGGTGGGCATACACGTACCGGCAAGCCTGTCAGTTCTGCATGAACAGTCGGTCAGAGACCGGCGGCCTTTTGGACTGAATACACCATACACCTTCAGTTGAATCGAGGCCGGCAAGCGCTTGACATTGTGATTTTAATGTCTTCCTGCCGGCCGGATGGCCGAATCAATTTTCATTCGATGACTGGCCAACCGGAACCCACACGATCCGTCCGCTGATCTCCGGCCGACTGTGCAGGCAGAACTGACAGGCTTGCCGGCACGTGCATGGACACCTTTACAAGTAGAGTTGTCAAAGTTGATCTATTTCAAGTGCCACGCCCCCACGTTTGAACAGTCTGACGGATTAAAGTGTAGACCTGAGCCTTGATGGTTCTTTTAACTTTTATTATAACTTCTGTTATAAAATATACGAAATAATTTGATTTGGACGTTTAACATTATTTACCATCTTAGCTTTGGGGTTATTATTAATCCTACACTTTTATTATAAAGAAAACAACATGATTATGTGTGTAGAAGGTTCTCGCTTATCTAACCAACCCCGGCCAATGCAAATAAATTATTGTATACTCTGGTATTTTCAGCACGTACATATTGAAACATAAGAAGAGTGTTACGTCTTCATAAAAGTGTAAATAGCTACTCACCGAAATTAAATCTGATAAATAATTGTAACGTATTTCACGGCATTCACTCGATTTCCTTTACATTTTATACAGAGGATTTCCTCCTGCAGTTTAGGAAATAATTTTGATACCTATAATGAAAAGAGTTTTAGACTATATCGTTGACGCTTTTAAATTCCAAAGAATCAAAGTGAAGCTTGTTAAAAGGAATTTTAATAATCGGTGTTGAAGATTAGCTCCGGTGATAAAATGAATTGTTCGTGGAATAAAATCAGAGGCAATAACCAATAGAACTGGTGATAGAAGTGGGTCAGTACACTCCCCTCCTTACTGCTGATATATTACAACAGGTAGACGTAGGAGGGTTGTTGGAGGTTTTAGCTCTACATGACAATGACCATTTATACAGAGTGTCTCGCAACCATTCAATTAAGTGTTATTCAGCAGGTCAAAAGTAGCGACTAACTAGTAAACCCCCGTGAAAAATCACAGGCAGATTAATTAGATACACGTCAGAAATACATAATTAACCCTCTAAATTATCAGACCACTCACATTAAGTGGTCTAAACGCTCTGCCGTAGTGAATTGTGTAATCTGTGACAACTCAACTTGTATTGAATATTTCACCCACTAAAAATCATCCAATCGCAATAAATCAAAAACCGTTGAAAAGGTAATGATCGAAACTTAATTTTTTGTATTTGCAAGTTTTTTCTGAAACGTATATTTACATACGTAATCATCGTTGCAGTTTATTAGTTTTCTACAACACACTCGGCGCCCGAGTATTATTACTGTATCCTAAAACACAACGAAATAACGCATCTTTCTTATCTCTCTAAAGTCCACCCAGTACTTCTAAATTAAACCTAGATATCGTTGGATTAATAGTTCAAAAGTTTTAGGGCGTTTTGTAGACCTTTGAAATTGGTCAGTTTTCCAACCAATAAACAGCCATTTTAACTCCGTAAATGTGTACAATTATAAGGATTATAAAACGGTAGGCCTATTTGTTAAAAAAATTTCATAATGTTCCGAGCGCTTTCTGAGCTGATTCCACTAGCAAAAAATAATAATAATTATTTTAGCTCATAATAACATAAAAATATTTAGTTTCTAGAGTAATTCAGGGTATTGTTGAAAACTACCAAGAAAAGTATTAAGTATTTTCTAAAAAACAAATACAGACAGACGAAAAAATAAGCACCGTAGACCCATGTTTATATTGCGAAATATGTTTGTCTGGATCCCAGGAACATATCCACAAAAGGGGTCCAGAGATTTCGGGGACACCCTGTATAATAAGCAGGGAAAATGTTATTCTAACCCATACAAATCTAACGATAACTAAAAGCTTGCTCACAATATTGAGTCACTAGTTCAAGGAATATAAAAAGAAAATTAAAATGATAAAAACTTACCGTGAACAAAAACTGAAAGATAAAGAAGGAAAGACCTATGGAGCAGGAGAGTTTTAATATAAGTAATTCAAACATACTATGTATACCAAGTAATATTAAGAAATACACTTGCAAGATTTGCTTAGCAACTGATGTGGTGATTGTTTTCCTTTGTGTGCTGTTTCCGAAAATTTAATTTTTACGCGTTTTGAATCACTATGGCGGGCATATCTCAAATTCTATTAGAGATATCTTCTTGATTTTTTTATATTTTAAAGATAACATTTCATTCTATATCCTCCAGCATAGAATAGTTGAAATTTTACCCGTAAATATTTCTTCAAAATTAATAATTAATTTTCAGTTTTTTTAAATATTTTAATAAACAAATTAAGCTATTTTTTCTTCAAATTATTTAAAAAATAGCAATTCCATGCTAGAGGTCGTTACAGACAATGTTTTCTAAAAGGAAACAAAAATGAACCTAACTTTCATAGTTCTTGAGTTAGGCATGTCATAGTAAATGCTTGTTTTTTTATGAAAAAGTGCCACCCCCGGGGGGGGGGGTGACGGGTATAGGGACTTGAAAATGTGACAAAAGTTAATTCTTACCTATACCAACTCTTAAAAAAAAAATATGGTTTTTACCACTGCCTATTTTATTTAGTGTATCTCTTCTTTGTTTGCTATCAGCTGTTACATTAAACTTCTGGTTCATATTAGTGCGTGCTTAAAACAACGAATAAGAAAAAATCAATAACTCATCGTATATTTTACCTCGTCTAAAAAATGTTTTCACTTCAAAAATATAACAATATTAAATTACATACTTGCAGTATTTTGTTTTCAGGTGCCTTGTTGTTACAGAAAAAATAAATAAAACTAGCTAACCCGTGCGAAGCATTCGAATTCTAACTTAATTAAAGTACACACCGTATATTTAGTATCGTATAGTGCGTATACTATACGATACTAAATATACAATTAATTGAAAATAGCAATGTAGTGGCGTAACGGCAGCTCTCCAGCTAGGTATTGTTATCATCAGTGTTGCCAACCTGGAAAATATCCCTACAACTTACTTGATCTTACATCATTGTTACTTTCGGATTCTTTATTTCTTTTTGTATTTTGTATATTTTTACGGTGTAGCGGTTAAGGAAAGCTTTAAAATGATGCCTCATTCATGTAATTTGATGATGTATTAAGGAAGTTACGGCGTACCGACAAAAAATGGTCTTAAGAAATAATATATGTGATAATTTAAATCAGATTTTTTTTTATATGTATACCAGTAAATACTAATAAATAGTAAACGAATTTCTGCTTGTCACTGTCTTATAAATAAATATTGAGCTTGACTTGTGAGAAGATTTACTTGATAGAATCAACTTTGAACACAAAATCTCACAACTAATACGTTTATTAACTCAAACGCGTTGCAACGACAATGTCGCCATCTTCAGTGATGTACGAGATGCAGTGATGCAGTAGCTTGTGCATCACTGAAGATGGCGACTCTGTCGTTGAAACGCGTTTGAGTTAATAAACCTATTAGTTGTGGGATTTTGTGTGCAACTGCCTCCGCTCAACTAAAGCTAAACCCATGAAGAACTATCTCATTAAAAACACATATTTTGCGCTCGACGTTTCGTTCGTATTGTCTTGAATTTCTGACTTTTCTTATTCTTTCAAAAAAGCATTGCCAAAGGTAAACGTCGTCGTTGTTGCAGCCGTCCCTTAGAAGCCATTACTTCAATTTGTATCCAGTTGGTAACTATCGACAAATCCGTCACTACAGCTCTTTCAATTAGTCCCCGGGGGAAAGTCTACGTCACCGCGTTCCACTATATACGGTCTTCTTGGAAAACTTGTTAGAAGAAACATTGCGAGATTTTATTTAAATTGTTAATAATTCGTTGACGCGAGTTGAGCGAATTTCAAAAACTAATTAGGTCTATATGTTTTAGGGTTTCAACCAATTAATTTGGACATTTGTCTGTTCTGAAAACGATAAATTGCTGCCTGCATGTAAATAATGCATGCGAAATAACATATTAATGGAATCTGTTCGCACATAAATATTAATGGGTTTTTTGGGGGGGGGGGGGGTCAAAGTTACTAAATCACGATTTCTCTAAAACCATTGAACGGTTTGGAATGAAATTTGGTATGTAGCTTCCCCTAGGGCCATAGGTGCTCGGTAAGAAAGTTTTTCTAAAATTTCGAAATTTTAGGGGAGGTTTGGGGGGTCAAAGTTACTACAAAAATCACCATCGAAAAATTGGAATGAAATTTGGTATGTAGCTTCCTCTAGGGCCCTAGGTACTCGCTAAGAAAGGGTTTTAAAAATTCGAAATTTTAGGGGGTTTGGGGGTCAGAGTTACTAAAACGAAACACCGAACGGATTGGAATGAAATTTATTATGTAGCTTCCTCTAGGGCCCTAAGTGCTCGCTAAGAAAGGGTTTTAAAAAATAGAAATTTTAGGGGAGGTTTGGGGGGGTCAAAATTACTAAAAATCCCCATAAGAAATTCATAGTGTAATATATTTCTTGATATCATATATTTTATGTTAATATACATTTAACTTTGATTTGTATATCCGTGCAAAGCCGGGTCGGGCCAGCTATTATATATATATAATCCAAATACCACTCACTGATTCATCACGAAATCTCAAAAACCACCGAACGGATTGGAATGAAATTTGGTACGTAGCTTCCACTAGGGCTCTAGGTGCTCGCTAAGAAAGATTTTCAACAAATTTGAAATTTTAGGAGGTTTGGTGGGTTCAAATTTACTAAAACAAACCACCGAACGGATTGGAAAGAAATTTGGTAGGTAGCTAGGGCCTTAGGTGCTCGTTAAGAAAGGGTTTCAAAAAATTCAAAACTTTAGGGGGGGGGGGGGGGGGGGGGCAAAGTTACTAAAAATCCCCATAGAGAATACACAGTGTAATATTATTGATACATTTTTGTTGTTAATATACATTTAACTTTGCGTGCAAAGCCGGATCGGGCAGCTAGTATATATATATATAAGTGGTTTTGTCCTAACTGACGGAAAATCAACGTAGATCAAAAACTACTTCGGATACAAAAAATACAAAAAATTTAAAGGTATATTCGTATAAGGCCATAGACGCGTACTAAGAAATGACATTGCGTTTATTTTTATTTTAAAACGTAGTGTAAATTCTGATAGGTAAAACAGCTGTTCGGATAAAAAACTTATCTAAACACATGTTTGTTTACAATCAATACCATAGCAACCGATTTAGCAAATTTAGAATCAGTTTATTATTCTTCACAACCGACAGCTTTTTTAGGTTAGATTGACAAAGTAAAAGCAAACACAAACATAACCAACACAAAATGCTAACTGTATTTTAATTCCGAAACAACTGTTTGTTACATATATTTAAGAAAAACAGCTTACTTGCATGGACAACTTTTAGGTTAGCCCTACAATGAACCGAAACAGGTATATTTGCAATCAATCTGTCAAATTTAGAATCACAGGTGATTGTTCTTTACGACTGATAGTTTTTTAGATTAGGTAAAAGCATACGAAAGTCTTGCTGTATTATAAGTCAAACATCTGACATATAAGTCAAACATTTTGCATATTATATTGTTTCCTCTAATACGAGCAATGTCTGTATGTTTGTTTGTAAGTATATGAGCAATCTCGAGATCCAGACGAAGGATTTTGCTGAAAGTTTGGGATTAGAGGTTTTTGGGTCTAAAAAATCGATTCGTGAAAACCATTACCTCAGGAAAACTCGTATTTCTCTAAAAAACTCATTTGAAAATTGAAAACTTTTAACATTGAGCTTATGGAGTTTAAAAACACTACATATGTTTATTGACTATAATAATAACAGTAATCAGCTGTTTCCTATATTATTTCCACTATCAGCTGATTTCAAGCTCAAAACAAGTTTTTTAATTTCTAACCTTTAAGACAGGTTTTTGTGACGACATCTGTTGAAGTATTTTTATTTCGTATTAGAGTATAGGATAAACAGTTCATATGTACGTAAGTTCGAAAAATATTCATATTCATTCAGTATGCGATTTGTATTTACATACATTTTCCTAAAAAAAAAACAATAAAAAAATACGCAGGTACTTAAATAAGATCTATTAAATAAGAAAACTAACAATAAAGGTTCAACAAAAATAATTTACTTTAACAAAACACGCAATGCACTGTGTATTGAAAATACTCCCAATACGGGGGTTGGCGTGCGAAGGGCACAATGCATTGCGAATTGAATATCCTGCTAATACGGGGGTTAGCATGCGAAGTACAGAATACACTGTTTATTTAAAATACTCCCAATACGGTGGTTGGCATGCGAAGCACGCAATGTTCT
>JAGFPH010000219.1:146408-183683 GCA_018207615.1 Philaenus spumarius | reverse complement strand
TAAGCACCTATGGCCCTAGAGGAAGCTACATACCAAATTTCATTCCAATCCGTTCTGTAGTTTTTGAGAAATCGTTATGAGTGAGTCAGTGAATGAGTGAATGAGTGAGTGAGTGAGTGAGTGGTATTTAGCTTTTATATAAAATATATAGACTTACATTTTACAGAAAGGCAGAGCGTTTAAAGAACATTTGCCGCACAATAACATACGCAAAGTGAAGTCAAATTACGCTCAACATTTAATATACTCAAACCACAATTACTCAAATTTCGACACCAATTTGACACCTCTTCATTATTGCGTAAAGGTGAGATTAATGAACGCTATCGAAGAATTTGAAATTTACAAGTAATTCAGACATAACCCAGATAACATATTAAATGATCAGCTGTCATTTCAATTCAATGATTTATTTTATGTGCAGCCCTCAGTTATCAAGATAGAACTGGTCAATAACCACCGTACAAAGTAGGCGGTTTAGTTAGGGTGTATCATAGACGACGCTTAATCCGTGTCGCACTATAAATTATGCGTTGTGTACTTTTTGTTATTAATGTGATTGTGATTTTGTTTTTATATGACGACCTGAATTGTGATTAATATATTATATACTTGATAATGAGATTACGGTCTCGAAACGCGTCGTAAGTAG
This sequence comes from Philaenus spumarius, assembly GCA_018207615.1. Classification (NCBI taxonomy): domain Eukaryota; kingdom Metazoa; phylum Arthropoda; class Insecta; order Hemiptera; family Aphrophoridae; genus Philaenus; species Philaenus spumarius. Next base: position 183,031 of record JAGFPH010000219.1, on the reverse strand, counting down.
GACAACTCAAGAAGTCACAAGACGGACTAATAACCAGGTAAAATACTTATAGTAATTCCCTGTATTTATTTAATTTTATCTATTAATGTATGTATAGTCATAACAATTAATTGGAATAAAAGCACAGAGTGGTTGGTCACACAATGTGACATACAAAAATGTTATTAAGTGTACTAAATGTACGTTTTATTTACTAGTAGTTCTGTGAACAGTAGACCTCGGTCGTTGACCTCGTCCCCACACTACCCTTGACTACTCACTCACAGTCACAGTGGCCATACTGATGTAGCGCAGGAAAGAGCAAGACAGCAGGTAGCGCGCTCTCTCTCCCTCTCCATAAAATTATAAGGTTTTATGAAGATATCTAAAGAGTAAACGTATAAAAACATGGTTAAAATACAAAAACTTGGACGATTTTTAACAAATTTCAAATTGCGGCCATTTTGTGAGCTTACCGTTAGAGATACGGAAAAAAACCAAGAAAATAATTTTGTAGAACATTAAATTTGCCACTAGCAAAACGTTATTAGTTTTTCAATTCTAAGCCACAAACTAGCTTTAGAAAAAAAAACTTTCACTTAGAGAAACGGTGCGGCCGCCATTTTTATTTTATTTAAGGGGTTAAAAATGAAAAATGGAAAAAAACGTATACATACATCTCTCCGCCTAGGAATAAGGAACATTCATGCAAAAAAAGAAGACAATGGGTCAAGGCGTTTGATCGAAATCGTGAGACAGAAAGACAGACACAGACGAAATACCGAACGGTCGAGCTAAAACGGAGACCTCGCTTCCGCTCGGTTAATTAGTTAAATGGGTTTTTATAAATTATGTTAATAAGTAATGTGGAAAGTGTTTTTAAGGTTTAAGTTCTGATGATGCCTGATAAAAAGGCGAAACAGCTGTTAAACTCTTGGCAGTTTTAAGGCAAGTAGTGGATTTAATACAGTAATAATATTGCTTAGGACAGATCGACTTGGATCAGGGTGGGGGATGGGGTGACCTGAATCCTGAGGCGTGTGCAGTAGTAATACGTGTCACGTTTTAGGTGCCTATCTTCATATTCCGCTTTCGGTGTTTAGAACATTCTCGAATGTTCCAAAACAGGAAACCCTTTCGATAGTCCAGAAACGTCTGGAACATTTAAGAACATTCTGAAAGTTTTGAAACAGCGTTACTTAATAGACAAACCTCGTAATTTCCTCCACATAATATAAAAAGTTAGTTAAAAGTCCGGAGACAACCCTCTAACTGTATAGTGAGTGGGTGGAGGGATGCCCAATTCATAAAATGTTTATAAAGTATACAATTTACTTTTTTTATGAATGGGGTACTTTCCCACCTAGGCATATACAAAATTAGAAATATTAGGGGCTCAAAATTTGTAAATGTAGACCCCAATCGTGTGACCCCTCATCTTGAAGCGCTTTATAAATGTAGACAAACATAGCAAACCAGAGGTCTCTATCTCAACCCTACCGAAATAACAACACCGCTGATTACCCCTGACAAGATTTAAGTGATCGCTTGCGGAATGAAGTTCACCTAGTTAGCATTTCCCAAGAATTGTAAGCCTTTAATTGTTGTTATGTTGTTATCATTTTAATGGCTTTCAAAATGATGGGTCGCACGATAGAGGTCTCAATTTTAAAATTTCGAGCAGCCCCAAAATTTTTAATTTTCAATATGTTGTCAAAGTTGCCACATACATAAAAAAAGTACACTTGTAAGCCTTATGAATTTTTCTTTTCTCAACCCGCTTACTAAACAGATAGAGAAGTGCCTCTAGGCTGTTAACTAACCCTGTATAGTTCCAATACCGTACATCAATTCACAGTTAGTTAAATAATGCACCGATGTTATTTAAAAAATAATTCCAACACGCAGCTGAACCGCTGACGTGAGATGAGCAAATTTCCAAAACTAAGTTAATAGGCCTATGTTTTAGGGTTTCAACCAAAAATTTGGGAAATAGGTCAATTCACGACGGTGCTGAATAGCTCCAAATGGTTCGCACGCCTTTCCGGATATTGGGAGTATCTTCAATACAGAAAGCATTGCGTGCTTTGCACGCCAACCCCCGTTTTAGGAGTATCTTCAACACAGAATGCAGAGCGTGCTTCGCACGCCATTCCCAATATTGGGGGTATCTTCAACACACAAAACATTGTGTGCTTCGCACGCCAACCCGAGTATTAGGAGTATCTTCAATGTACAATGCATTACGTGCTTCGCACGCCAACCCCACAGTAGAATCCACCACATGGCTTTGAACCGGGTACTTTTATGGTATTTTACGTTTTAATCGATTTTCTGGGAACCAATCAAGCTATAAGGTCGCGTAAAAAAACAAAATGTGAAAAATAACATCCTACATTTACATGTGTACCAAAATTTGAACCAAATCGGACTTAAAATGCGGCCGCTAGAGTGCGAACATGTATATATATATATATATATATATGAGTTTTAATGACACCCCAAAGCTTGTTTTGGAGACCATGATCGGTGCTCAATAAGGGCTACTGCAATAGCTCATTTTTAATATTGAAATTTGCTAATAAATTGCCGAGAAAATAATATATACAAAGCGAACTACTTGCATACTAAATGGAGCACGAGAATGTTCATATTTAAGTATATTTCATTTTCTATAAAGGAAATATCCTTTAAAATAAATAAACAGATAAAATATTTAAGACGGTTCTCTGAAAGTTTCAAAGCTCGCACCGCTTCTTCTCTTTACGAGTTTAAATATGATGTGTTGTCTTCAATGTGCTGCTCTGAAAGAGTTTCCATATAATATTCTTTCTGATTTAGAAATCGATGCTCGAGGCGTCTCTCCGTCTTCCTGCTTGAAAGTAGGGGATTGAGGTCAGTGGTATACGATGTGATTTCGTGATGCTAAATCATGTTCATAACTTAACACGTCCACTGCTACGCAAATTTCGTATTTCCTATGCTAGAAGCTGACCTTTTATTTTTTGATGTTTATAGCCTAAATGAGTAGAAATTACATTATTTTTTATTTTTGAAACTTTCTACGTAATAATCACTAATATTTTAAAGCTTACACACATGTGTGCCCATGGCACAAAGGCTTAAAATAGGCGTGCGAAGCACGCAATGCTCTGAGTATTGGAAATTCTCTCAATACTGGGGTTGGAGTGCGAAGCACGCAATGCATTGTGTATTGAAAATACTCCCAATACGGGGTTGGCGTGCGAAGCACGCAATGCTCTGTGTATTGAAAATACCATCAATACGGGGGTTGGTGTGCGAAGCACGCAATGCTGTGTGTCGTGAAAATACTCCCAATACGTGGGTTGGCGTGCGAAGCACGCAATGCTGTGTGTCTTGAAAATACTCCCAATACGTGGGTTGGCGTGCGAAACACGCAATTCACTGTGTATTTAAAATTCTCCCAATATGTGGGTTGGTGTTCGAAGCACGCAATGCATTGTGTATTAGATATACTCCCAATACGGGGGTTGGCAATGCACTGTGCGTCGGCCGCTTCTCATAGTGTTCAGTGTCAAGCTCACGTGTGCGTCCTTAGCAGTGAACGTGTTAATACTTATTTTGAGTAGATGCATACACAGGGTGTCCCGTAAGTATAATGCCGAACTTCGGGAAATGGTTATATTGCTCAAAATAAAATGTCATTTTCGTTAAAAAAAGTACCGTACGGTTTTTGGTAATTCAGTTTCGAAATATTAAAAAATCAGCCATTTTTAAAAGCATGTTCGGTTATAATTGCTTATATTTCCTAAGTTGTATCATTGTTAGGTTAAACTTGATCCAAAGTTTGAACTCAATCGGCCGAATTGTTCACTGGATAAGAGGTATGTTGTAAAACAAACAAAATAGCGCACATCTGGAAAACAAATTTATTAAGTATACTTGTTGAACTTACCGTCCAATAGTCCAATTTTACACGTCAAACGACAGCCGTTTCAGACTGGACGATCATTTCATAAGGGGTTTAAAGAACATCTTCCTCCCGCAATACGATCAGCACAACCTCCGAAAACCGATTCAAAATTTGCTGAACACATTATGGAAACAACGCACAAATATGATGTGATTGACAGATCTTTGACCATTTTGCATAAGTGTAGCAAAGGGATGCTTATGAATGCTCTGGAGCAGTGTGAGATTTATAAAGCTTTCAAGACAGATCAAGGAACGCTACTTAATGATAAACTCAATTTTAATTCTAACCCATTATTCTACAGTCTAGCCGTGGACAGTGAACTCACCACATGGACATTAAAATGTGCGAGCGTGTATTTTGTAATTGTGGATTCGTGTGTATAAGTGTTTTTAAGTGTACTATGTGTTTTTGTTTTTATTTTTACTAATGACGAAGGACAATGGTCCTTAACTTGAGAATGGCTGAATAGCCGAAACGACCGCCGTTGGAAGTGTAAAATTGCACTATTAGACGGTAAGTTCAACAAGTTTACTTAATAAACAATAGTCGGTATGGCGAACATAAACAATAATAACAAATTTATTCTTGAGTTTCTCTTTATTTTGACCCACAGAACTATTTACCGGACACTTGTGTATACAAATGAATGTTTGTTTCTGTGTGCTCTATTTACAACTATGTTTCGACAGCAGCAGCGCTTCTTTTAATCGCCGAGATCTGTGGTGAAGGCAAATTCCATAACAGGCAGTCGCGCTTCTAATTTAGTGGCTGTGGCGGTGTGTGAAACCTTCCATGTATTTCTAGCTTTAGTCGACGGAAGCGCTTCTTAGTGGCTTCGTGTTAGCTTCGGAAAACATTCGCACATCTTCGTATAACATATAAACATATTCTATCATTAATTTCTTCGTTATAATATTAATAACTTCTAAATCATTTGATCTATCAATATGAATTAAAAAGCAGTTGAAAGATAGTATTTTTATCTTTAAATATAAATATAATAACGTAGACTATGTAAATAAAAATGTTAAACAAATAGGCCTACAGTTTTGTAATCATTATTATTGTACACATTAACCGAGTTAAAAATCCCTGTCAGCATAGTTAGGTAGGCCCAGGTAAGTAATCCTTAATGTTGTTTTTAAATAGTTTGTTTTTAATGATGTATTCCTGATGTATATCTAATTAATCAGCCTGTGATTTTTTCACGGGGCTTACTAGTTATTTATAAAGTACCCCTAACTTATTACAATTTAAAGTTGTATAGTTTCCAATTGAATAGTTTACTCTTCCTTGACTTTTACAGCCTGGTCAGTATGTGTGACGTGCATTGACCCCGATCCCTTCACGGTTCTTGAACTCTATTATTTATGTCTCTCCCGCGTACAAAATGTTATAACCTCACTCCCTTACACAAAGTGAAATCATAACTCATGTACTTGTAGACATTACTTTTTGTTTGTAATAAATCGATAAAACGGATAGTCAGTTCAAACAGGAATCATGTGTAATGAATGTGTGATCCTTTACGGTTATCTACACTAATATTATAACAATAAAACACAGCATTTAAATCAATACGTCTAATGTGTGAATGGAGGTAACAGCCCATTTGCAATAAAAATAAATACATTATTGTACTTCCCATGAGCTAAAGAGCTTTTTTTTACCCCATTGTTTCATAATAGGAACAGTAATGCACTAGCATTTCAATTACTTGCGTCTAAGGGGTGAAAATTGAAAAAATACTTATAAAACAATGCATTTTAATTTTTGTACTTTACTTTAGCTCGAATATATTACACTTATTTCTTAAATGGTACTATGAAAAAATAAACCAACCGCATTTCTATAACCTGAGGCTAAGTTACTTGCGGTAAAAATAGGGTTCTACCTCTATATATTAAAACTAGCTGACCCGTACGGCGTTGCCCGTGGTGGTTGGTATTTTCAGTCTTTTTAACGTAATTGTATTCTTTTTAAGTGTTCAGTCAATGAGTGGTATTTGGCTTATATATATATATATATACATATATATATATATACATATATATATAGAGAGAGAGATTTTAAATAATAAAAGCACTATTGTCATAATAATAAAAGATCTGAAATTATGATTTTAGTAACTTTGATCCCCCAAACCTCTCCTAAAATTTCAAATTTTGCATACCCTTTCTTAGTGAGCACCTATGGCCCTAGAGGAAGCTACATACCAAATTTCATTCCAATCTGTTCGGTAATTTCGGAGAAATCGTTATTTTTGTAATTTTTATCCCCAAACTTCCCTAAAATTTCCAATTTTTTAAAACCCTTTTTTAGTGAACACTTATGGCCCTAGAGGAAGCTACATACCAAATTTAATTCCATTCTGTTCGGTAATTTTGGAGAAGATATCGTTTTTAATAACTTTGATCCCCACAAACCCCTCCTAAAATTTCGAAATTTTCAAAAACCCTTTTTTAGTGAGCACATATGGCCCTAGAGGAAGCTACATACCAAATTTCATTTCAATCCGTTCGGTAGTTTTTGAGAAATCGTGATGAGTGAGTCAGTGAGTGAGTCAGTGAGTGGTATTTCGCTTTTATATATAGATTCATTACTATTAATGTCTGTAGAGCTAGATATCTGAAATTTGGTAAATATTATCATTCAAGTTATATTAAACAAATAAGTAGGCCTACCATTTTAATTTCAATAACTTGCAACTAAGAGTAAAATAGGGCAATTACAACCACTACTTGATTGAGAATGTAAGTAGAGATGTACAATTTTTAACATAAGAAATGTGGACTATTTGCGCTTCGAAACGTGAAACGATAGATTTGGACTAAACTCCATTATACGGCGGAACTTTGGACCGTGGGCGAAGCTAAGTGTACCTGCTAGTTCCTAATATTAACACATTAATAACCTGCTCTGATGTTTTAATAAAAATATCACTTTTCAGAAATTTGATTGTCCATTACTTTGAAGCAAGATACTAAGCTCTAGTTTGCGCCATTCTGTTTCACTGTTAATAAGCTTTACAGTGGTGTATTACATGATCTACCTTTACATTTGAAATGGTTACCCCCCCCCCCCCCCCACTCCAAGCCCCCAAAAATCATAGAAACAGATATGTCAAAAAACGTGTCCTATTATGTAACACAAGGTGTATACAGAGTTTTGTTAATGTAGTGCCAACGAAAATGACCAAAAGGAGATAGCGTTTTAAATATTCAGAGGTACATAATGTGTCAAACCCAACCACTCATGTTTTGAAAGGTCTTGAATCGTCCACAATGTTGCTTTAGGTTGAACGCAAGAACTAATCAATTTAAAAAGCTGTTAGATTTGTTTACGTACTTGGTTGTACAGGGAAAAGCTGTTCCAGAAATAAAATGTAAACAAACTATACAAACACAGTAGGTTACATTTGACGCTTACTCCATGCTTAATGCATGTCTGAAGTAAGGAGTTTTTCATTTGTATTTATGGAAGTTACGACTTTATTATTTGTATTTTCGAATGTAAGAACTGTTCACTGGCGTTTTCCGTTTGCATTCTCGAAGGCGAGGGTTTTTTATTTGTACTTTCGAAGATAAATGGGTTTTATTGGTGTTTCCGCAGGAGTTAGTATTTGTATATTCGCGGGTAGATAATCTATTAAACCTTACCACTCACGTAAGTAACTTCTTAATGCAAATAGAGCAATTCATAAAATCGATTGCTTCTAGAACCTAACAAGTTTCACTTTTAACGCGCGAACGTTTCACGTACTTTTTTCAATTCGTCACTGTTAGATTTTCTTAAACCTAGAACTGTTCATGCTAATTTTTTTGCAACGCCAAGCCATTTCGGTGCGTGTGCAAGCATATTTTTAAAAAATCGCCAAACCATTTTATAGTAATTATAAACCAATCCAAAAGTGTTCCATAGCTTTTTTGTAGAGAAAGGTTCAAAGAATTTATATATGTAAGTAAAAAAATGATTGACGTAAACTTTACAAAGTTGTTAGCTCAAGAAACAAAAAAAATGTCCAGTAACGAAATAAAAAAGTTCAACTTTAGGCCTACATAAAAATTAGTAAATATTTTTTTCCAAAATGTAAAAAGTTTCTTAATTTAGTTCTAAATAGAACGGTATAAAAATGTTTATCAATTTCAAATTTCTTATTTTGAAAACACCAGTTTTTATGTTCCTACTACAAAACTGCTAACAAAACTAGGCCTAGTTTGAATAGTAATTTATTAATGTAACCTTTGCCCAAACATGAAATATTATTATAAGAAAGTGCAGAGAACGAATCATAGAATTTATCTGTATACTTGTAAATTCTCATTTTGTGAACTATTTCACATTGTATTACTTGTTCCACAGAATTAGAATAAACTGTCAAAAGTTCGCGCGGATAAAGATAATACAAAGTGACCGTTAGAAGTAGCGTGGGAATCAGACTTGCTTTGCGTTCTCAAGCGGAGGTTTGAATTCAACGAAAGTCTATATTTCCCACTGCTAACATCTAACCAGTAAAATCTAGTTTACTTTACACCAAACGAAAGATCAACGTTTTCCCTACAAAGCGATATAAAGATATCCATACAAAGACAACAAATTGTAAGCGATATTGCGAATGCAAAATGTGCTGTTTCATTGGTTGAAAACTGTCCAATTGCAAGCGTTTACAAAAACGTTTATACTTTCGAAACTATAAGAGTGACGTCTGATTGGAAGGCAGTTTTAGAAAGTTAAAATCTTGACGAATCCAATGGTACCTTTATATTATTATCAAAATATTTCTTTCGAGCGTTATTGAGCGTTAGAGAAGTGACAAAGTTTAGTCATTTCTTTGTGTTTTTTTTTTATTCGCACAGAATTAGCTTTTCAGAAAACTGCAATTTTAAATATACGTTTTAGAACAAATTTGTAAGTACAAAAATTAAAGTGTAAATGATTCCTTTCTTTGTTTTTTTGCGGTTGGATGATTTGTAGAGGGTGAAATATTCAATACAAAGTAGAGTTGTCAATTTAGTAGTGTGCAACCTAGCAAAAGCGCTTTGACTACAACAAGGGCAATCGTAACATATTTACTGTACAATTCCACGACCCTCGACTGTACTGATATTGTAATATGTTTCCCATGACAACGAATTATTTCCTCCAACTTCCTGCACATAACTAAAACTGTATTCATGTCTACGGACCATAATAGAACGCATAACAATACCTAGGAGAGACTACTGCTATATGCGACTGTAGTGGCAATACTGCATGCTATCTCAAGAGAAGTTACACTAACTCTACAAGTTGGTATTGCTGTAAAGGCTGATTAAAACTAGTCTTTTACAATTTAACAAAGACGACTAGCTTGGAATTTATTGAACAAAACTTAGCACTAAGATAATATCGTTTGACATACAAAATGTATTTTATTTTAGACAAATATAATTTATTACATCTATACTAATATTATAAAGAGGTAAAATTTGTTTGCATATCTGGAACACTGGTTATTTGACATTTGAAAGTTAAACAGTTTTCTTTTTCTTCTATAAATAAAAAAATTTTACCTGGTTTTTATTAGTTGAAATATTTATAAAACATGTTTAATTAAGTTTTAAAATTTGTAATTGGTCTATCATATAGCTTAAGACACCCCCTATTAGTGGTAAATATTTCAGAGCTGTAAGGAAAAAAAACTTAGCAGCATGTACCTAAGTTGGGATTTTTAGAGTTTTCGGGGAATCGCGTTAAAAGTAGGCCAAATTACTCGTGCAACATTAAGATTCTTTCAGACACATGATTCGACCAAAACTTGTAATAATTCCAATTGTCATCAATTAGTAATTCTGATTTAGAATTGCCATCAATACTATCAGTTTTACTTACATCAAACTTAGTTTCTGAAATTTTCTTTTTTTATGCACTAACAGGCTTTTTTTAGGCCTATGATCATTCTTATTTCCATGAAAATTTCTTTTGTCAAACCTTTTTATTCTAAGCATAATTCACTGTACTATAGATGAAGCACCGAACAGTAACACTGAATTAGTATAAAATCTAACAACCGGAACAATTTTTTTAAATAATCTTAAACGCTCACAGATCACAAATAAACATTACTGTATTTGTCTACGTAACAAACGAAAAAACACTATCAGCTGACAGGCTATTTCTAAAAGCTAGTTCACAGGGAGGTCTGAAAAAAAAGGTTAGCAAACATTACCAGTGTATTCCAGCTAAAACATCATTTCAATAATATATTATATGAGTTGTGTGTAACAGTGCTTTCGACAGGGAATAATGAAACAAAATCTGTAGCTCTTGCTTAAGTTTTAAACAATTTATGACGAATAAATTGTTTTAGAGCATTTAAACTATATATGTACGTGTTCAGGAAAACTTGCTAAACAAATTAAGACAGTAAAAGAAATTAGACGTCCCTACCCCCCTTTTTTGACGCGTTACGAAATATAATGCTTTGCCAACAACTTGACAATAGCAGAGTTCCACAATTATATGATACAGAGTAGGTAGTTAGTCGTAGTTGTGCAAGTAGAGCTATGTAAATAGATGAGCGACGTTTGTAAGTAAGCCATCGCAGAAGTACACGGACAAAACTGGAAAAATATTGAAAAGGAATTATTTTGGGAAAGGTGCTTGAACGAAACGAGGGGTCTTGGCAGACAGAACATTTTAGGGTAGACGCCAGCGTGGGCGTCAAGGAGCGACCAGAGGGGTTTCCAGCCTAGGTGGACATAGAGAGGAGGAAGCAAACTGCACCAACTGGAGCCACCTGGACAATCAGCCACTGAGTTAGAATCACTTTGTGTTGTTTTATACAAGGGTGTTGAAAAGTCCGGAGACATTCATGTGAGTGGGAGAGAAAAGCCAAATTCATAAAATGTTTATAAGGTATATATACAACTTTGCCCCTGTATCCGAAATTGGAAATGTTATGTGTTGATACAATCTTGTAAATTAATGTAGACCCATATCGTGTGACCCTTCATTTTAAAGTTATTGATTAAAGAAAACCAACAAACTAAACTAGAGTATCTTAACCCTACTGAGAATGGTGGTCATTTTTTTATCAATACTTTTAAAATGAGGGGACGATATATATTAACATATATTGTTTTCAGGACCTGTGTATATTGGGAAAGTTTTGTATTTTAAAAAGAATTCATATTTGGGGAGTGGAAATTTGAACTCAGTTTTGCCCGTAGTGTAAAGTAAAAGGCTTAGACGGAGGTTTACTGTCATTAGTTATCTCATAGTGTAGAAGTAAATGTATTTAGTACCATCAAATAAAATGTATGTTTACATAGGATCGAATATAATGTGTCATATATATTTGTAACCCTCTCACTAAAATTAGAGCCAAGCGAGGAGCCACTGCATACATTCATATATAAACAACTAGACAACTAGACGATATAGGATTTACCGTAGCGAAGCACGGGTAGACAGCTAGTCGAATACAAGTCATGCAATAACTTTACAGTATTTTGCTGAAAACTATATAACAACCAATCCATGTAAAACTAAGTACCTACACTTCAGTAGAAAGCATAGCTCAAATCAGACACCAAGTGTCATGCTAAGTGATGGTAAGAAGTGCAATCAATAAATTTTTGGGTTTTCTAATTGATGACAAGTTGAACTGGAATGACCACATTAGCAGTATCAGTGCCAACATTAGCTCAGGTATACTGTGGTACATCGATACTTTTAACAGCCTATTATGGGTTAGTGTATCTTTATTTGAACCATGGAGTTCTTCTTTGGGGAAACTTATCAGTTAAAAACATGAAAAGAGTGTTTGTCTTTCAAAAAAGAGCCATAAGGCTTACTGCGGGGCTACATAAAAGACAAAGTTGTAAAAACTATTTCAAGAAATATGGAGTACTTACACTTCCATGTATTTACATACTTGAAGTGTTGCTTTTTTTAAATTCAAGTGTGATCATGTCCAAAATATGGATATACACAACTACAGCATCAAACAAGCTTGTGAGTATCGTGCCAGACAGCACAGGTTAAATTTGTGCAGTAAACTTCCTTCACAAGGTTAATAAGCTTCCTAAAACATTCAAAATTCACCAAACTAAAGGATTTTTAGAAACAGTCTTAGACAATTTCAATTGTCTGGATCCTTTTACTCGGTGGATGAGTTTATGCATCATGATACTATTTTGCGATAGATGTGATCTCTTTTTTTGCTGTGTGTTTTGTCTTGTTAAATTATTAACGTATTCTTACAGATTTTTTATTTTTAAAATGTTGTGTATTTATGTTAATCATTGTCAATTTTTCTTGTTGTTGTTTAATTGCATTTTGTGAGTATTGATCAAATGCGTTGATTCATACTTTTTCTTTTATGATTTATATGACTTGTTTTATACAAATATTTTTATCAACAAAACCAATAAATAAGTTGAACTGTGCTTACCTTGAGCTTAAGTTTTCCACCCTTACTCGAAGGCCGTGAGGTCGTGGTGTGAGAGTCACCTTGCATGCCTTCGATGTTTTTAGTCCGTATAAACTTGCCGAAAAGGTTGAGCCCATCTTTCTTATAGTCCCCGGTGGGGAACAGTCCGGGATTTAAATGTTCCAAGTTGAGTTTCATTCTGTAACATGAAAGTGAAGCATTTTTAATGTACAGAATACTTCTAGACTGGATAAAGTTTAACGTACTAATTGACGTACGTTAATTAGTACGCCCAACTTCAGCAATATGTATTTATATGACTTAAGTAGGTATTTTCAAACCATAGTTTCATCAGTGTTGACCCTAGAACCGGCAATGTTAACGAAAATGGATGTTTTGGCGTGTGCAAGCATTTTTTCAAAAATTCGCCAAAAGTAGTAAACGAACACCAATCCAAAAGTGTTCCACAGCTTTTTTATAAAGAAAGGTTCAAAGATTTTATATATGCTAATAAAAAATGATATATGTAAAATGTACAATAAGAAACAAAAATTGTTCAGTTACAAAAGGTAAAATTTCAAATTTAGGTCTATATAAAAAGTAGTAAACATGTTTTGTAATTTTTCCATAAATATAAAATAGTTTCGTAATTTAGTTCTAAATAGAACTGTATAAAAATATTTACCAATTTCAAATTTCTTATTTCGAAAACACCAGTTTTTATGTTCCTACTACAAGACTGCCATCAAAACTATGCCAAGTTTGAAACGTAATTTAGGAATATATACTTTGCCCAAAAAAGAAATATTATTATAACAAAGTGTAGAGAATAAATCAAAGAATTGAATTGAACACTTGTAAATATCTTTTCATAAAAGTGTTTGACTTGGAATTATTTGAATAACTAAAGTGAGGAGAAATATAGAAACATCCCACTCATGCTTGGTATACAACGGTCGGATATGAATCCAAAACGCTCTCATTCCCACTCTCATATGCAACAAACCTTTCGAGCAAAACATATTTAGTTCACAGGAAATGTTAGCTTCAAGCATTCTCTACACATACATATCAAAATATGTCTAAAAATAGACTTCTATCACACAGATATCACATGTAATTAGTAAGGCTGTTTATTGGTTGGAAAACTGTCCAATTGCAAGGGTCTACAAAACGCCCCACAACTTTAGAACTATTTGTCCGATGTTTTGATTGGATGGCAGTTTTAGATAGGGGAAAGTGTGATACATACATCAGTGTATAGATATAACTCAGAAAAAATACTTGGCGGGCTGTAGGGAGGGACATGGAAACTGGAAATTAAAGGTAATTTCGGCGTATTTCATTCGCGTGACATTTGTTTTTAGAGAACTCAAAACTAAAACGATGATTACGAATGTAAAACATGTTTAGAAAGAAATTGTAAATACAAAAAATTACAGTTTGAAACATTACCTTTGCAATGGTGTTTGTCTTTTTGAGATTGGAAGATTTTTAGGGTGTCAAATATTCGATGCAATCACGCGTTACAAATGTGTTGTCGCAGCCGGGAGTGCCGGTTCTAGGGTTAAATAAAAACAAATAAAATGTTTACTATAGAACGTCCGCTTCATGGAAAACATTTCATCATAGAATGATATGTTTCTCTCCCTGCGTTTCTGCTATGAGTCATATTCATCTACCGATTCATCTGCATAACTTCCTCCAAGCAGAACCTTATCTTATAGAAGATGCTAGGTAACCTTGTGCATTTACCTAATCCTTCAAGGGTCGCGTCACTGTCTAATCCACCGGGGTTTTCGTATTTTACTTTTAAAAACCGAGCGGAGCTTTTAAGATCTTTCACCCCACCCATACCTTCACACAAACTCATTCACTACTCAGTTATGACCACCAGCACTCTTCCCGGATGCTCCAGTTGGCAGCTGTACTGCAATCGTTCTACCAACCTGTATTTTCCACCATGCCCGACCCTTCACGTTAGTAATATTTGTGTTTGTGTTGTTAAGAACAATATTCTGTGTTACTGCCAAGATGAATATAAATAAATAAGAAAGTGTTTTAAATCTTTGGGGTTATAAAATGAATATGAATTCAACCTTTTATTTTCAATATATTTTCATTTATGCAAATTTAAAGAAAAGATACCCATTTGTTTAGCTTCGGAAACATTCGTATATTTTTAACTAACGCTTATAAAACAACACAAAATGTAAAACATATTAATGAAATACACTGTAAAACTTAATTTGTGTAACAAAATTCATGTTAAATAACATTTTACTCAATAAACTACTAGAAATGTTTTTACTACACCTGGTGGAATCCACCATGCGCGACTCCTCAATTAACTATTATTGACGCGAACCCTGTAGGGTTAGTAGTATTTAGTTATAATTCTGAATTTTTATTCACCAAAACAAGATGTAAAAACATAATCTTATTCTGAAAACAGGTGCTAGACAACCTTATGCTTATTCTTACTAGTATTTGCTTACAAGCATACTCTTAATTTTGATTCATCGGTTCCTCCTCACAAGTTAAGGCAATGTTTAGCATCTCTCTCAATTTCCCTTAGGAGATGCTGAGGTAAATAATTACGCGCAGGATAGCTGGTGCTGAGAGATATTTCCTCATTATAACTGGTGCTTAGGGAAATTTTCCTCAGGAAAGCTGGTGCTTTGCACTATCTATCATGTGGGAAAATTCCCTTAGCACCAGCTTTACTGAGGGAAATTTTCCTTAGCACCAGATCTACTGAAGAATATTTCCCTGAGTACCAGATATCCTGAGATAAATGTCCCTGAACATCAGCCATAATGTAGGAATTTTCCCTAAACCTGCTATCCCGAGGGAAATTTTACTAAGAACAAAGCATCCAGCTGTCGTATCTCTCGGATTCACTCGCCACTGGACATTTTAGACTTATTGCATTCCTACCGCTAACTTGCAGGTACGATAATGCAGCGCATATTTACGGGTCATATGAGAAGACATCTCTAAATACAGATTCTCTCATACATACCGGCGATTTGCAATAGTCGTTCGACCGTTACTCTAAGTAGACGTCTACCCGGATTACATGTCATAATTGTGTGTGTTGTGTTGTGAGTTGAGTGTTTTTGTGTTGTATGTAATGTAACTTTTATTATCTGATGATGAACCATATGTTTCGAAACGCGTCATAAACGTAAGTTGAACGAAGTCACACGACGAATACAAGGTAAAATTTGCTATATTCTATTTGTGACTTGGATACTTATACAATGATTTTTTAATATTTATTGTATCAATTTAAGCTACGATAGGTCTTTACATTCATAACCGAATCAACAAATTTATGAATAAATGATATCCCTTCAAAATCGTTGTAAAGTCAGTAAATTACTGCGTAATTACATAATACATTCACACACTTGTTTGTTAAATAATGTGTTTCGATTCTCCGACAGACACACCACAGCGAAGCGGAATGGAAGTAAACTATCGATTTATTTATTCGTCTAGTCTATGCATCTCCTTAGAAGAGGGTTAATCAAATTTTGGTACTCACAGAACGCCCAGGAGAATACCGCTGTCTACCTACTGAATGTATAACTAGTAATGTTAGTAGGAAAGTCTTTACACTGCTGAAAATGTTATTTTAATTCGTGAAATACAGGGTGGTTATAAATTATTGGACACATTTCAAGATGGAATAAAATAAATAACCAAGCAACGTAAAAACATGAGAATTGATTTATTAAATAGCAAATTTAAAACAGTGTTTATTCGCACAATGGGCAAAAGTTACTTTTACTAATTCTTTATACAAGTAAAAAAAAAAACATGTCCACGTGCTTTCCGTGGAAGTTGCTTTGTAGACTGAATTCAACTTCACGCCATGTTCTGAGCATTGCAGGAATTATGCTTCCAATAACATACCGCACTCTTCTCTCAAGTTCCTCAATGTCTTGAACTTTCATTGCGAACACTCTGTCCTCGGCATAACCCCAAAGAAAAACGCTTAAGGGTGTAATGTCTGGGGAACGTGGCGGCCAAGGATTTGGACCATCTCGTCCAATCCAACAACTAGGAAATGTATCACTTAGATAATCGCAAACTATCTTACTCCAGTGTGAAAGAGCACCATCTTGCTGCCAGTAAACATTTGGCTGCCTATGCTCAATTTGAGGTATTGCATACAGTTCCAGCATGTCGAGGTGTACCTCCTTAGTGATTGTAGGTTCAGTGAGGAAAAGGGTACTATCACACCATCCAATGCGCACCAAACGTTTATTTTAGGACTGTCTCTTTCATGTTCTCGAACATTGTGAGGATTCATGGTACCCCAAATCCTACGGTTGTGTCGATTTACCTTACCAGATACATGAAAGGTTACTTCATCAGAAAAAATAAACAATTTTAAATAAATTGTTTTTTTCTCGTGATTTCTTGTTTGTTCTTCGTTGTCAAGTATGCTGACAGTAATTTCATCTAGTAATGGAATTTTGTATACATGGAGCTTAAAGTGTTTATGCAAAATTTTCAAAATAGTGGTAACTATAATTCCATACTTGCACGCCCAGTGGACTTACCAGGGCTCCTCTTAAAAAATTATCTTACTTGATCAACAACAGCTTCAGAAACTGGAGGTCTACCGGCACCTTTTCTACGTTGGACACTTCCCGTAAGTTTAAATCGCCTATATAAACAATTTATGGAATCGTTACTCGGGAGATTTTAGTCATACTCTAAACGAAACCTTCTTCGAACAGTTAAACATTAAAGATCGTGAAAGCAAAGAACACACCTTGATTTTTCTCGCACACTAGCCATTTTGATACTGAGGTTAGTTTACTGTTTGTTTAGTCAACTGTAATTAACAGCTGGTGAAGATTCATTGTTGACCAGCTGACTATGCCACAGCACGAGTCGTTAAGAAGAAAACACACCTTACACTCACAGTTTAGCTGAGGTTTTACTAAATTTTTACAACCATTAAATTTAACTACTGAAATTTGAATAATAATTATTTTTCAGTTAGTAGATAAAACAGTTTTAAATTTGCTATTTAATACAACAATTCCCATGTTTTTACGTTGATAAAGATTTATTTATTTAACATTAAAATGTGTCCAATAATTTATTACCACCCTGTACATCAACTCGACTTGACAGGAAATATATTTGGGGAGCTTTTAATTTTCAACAAGTTATGGGCGCCGTTAGAAAGTATACTTTAAATCGGTTGATTCTAAACTTTTATTGATGTTTTTTTTGTAAAAACTCTACAAAATTTTAAGCCATGAGTGTCACTAAGAGGCATATTACACTATCATAGTTCTTCGTAAAATATTTGGTCAAACTTTTAACAAAGATATTTGGTGAAATCTTTGACAAAGGATTGTCAAAGAAAACATATTACACCTATCCAATTTCTTTGATCAACTGGGTTATTAACTGAATGTAGATGTTCATGTTTTGCCTCAATGAAGTTTTACTCAATTTCAGTTAGCTGCCATTTTGTACTGGGTTGAGATAGAAAGCTTTAGTTTCTACTGTTCTTTTTTAATCAAGACCTTTAAAATGCGGTGTCACTTAATGGGTCTTTACATTTAAATATTTTGAGCTGCCCCTCCGAAATCCCATTTTAGGGAAATGAGCAAAGTTTTAATAGTGACTAAAAATTTCACTTTTACTTCCTAGAAAGGTGTCCTGAGTTTCATTGTTGTATCTTTATCCATTTAAAATTTAACAGAGTGTATCCATATTTTGACTCGCACTGTAAATGTGTTATGTTGAAAATACTTCGAATTAACGGAATATGTACCATATTTTTGAATATTAGAGGTTTTCTTAGGGGAAGTGACAAAAATTTCAAATTATAGATGTTTTCGAATTAGCGAGTTTCTACTGTAATCTGAGCCAAGCCTCACTACAAATCAGTAGTTCGCGAACCATGAAGCAGAACGCACTAAACTCAACGTCATAAATAACACGTGTATATACAGGGTGTTCATAAAGTCCCTTTAAACCCCCACATTATTTTTGTTACTGAAAATAAGTTAACAAAACTTTGTATGTACCTTGTGTTGCACAACAGGACAAATTTTTTGACATATCTGACCCTCTATGATTTTGGAGGCTTAGGGGCAAGGGGGTTAAAAATTTAAAATGTAAAGGTAGGTCATGTAATACAAAATTGAAAAGCTTATTAAAAGAGAAACACAATGGCGCAAACTAGAGCCTAATATATCTTGCTTCGTTTTAAAGTAATGGCAATCAAAGTTCTGGAAAAAAAATATAACCTACTTATTCCTAATATTAACAAATTAGTAACCTGTTTTGATGCTACGATAACAATATCATTTTCCAAAAATAATATAGGGGGTTAAAGGGACTTTATGAACACTCTGTATATGTTTTAAAGTTTTTAATACCTTTACGGAGGGTTAAACTGAGGATGGAGTTCCGAACCCGAAACGAGTCTTAATAAAAAAGACAAATGAAGTCACATGACGGAGCAAAAATAAGGTAATTTTTTACCTTACATTAATTGTTATTCAATAGTGACTTGGACACCGCACAATGGACATTAAATTCTGTTTTCGGAAACATTTTCCTCACAGTAGAATCTGAGTTGACTTTTGAAATGATGATTCAAGAGTTGTTCAAATTTTCATCTCTATGAATTTGTACGACTTTGTGTATTTTGAATAATAATAATTCGACCACGCAGCTGAACCGCTGACGTGAGTTGAACAAATTTCCAAAATTAAGTTTTTGTTTGCGGGTTTCAACCAACAATTTGGGAAATAGGTCTATTCACGACGGTGCTGAATAGCTGCAAAATGGTTCGCACGCCATTCCGCATATTGGGGTTATTTTCAATAAACAATGCATTACGTGCTTCGCACGCCAACCCCCGTATTGGGAGTACCTTCAACACACAAAGCACTGCGTGCTTCGCACGCCAACCCCACGGTAGAATCCACCACATGGCTTTGAACCGGGTTCTTTTATGGTATTTTACGTTTTGATCGATTCTGGGGGAACCAAGCGAGCTATAAGGTCACGTAAAAAAAATGTGCAGAACAACATCCTACATTTATATTTTTAGAAATAACTCAAAAACAAATTCATTCTCGCACGACAAATCCAAAAAAATAGTTACTTTCTGTTAAACAACGTGCTTCCTATGGTTGGATTTTGTTGGCTAACGAACTCGTCCGAGCGACGTAGACAACCAACATGTGTACCAAATTTGAACCAAATCGGACTTAAAATGCGGCCGCTAGTGTGCGAACACATTTATACATATATATATACACTAGCTGACAAGTACGGCGTTGCCCGTGGTGGTTGGTATTTTCAGTCTTTTTAACGTAATTGTATTCTTTTTTAGGTGTTCAGTCAGTGAGTGGTATTTGGCTTTTATATATATATATATAGATCTTAAATAATAAAAGCACTATTGTCATAATAATAAAAGATCTGAAATTATGATTTTAGTAACTTTGATCCCCCAAGCCCCTCCTAAAATTTCGAAATTTTTAAAACCCTTTTTTAGTGAACACTTATGGCCCTAGAGGAAGCTACATACCAAATTTCATTCGAATCCGTTCGGTAGTTTTGAAGAAATCGTGATTTAATTACTTTGATCCCCCCAAACCCAACCTAAAATTTCGATTTTTTTCAAACCCTTTCTTAGTGAGCACCTATGGCCCTAGAGGAAGCTACATACCATATTTCATTTTATTCCGTTCGGTAGTTTTTGAGAAATCGTGATGAGTGAGTCAGTGAGTCAGTGGTATTTCGCTTATATATATATATATATATATATATATATAGATCTTTAATGACAACCCAAAACGTGTTCTGGGGACCATGATCGGTGCTCATTTGCTACGACCTTAAGTCTTTACATAAGGGCCACTGCAATAGCTCATTTTCCCTATGGAAATTCGCTAATAAGCCACCTTAAAACCCCATTTTGTCTAGTCACTACCTATCAGCACACCATTAATTCAAGTGTTCTCGTGTGAACAGAGCTATTATTTTCCCTATTGTACGTTCCATGAAACCGTATCGCTCTGATTTACCAAAACGGTTTTCCCATTTAATATTCAAACAGACTTTCTTTACAGTCAAGTACAGCAGTCGCGTTATTGACCGTCTCTAAACAAACAAACCCTTCAGCACAGGCTAGACTTTGATATGGAATTGTTTTTCCGTCTCTCGTGGTTCGAATATTCTCTTTATTTTATGATTCAGCTGTTCTGGATTTAACTGCAGAAAATCCATTGGGCTGTACTAGTTTTGCGAGCGTTTCGGAATAATTTGTTTTACAAGTGAAATCGCGAAGTACTGAATGTATTTCAAGTTTGTTCGTGCCGTGTGGAGTCGCACTATCACATTTTGAGATTGAATAAACAGCCGCACAGATGAACCGCTGGCGTGAGTTGAGCGAACTTCCAAAATTAAGTTTAACATATTTTAGGGTTGCAACTTAGGCCTACCATTTGGGATATTGATCTACTCAGGAAGGCGCTGAACAACTGCCTCTGTGTACGAGTACGAAATATATTATGTTTCAATATTAAACTTTAGCCATGACTCACGCTTTGCTTCGTCCCGCTCGCAGCGAACAGGTAACTTCAATTGCTCATCTTTTCTATGGAAATTCTCTGATAACCAGATGTAAAATGTCTTTATCAGTAACTAGGGGAACCAGTGCGTGCTCCGCAAGCCAACCTCCCTTTGGAACCTTCTATACACATAACCATATTATTTTTTCTTCATAATAAAGGTGTAGGATTGATAATAACCCCAAAGGTAAGATGGTAAATAGTGTTAATGTTCAAATCGAACTATTTCGTATATTTTATAACTGCAGTTATAATTAATGTTAAAAAACCCAGCAAGGCTCAGATCTACACTTTAAAAACCTAACCTAAGTTAGAAATTCAAAAATAATTGGTTCATAGTTTAAAATCAGCTGTTAATGGAAATATTGGAGCAAACAGCTGTTTTTTTGAACGAGGGAAGCGACGTCTCCGTTTTAGCTTGACCGTTCGGCATTTCGTCTGTGTGTCTATCTGTCTGTCTAACGATTACGGCTAAACACCTTGACAGATTTTCATGATTTTTGCAAGAATTTTCCTTATTCCTAGGCTGAGGCATGTATATATATGGTTTTTTACATTTTTCATTTTTAACCCCTTAAATAAAATACAAATGGCGGCCGCACTGTTTCTATCAGTATAAGCTATTTTCCAAAAAATATTTTGGAGTCGGCCGTAAGTCGACATTAGGAACTAATAGCATTTTGCTAGTAGCAAATTTGATGTTCTACAAAATTGTATCCTTGATGTTTTTTCGTAACTCTAACGGTAATCTCACAAAATGGCCTAGAACTTCAAATTTGTTAAAAATCGTCCAAGTCTTTGTATTTTAACCATGTTTATATACGTTTATTATTTAGATATCTTCATAAAACCTTATAATTGTATGGAGAGGGAGAGAGAGAACGCTACCTGCTGTCTTGCTCTTTCCTGCGCTACATCGGTATGGCCGCTGTGAGTGCGTTGTGGAGGGGGAGCCGAGATAAGGAGCCCGATTGGCGTTGCGTCGTATTTAATGAATTATAGCATTGCATTTGGATAACCTAAGGCTGGAACCACACTGCGCCAAACAATTTGTTTGAAGCAAACCGAAACAAAATGTTTCAGTTTGACTGAAACATTCCCAATCCACATTGAAACGAACAGTTCACTCAAAGTTCCCAGGCATTTACTTGTAGATATGTCTCTCCCTTTTTTAAAGTGTTAAAAGTATCGTGTTAACCACTGTATATTACCGTTATGTCCGATGATGGGGAAATAGATGATTTCGTCCAAATTTTGTGGCAATGTTTATTGCAAAATTCTAAAATTCCTCAACAGTTTAGGGTGCATCCGTACAACGAAAGAAGAAGTTCTAATGATACAATTAAATCATTGTTATTTGAACCAGTAATTTTTGTTGTAATTTACACCAGTAGGCCTACATACTTAAATAGATAGTGCATCTAATAGAGTACGTGTTCAAAGTTGAGTAGTTTTTACGTTTTTAATTACCAACATATTTTGTAAATTATTTAAATGAAATCGTAAAAATTTACTATGGCTTTCTAACATTACGGCCTATAAAGTAGTTATTTTAAGTCTAGGTCTAAAATTATTGTATATATTGTTGCCGTTAAGATAGGTAAAATAAATTAAACATACACACAATAATTTTAGGTTAGGCCTAGACGGATGAATACAAATTTCATGTTTATTGAATGTATTTACAATGAATGGACATTTAACTGTGTTTACCATATTAGCTTTTATGTTATAATTAATTGTATACCTTTATTAAACATTAAACGTATGGAAACAGTAAAATATATTTGTATTAAAATCAAAATAATAATAATAAACAGCAATTGAAAGATTAAAATTTAACTTTAAACATTAGTTTCGCCTTGTAAAATAAATATTCATTAATAATAATGATTATCAAATACTGTTAAATACAGGCTAGAATAGAAGAAGAAAGATGTTTACATCCCTTCAATAGTAAAATGTTTGATTCAAACCGGGGTTCTTCAAACAACATCAGGCGTGACTGGTTACGACTGAAGCAAACAAAACGTTTGACTGTGCCAGTGTGATCGCGTTTCCTCTACTACCGTGCTAATTCCGTTCCCCTGGTTTGCTTCAAACAGCCTGAGTCAGTTTGAAACCGACTCAGGCTGTTTTGTTCGATTCAGTGTGGTTCCAGCCTAATAGAACTCCGATCCAATGCAATTTTTCATTCCACTGGAAATTCGACGATACTGGCGCTATCTATTGGGGAAACGACGGAAGCTGTGTGAAACACCAATGCTACCAATGATTTCTCTCTAGCGCTACCTCGCGGCGCGATCATGCACTGTTTTCCGGACAACCTTATTTTTCGGCACACAGCCCCCCGATCTATGTATGCATGCATGATCTATTTTATTATTCATGATCTATGGTTGTAGTCCTTTACCAACTACATTATCTTATTCATTTTGTTTCTTTGTTGCACCACACAGTATTTAGAGTCGAAGACGAACAAATTGCAAAATAATTTTTACTGGCTAAACCGTCTACTTCATTAATGGCACATTGTTTTTAACCTAAGCTTAAAACCACATTTGTTATTTCAACGAGCGAGGTCTACTGTTAACAGAACTACTAGTATGTTATTTTATTCAAATGGTTGATATACGTCCTGTGGAAATTTTAGTAGTACAACACTTGCAGAATATATTTTATCTTTAAACATAAATATAAAATATTTCCACATGCCTTTAATTATAACGACAGATCGATATCATAAAAGCAGAGTAATCGTTAGAAAGCTTTCACAACCAGATCCAGTAAAGTTTAATAAGGCTATCGCGTGCTCTAAAACGCTTGCATGCTAAATACTTATAGTCTAGAAACACATTATCGGATTTGAACATACGTTAACAAATTATAATTACTAGTATCTGGTGTGTTTGTATATCAACTGTGTTTGCAATTAATTTGTGTGCAAATTCTTAATTCATACCTTGATGCTATGAGGAAGGGGTGGAAGATTGAAGGAGTTAATGGTAAAATATTTAGTAAACATACGCAACTCCTTAGAAACAGTTCAACTACTAAGCGGTAGAACAATCGACTCCCATAAAAGCGGTTGTAAGTCCACACGTCCGAGAGTAACAGATGCGATGGAGCCTTAAATAATTGTGGATATGCGATGGAGCCTTAAATAATTGTGGAGATCCGATAGAGCTTTAACTAAATGCGGAGATGCGATGGAGCCTTAAATAACTGAAGAGATGCGACGGAGCCTTAAATAAATCGTGGAGATCCGATAGAGCATTAAATATTTGCGGAGATGCGTCGTAGTCTTAAATAATTGCGGAGATGCGAGCCTTAAAAAACGATGACGGTGACGCGAGTTCAATCATTTTTCTCTGTACAAAAAACAACCCAACGCGTCTAAAGAAGATTTCACTTCAAAAAATTCAGTAGTTATAAACCAAACGGAAAAAAATGAGCCATCAGTGAATTGATTAAATTGTTTGGTTGGCGTTTATATGCGAGCCAAGCTGGCACAGGGTCGGGTTAGGAAGGGTTCTCACAAACATAGGATTCACTGGTATGTGTACCTCTTACACAGTGCTAGTTGCCTGGTACCAGAGAAGACGGAGACATTCGTAACGTGTGTTGAAGCGACACGACAAGTGCTACTCTACTACCATCGTCTCTCTCGCCTTGGGACGCAATTTACGCGTTTCGCACTATGTTCGGAAGCATTTTTATCATAGTTTATCAACCTTATTTTTAAAAAATCGAAGATATACGAATTGTAGATTTTAATATAAACTTTCGGAATCTGTTTACTACACATGAAATTGTTACAGTATTTAAGATTATTGTTTGTATATGGGGTTTAACGAGTAAGTAAGAGATCATGCGAAATATAATTTGATTTCAGTACAGACTGCTCAATATAATAATTCGACCAAGCAACTGAACCGCAGGAATGAGTTGAACAATTTAAAAAAATTAAGTTTATATGTTTTAATGTTTCAACCAACTATTTGGGAAATTGGTCTACTCACAAAGGCGCAATAGCTGTCTCGTTGTACGAAATATAGTAGTACAATTTGTTTGCATCTAAGCCTTCAGCTTCGACTGACGTGCTACTTCGTTCCGCTCGCAGCGGAAATACTGGCAGATTTTGAACTCCGACCCTTGCAGCGCTGGCTTATAGACTGCTTCGCTTCGCTTGCAGCACACAAACTCGGCAGTCGGCCACGGATTAGAAGATAAAGATACCTCTGGGTAAAATAAAACCCGTGCAAAGAGTACTTTTATGGTATTTTAAGTTTTGATCGGATTGATTTTGGGGGAACCAAGCGAGCTTTACGGTCGTGTAAAACAATAAAATGTACAGAATAATATCCTGCGTGTATTTGTTTACGAAAAACTACAACAAAGTTTCATTCTCATACGAAAAAACTCAAAAAATAGTTACTTCCTGTCAAAAACGTGCTTCCGGTTGTTGAATTTTTTGGCTAACGAGCTCGTCTGAGCGTAGACAATCAAAGTGTTTACCAAATTTGGAAGAAATCGGATTTAAAATGCGGCCGCTAGAGTTCGAACACATATACACATATATATATATAATTTTTAATGACACCCCAAAACGTGTTCTGGGGACCATGATCGGTGCTCATTTACTACTCCCGACCTTAGGTCTTACCATAAGGGTCACTGCAATAGCTCATTTTTCCTACGGAAATTCACTAATAAAAAACAATTAAAAAATAATACTTTTACTTTCTCACTATAGAGAAAGTATAGTGATCGCAAAAAAATCGATGTTGAGATTTTTGTGGAAATATCCGTTTTGGGACGCCCCCTGAGTCCAAAAAAGTAGTATTTACAAAATGTCTGTCTGTATGTATACAAAGCTAGAGAGAAAACTAATCTATCGATTTCGAACAAATTTGCACCAGACATGTCAATTAGACCTGTATAAATGCACGAAAGAGTTTTTGAAATTTTTTGAAAAACAACCTCCTTTTTGGCCAAAAAACCTAAAAAAATCAGTTATTATTTGTTTAATAAAAAAAACGGCTCTAATGGTTTTGATAAAATTTGGCTTATTTGTAGCCCTTAATGTACCCTACCATATGCAAAAAACAGCATCTTTCTAAAAATTATCGTTTAGCTAATAATAATAATAACTGATTTTGGGGGTTTTTTTGGCCGAAAAAGGGTTGTTTTTCAAGATTTTTCAAATTTTTTCCGAGCTTCTATACAGGCTTAATTGACGTGTTTGAGATGCAAATTCGTTCGAAATCGATCGAATAGTTTTCTCTCTAGCTAATAATAATATTTATTAGTTAATCTCCTGATTTAATATCACCTCTCCTACCCCTCCTACAATTATGAAATCACAGTGAATCTGTTTAATAATTTAAATATGTTTGTGAGAAAGTATGTGCCAGTTCCTGGTACCGTTTATTATATTTATCTTGATATAATATAATAATTGTATATTGGCCTAAATAAAAATGGTTTAACAAATAGGCCTACAGTTAGCAGTCCTTATAACTTTACACATTTACGAGTTCGAAATCCCCGTCAGCATAGTTAGGTAAGCCTGGATGAAGACCATTTGTTTTTAAATGTTGTTTTTTTTTAAATTATGTGTTTTTGTTGTGTATCTAATTAATTTGCCTGAGTTTTTTGCTAGCACCTATACAATGGTATGAAAGTTAAATTTGTTTGGTGTAGTCCTACGTTATTATTAAAAAAACTTTACAAAAACCTTTCCTCACTTAAAACAGATTCAATTGACCTAGTTATTGCATATCCAGAGTACTATAATTACTTTTATCGTAATAAAATAAAATCAGGTCATACTGAAAATTTGTTCGTCTGGGTTTCAAGCGCCTCACTTGTCAGAAATACATTTAAGAAGTGGTTCTTCGGGATTCGATTGCTCCTACAAAATATGAAATATAAAAATATTACTGCTACATCATAAATATCAAAAATAAATTATTAAATACGTGAGTGGAGGAAGGAAGGGAATTGGGGTGCGAAAGACTCGGTCGTTTCCCCTATTTGTATAAAAACGAGCCTTACACCCCACGCGAGAGGTTGAGGTGGGCAAATTGGGGGAGAAGGGGGGGGGGAGTTAGCTGCAGGAAAGCTACGTGGGTTGAAGTTGTTTTAAATAAAAAGCAATCTTGTATTGTTTCTCTTTCCATCCGATATAGTAGGCTATTGAACAGAGCTAATAATTTACCTGGGGTTTGATTAAAACTCAATATTAAAAAAGTTCTGGAAAAGATAGATTGTTATTTTTAGTAGAATATTAAAAAA
Source organism: Philaenus spumarius (assembly GCA_018207615.1). Taxonomy (NCBI): domain Eukaryota; kingdom Metazoa; phylum Arthropoda; class Insecta; order Hemiptera; family Aphrophoridae; genus Philaenus; species Philaenus spumarius. Next base: position 155,748 of record JAGFPH010000219.1, on the reverse strand, counting down.
GATGGAAAGGTAAAAATGATTCTGTGATTGTTTCCGAGTAGTACACATCCTTTCCACGAGAATGCGGTTTGCACGTTAATGCTCACATATATTCAAATACATGAATGTATTTTTTATGATGATAAATACTAGTAAGCTGCCATGAAAATCACAGGCAGATTAACTAGGTGTTCAACAGAAATACATCTTTTATAATAAATACCTACTATTTAAAAACAAGAAACTTTATCTAGGTTTGCCTAACTACTAACTATGCTGAGGGAATTTTTAACTGGTAAATGTGAACAAATATAAGGATCATATAAATGTAGGATTATTTGTTTGTTTTATTTATATGCATTACCTATGCGTGCTCCACGCGCTAACCCCATTGGAACCTTCTATACACATAATTATGTTTTTTTTTTATAATAAATGTGTAGGATTAATAATAACCCCAAAGCTAAGATTGTAAATAATGTTAAATGTCCAACTCAAATTATTTCGTATATTTTATAACAGCAGTTTATAATAAAGGTTAAGGAATCAGCAAGGATCATGTCTACACTTTAACGAAAACCTAACCTAAAAGTTAGAAATACAAATAATTGCTTCAAAGTTTGAAATCAGCTGTTAATGGAAATATTAGAGCAAACAGCTGATTACTGTATCAACAATAAACATATCTATTTATTATTTAGCATGAAGTACCCATTGCCTAAATTATTTAGTGTATTATGTTTTGTTGTTTTTATCTCCCAAGCGGTGCTGCTTTTTTCCCCAAAAGTTATATAAAAACATGCTTGTATTGAAATGTAACGTTGGGTTAAAATTTGAAAGTAATTGGGGAAAAAACTTTCAGAGATTTAAGATTTTGAACAAACGAACATTTACATTTTTATTTATATAGAAGATTATGTATCAAAATAAATATACAAATATTATCTTTTAATTGCTTTAAATTTCATTTTGATATATCAAATGATTTAGATGTTATTATTATTATAATAAAGAAATTGATAATTGGATATGTTTATATGTTATACGAAGATGTAAGAATGTTTCCGAGTTAATCGATGAAGTATTCTTTAAATGAATACTGTAATATACTGACGATAAAATATTGTATTTATATTCATTTTATAACCTCAAAGCAAATTTTATAACGTATTATAGTATACATTAGTTCTAAAACTCATATTAAAAAAAACTTCACAAGAAATTATGTTATTGATTTAAGTTGTAAACATAACCCCAAAGTATAATTAATTTACCCTAGGTTTTGTTTACGAATTACGGATGATGGGTGAAATCAGCTGTATATTTTAGATTATACTTTGGGGTTATGCTTATAACTTCAACCAATATAAGTCTTGTGATGTTGATTTTCTTAAAATACGAGTTAAAGAACTAATGCAGGCTATAATCTATATATATAAAATCCAAATACCACTCACTCACTGACTCATCACGAAATCTCAAAAACTACCGAACGAATTGCAATTCAATTTGGTGCGTAGCTTCCTCTAGGGCCCTAGGTGCTCGCTAAGGAAGGTTTTCAAAAAAATCGAAATTTTAGGGGGGCCAAAGTTACTAAAAATCTCCACAAGAAATACATAGTGTAATATATTAATTGAAATATTTTTTGTTGTTAGTATCTCTACATTTAACTTCGATTTGTTTATCCGTGCAAAGCCGGATCGGGCCAACCAACATTTTATATGTATTGAATGTATTTACAATGAATGGACATTTAACTGTGTTTACCATCTTAGCTTTTATGTTATAATTAATTCTGCACCTTTGTTCTAAAACATTAATCGTATGGAAACAGTAAATATTTGTATAAAAAACAAACTCAAAATAAACGTCAATTGAAAGGTAAAAATTATGTATATATGTTGCCGTTAAGGCTGGTACAAGAATTGAAGAAAAGACATGATGAACTTCGTTCCTGGCGGAGGTCCCACGATCGCACACATTTACTTTTTTTTAAGGTCGGAGTATTCCACTAACCTTTACGCTACAAATTTTGTTTCCACCAAAAAACAATAAAGTACTCACGTGGTTTTGTTTGTGTTTCCACAATGTCGTGTTCTAATCGAATCCCGGGTAAACGATTAGCTCTGTTGAAAGCTCAACGTAATGGGTTAAAACAAGATTGGAGATTGCATTTTATTCAAGCCATAGACGACCCACACATCCGCCTCCGCAGATAATATCCGAGCAATTTGCCCCACGGCTTCGCTCGATCCATAACGTGGGACGTACGCTTTGTTCTACATACTAAATAGTCTACAGTATAGCTATACGTTCTATTTGTTTAAATAACAATGAGTTCCCTTCAGAGATTACCGTTACATTGTGGTAATAGTCTGCAACATCTTGGTAATAGGTTGAAATAACCTATTAAATTTGTAATGTATTAATGGGTGGCGGGAAACTGCTGAGGTTTTATTTGATATAACGTTGCAGACGAAATTACTGGAACTATTAATTTGGTAATATGATGTTGTGTTGCGGGTAAGTTACTAACAGACCGTTTTAGCAAGGTGTATTTATTTATTTAGTGTTGCTTTGCAGACGAGAAACGCCTTTATTAACAAAATAAATTAAAACAAACATTTTCAGAATGATTAGATATAAATAAATAAATATATAGTATACAAATAATAATAACATCTAAACTTAGATTATATTCATAACTCAAAATTTAAAAACGACAAATTTTAAATACTCCAGCTTCAAATTAAAACAAACATTAAAAAATATTATTTATTTAATGTAAGGGTTAAAAGCGAGATTACTTTATGTTAAAAAGTTACCTAGATTCTCAAATAATTTCTTCTGCAGGTTTAAGTTAAATGTTTCAAAGAAAACCTTTTTTAACAAAACGCAATTAAAATTGTCAAAATAATTAGATATAAATAAATATAACTTACAGGTGTCTTGAAAGTCCAACCCCCCCCCCCCTTTAACTTGTGTGTTTTTAAAACATACAAATATCCTTTGGAGAACGATACTAACTTAGCCCAAAGTATCTTTTGAAGCAATCGGAAATGTTGAGTGTCTCTTAAAAATAGGGGATTTCGGGGGCAACTCAAAATTTTTAAATGGGAAGTATGGTCATGTGATACCTCATTTTAAAGGTATATTTAATACTAAGAAAATGACATAAAGAAAATAAAAATTGGACCACCCAAAACAAAATGGCGGCCCTAAACGTGTTGAAATAAATCGACATAAAGTTGCTAATATCTCGAAAAGGAAGAGTTTTTATTTAACTATCTTATTTAACTATTTAATATTTAGTATCATTTAACAAACACAAAAGTTAAAGGGAGGTGACTTTATAACCACTCTGTATGACAGTGTCTAACGAAGTGATAGCCTGTACACTGTATTCGTAATAGTGAACTAACTGTAACTTGTTGAATTCCAGTACGTCAATATGGCTGTCCTTTCAACGGTTGTGTATGAATGACATCACTGCCTTATCACAATGCAATGCCTCTGTTGTACAGAACTGTCGAGTTGTATTCACGACCATCTGTATTAGAAAATCTGTCACTTAGGTGTGTTTACAATTATTGACAACAATGCTTCGTTTATCTTCGTATAGATCAGAAGAAGAACATTTTCATCGGATTGGCAGAGGGCACCGAAGTTCGCTCTCATCGATCACTAACCCCCGAGGCAAAATAAATGCAATCGGATTATTGTATACTGTATTTTCACGGAATTAACGACCGATTAAAAGCACTTGGATCGGGGTTAGGGGTAATCTAAATCGTGGTGCAAGCGCAGTAGGGCTATTGTGTTAATGACAGGTGTTTCTTTATTATAGAAAGAAATTACACAATAATAATTTAATTTACACTTTAAAATAAGGTCGGACCGAGTAGTTTGTTTTTCCCAAATACAAATGTATTTCCGGCAGTTGAAAAGAAAGAGAGGGGAATCATGTGTACTCCCTCCGTCGCATACGTCATAGACAGCCTACGCACATGCGCCGTGTGTACCGTTTTAATACGTAGCATAGGGAACCAATAGACGCTTGCGTGCTATGCTATACATCAGCTTAAGTATTAAACGTAATGGTCGATACCAGCTGTTATATTATTGAATCGTTGTTTATTGTTTTTAATTCATTTTGTTTACTTCGTTCTTCAGAAGAAACAACTTAGGCCTATAAACAACAACTTATATCTAACTGGGTACACGTGGTTAGGGATTTTCAACATGGTAAATGAATAGAGCCTATAATTGTATTTCACTCGAATAACTGAAATACATTTTGGAAACAAAACAAAAGAACGTCTATTTTAATCGTAGGCCTAGTTAAATTTGACACCCAAATATATTAAATACAGTAACTAAGGCAAAGCAATACGATTTAAATAAGTTGTCATCGTCAGTAGGAGGGTTTGTCAAATAACAGAAGCTAGAACTTTTAAGATTTTATTAAATTCGCTTGTTTTGTGAAAACAGGAAGCTGATTCGTCAGAAAGATGTATGTTGATACAACAAAAAATGTAACCTAAACGTTGTAAACATAACCTTAAATAACTCAAATAGTTGTGGAAGTACTACAGCTGATGGACGAAACAGCTGTTATATGTTGACAGATAAAGCAACCAACACAACTCTGCGCAAGCGCTATACGTAGGCCCTACACATGAGGAGCTAAACAAGACCTCGTTATCACACGCATGTGAATTACTCGAAGATTCCCGCAATGATATTTTAAAGTGGACCCACATGTACGTCCATAGCACATATCTTGTAAATAGACGCAATGCTCTGTGTATTGAAAATTCTCCTAACACGGGGGTTGGAGTGCGAAGAACTCAATGCACTGTGTACTGAAAATTCTCCCAATACGGTGGTTGGCGTACGAAGCACGCAATGCACGGTGTACTGAAAATTCTCCCAATACGGGGTGGCGTGCGAAGCACGCAATGCACTGTATATTAAAAATACTCCCAATACAGGGGTTGGCGTGTGAAGCACACAATGCACTGTGTACTGAAAATTCCCCCAATTCGGGGGTTGGCGTGCGAAGCACGCAATGCACTGAATATTAAAAATACTCCCAATACGGGGGTTGGAGTACGAAGCACGCAATGTACTGTATATTAAAAATACTCCCAATACGGGGGTTGGCGTGCGTAGCACGCAATGCAATGTGTATTGAAAATATTCCAAATACGGGGGTTGGCGTTCAATGCACTGTGCGTCGGCCGCTTCTCATAGTGTTCAGTGTCAAGCTCACATGTGCATCCTTAGCAGTGAACGTGTTAAATAACTACAAACTATTATTCTGCAACACGAGTATTAAAGTGCACTGCCTTCATTCCCATCCGGAAATCTTGGAGCAGTGAGTGAAGAACAAGGAGAACGATTCCATTACGATATAAAAGAAATTTAACACAGATATAAAGGACGCTGGAACGTTAACACGATGGCTGACTTACTCTTGCTGAGAGAATCCTCAACTCCACAGCAGGAAAGGTGCAAGAAGAAGTTTTGAAGGAAAGAGAAAACGTTACTACAAAAACTTATAATTGTGTTTAATAAAGCCTCAACAACTTTTCTTACTTTATTTTGAAGACTGACATATGTTTAAAGTGGTTTAATATTATTATACAAATTATATCTGCTAGGATCCATGAAATAAGTTTGAGTACAATTTTCTGCCAATCCTAACGTAACACTTTCACTTAAGTTTGTCTTTAGTGAAAGACTTTAGTTAGTTTCACAAACTTAAGTGAAAGTGTTACGTTAGGATTGGCAGAAAATTGTACTCAAACTTGTGGTTTAATATCATTATAAATAAATAGTGCTGATGTAAAAAATGGCATTCATATGATTTTTCCTAATTACCTAATTTACCTAATTTTGTAGACAAACCTTGCGCGATAGAGAAAAACAATATAATTTCTAAAATCAGCGCCAAAACATAAAAAATAATAAGTTTTTAAAACTAAAACAATTTTAAAAAAATACATTTTTTGCAGGCCTGCGTGATTAACATTCTAAACAAATTTTAATAAACGGTACCAGGAACTTTCACATACTTTCTCACAAACATATTTAAATTATTAAACAGATTCACTGTGACTTCATAATTGTAGGAGAGGCAGGAGAGGTGATTTATTAAAGTAGTAGATTAACTAATAAATATTATTATTGTTATCTAGAGAGAAAACTATTAGATCGATTTCGAAAAAATTTGCACAAAACACGTCTATCAGACCTGTATAGATGCACGAAAAAAAATTTTGAACATTTTTGAAAAACAACCCCATTTTTGGCCAAAAAACCCCAAAAAATCTGTTATTATTATTAGCTAAACAAGATTTTTTAGAAATATGTGGTTTCTTGCATATAGTAGGGAAGGGCTACAAATAGGCCAAATTATATCAAAATCGTTAGAGTCGTTTTTTTTATAAAAAAAAATAATAACTGATTTTTTTGCCAAAAAGGGGGTTGTTTTTCAAAAATTTTCAAAACCGTTTTTCGTGCATCTATACAGGCCTACTTGACATGTACAAGCCTACTTACAGGTGCAAATTTGTTTGAAATCGATCAAATAGTTTTCGTTTTAACTTTGTATACATACAGACAGACATTTTGTAAAAACCACTTTTTTGGACTCAGGTTGTCCCAAAACGGATATTTCCACAAAAATCTCAACATCAATTTTTTTTGCGAACACTATACTTTCTCTATACTATAGTATAGTGTGAAAGTAAAAGTAACCTGTTCGAAGAGGTCAGAAAGATGAGGAGCAAACAAATTCTACTGGTCCTAATATGTTTCGTACACTTAGGCAGATATTCAGCACCTTCGTGTGTAGAAAAATTTCCCAAATTGTTGGTTGAAACATTAAAACGTATAAACTCAATTTTGGAAAACTTCGGAGGTGCAGCTGCGTGATCGAAATATTTACCTGTTCACAATTGGACGTGTTTCGCGCGCAAGGATCACCGCTACTTTGTTCATTATTAAATTTGTATTAGCAGCACAATTTACCAAACGGTTCCTAAAAGCGGTTGCCGCAATTTTGTAGATTTAAACACGATTAAGCCGTAAGCTGTTACATGGCAGTGCGTTATCGCTCGCTCATTAAACGCACGCACTGTTTCGTTCACTGCTATCGAATGTTACGTTTACATAATAACCTGAAACCATTTCGTGTATTTACATAAACTGAATGAATGAAAGCGATGAAGTGATTGACGAAAACCCGAGAGCCGATTCTTGGACGCGTCCGCACGTCAATTCAAAACATTCTCATTTAGCTAGCCTAGTAATAATAATAATAACTGATTTTTTGGCCAAAAAGGGGGTTGTTTTTCAAAACTTTTCAAAACCCTTTTACGTGAATCTATAAAGACCTAATTGACGTGATTGGTGCAAATTTGTTCGAAATCGATCGAATAGTTTTCTCTCTAGATAATATTAATAATTTTTATTAGTTAATCTCCAACTTTAATAAAAGTATAAAAAGCTAGAGAGACAACTATTCGATCGATTTCAACCAAATTTGCACCGGACATGTCCAGTAGGCCTGTATAGATGCACAAAAAAGGGTTTTGAAAATTTTTGAAAAACAACTCCTTTTTTGTGCATCTATACAGGCCTACTGGACATGTGTGGTGCAAATTTGGTTGAAATCGATCGAATAGTTTGTAAACATACAGACATACATACAGACAGACATTTTGTAAAAACCACTTTTTTGGACTCAGGAGGTCCCAAAACGGATATTTCCACAAAAATCTCAACATCAATTTTTTTGCGATCACTATACTTTCTCTATACTATAGTATAGTGAGAAAGTAAAAATGATTTAAGAAGTAATAAATGTCGATAAAATACAATTATGGCTGTTCAATAAATTTAAAAAAAAGAGTGTAGTGTTTTGGCGCAGTTAAGTGTTGTGACAACAGAAATAACTCGATGCTAAGGAATAGATTCCTCGTCTGTCCCATTTCATTGTTCAGTGTTAGTTTGTTGAGTTTGTTCTCGGATGGTTTAGGGTGTGTTTGTCGATGCAGTGGTGAACATTTGAGTGTTATTTAAAATTTAATGTGAAACCACATTACATATATTGGTACATTAGTGTAAAAATATGAAACTGTTAAAACATTGCGTTTATATTTGTATAAAGTGAAGCAGAAATACTGCGATGGCAACTCTTGACTTCCGCGGCTCCTACTGCCTACTAAACTAAGCAGCCCAAGTAAAGAAGTCAAATTATAAAAATTAAATTTTACAACTTTCCCGCTTGAAAAAGTTGCCTGACCGAATTTTTTTTTTAAATCCTCGCTCACTCCATTTATTATGTCCTTCTCAGTTCCGTTTCAGTTATAAAAGCCTATACAAAATATAACAAATGTGTATACATTTCTTGGCGTCACATGAGGAACGACTGTTTTATAAGCTTTAATTTGATACCATTTACAAAATTAGGTCATCATCTACTCATTCAGTGAAATTCATAGAACGGCCGATGTCAGCAGTGCGGGTAGTAGTACGGAAACTTCATATGAAATGCATTAGCATAGCCTTTCCCGTACTCCCAACTAAAGTCCGGACGCACAGTAGTGACTGACTTATTTCAACGCTTTGAAAGTTTAACGTACAAATAGAGAGTTCTGGAAATTAGTATGAATTAAGATAGTGTGGGAATTAAAAGTCGCGTCTGTTCCTCCTAGTGGCACAGGCTCGTAGTTTGAAATTGTATTACCCTTTGAGGCAACATCGACTCCCATCAAACAAGTGTACTGTTACGGGGCTGAATGAATTATTTATAATACAACCCGCTTGGATCAAAAGGGTTACAAAAAAGATGTCTTGACATTTTTTTTTAAATTTACGGTTTTTGAGTAATTTAGGTTTGAAATTTTCAAACAGCCGCCATTTTGGAAAGCATGATTGGATATAATCGCTTATTTATTATGAGAAAGAACATTGTTGGGTTAAACTTCATGCTAAGTTTGAACTAAATCAGTCATACGTTTCTCAGGAGATGAATTATTTTGAATGAATGTTCTCCGGGACTATTACGTGGATATATTTTTGTTGTGTAAATTAGGTTTGTGTAAAGATTTAATAATGTATGCTTTAACGTAGAAGTAAAGAAGGAACTGATTGAAAAAATAAAATTACAAACTATTTTATTTAACTGTAGTTAATTAATTTAGACAAATTGCTTTTATTTAAGTGTAGTTAATTGACTTAAACAAATTACTTTTACTTAACTGTAGTTAATTGACTTAAACAAATTACTTTTATTTAAGTGAAGTTAATTGACTTAAACAAATTACTTTTATTTAAGTGTAATTAATTG